>CM023362.1:6217098-6230401 GCA_013282895.1 Eriosoma lanigerum
ATTTACAAACGACAAATTGATTCAAAATTTTTCTCATTCTATCAAGACTTGTTCAAAAATCATTGTAAAACATCATAAATTAAAGGTTGAGTTTTCAAATTTGATACAAAAAGAATTTTTTTTTTTTATTTCAAACGACACATTGATTCAAAATTTATTATATTATTATTTTGTAGTATATTATTTTGAGTATATTTTATTATTTTTCGTGAGTACATTTTTTTCAAACTTTTAAAAACAAAAATATTCAATTCTACTAAATATTCAGACTTTATTAGTTTATAAAAAATTGTGACTTACAATTTTCAAAATAAATATTTTTTTTTATTATTTATTAATATGTTTTGGCAACTGAGCCATTGGCAAAATATATTGAGTTAGTATTATATAATTATGCTTCAATAGAATATTTGAAAAGAACCTGTGAAACTCAAAATTGCAGATAATATAAAATATTTTTGGATCAATTTCAAAGCTCTATATTTAATCACTAAATCAACCAATTTGTGTTCCTTACCACAAATAAGTTATGTTTTCAGTAAAGGATTAATCATAAAATAATAGGTATCACAAGTTAAAATAAAAACGTATACCTATTATAACGTTAGTTTTTAAACTGTTATGAACTTATTTAATATAATAAAAAGCGGAAAAATTGATTCTGGACGTTCCTCCGGTCCTCAGAGAAATTAATGGTTTATTATAATTAAAATTTGAATGCAATGATATAGCATTCGAAAATGCGATTCTGAGTGAAACTCAGTCAGGTATACAATATATTATTCCAAAATTTTACATCTTTACCACATATATAAATTATCTATGAGATTACTCAAAAAAATTTACAAGTATCTACATTAATAACAGCATTAGTTATCCTAAAATATTTAAAACAAATTCACGGCAAATGCAATTTTGCCATTTTTCCATCATTTTTTGACAGTTTTTCTTCATCTAAAGAAAAACAATTAAAATTTAGAAAAATAAGTTAAATAAAGTACTAACTAGATACAATTTGCTATTGAAAGCATACCCTACTTATGGTAATTTGCTTACAATCAAAAATAATTTTATAAGAATTCTGTTAATATACTATAGCCTAGATTAAATATATATACGACTATAGTATTATTTGTAAATATCACACCCGCATAATCAACGTGTTAATGTTTGTTTACCCTATCACGCACTCAATCGTAAAACAGATGCCTATAATTTATCTTTATTATTGTTGTTATATTGCTTATCGCTATCTATCAGAAGTTTTATTTCTCATTACAGAAAAACAGCGAAATAATAAAACAGAATTACAGAGAAAGAAATCAGTGGCCAATCTATACTAACTATATTCTATAATCAATGATATTAGCTTTATAATGATGTGTGCATTTTTTGACATTTTTCAGGCAAAAATAATAGACTGATTACTAAAAGTAGGTTATGCTTTGGTAAAGAATTTTGTCTAGTAAAAAAAAAAAGAACATTCAGAATCGACTGTCCAGCTTTTTTTAATTAGTTGTACATAAATATTATGGTAATTTTACAAGAAATTTCTTGAGATTTTAAAATTAGTTTATAAAGTTGATAAGTAGTTTATAAATCTTTATACCTATTCCTTATCTTTAATTATATCATTTGGAAAAATGAATATCATATACTAAATATTTAGTATTTCAATTCCTATCTACCCCTTTCTTCTTTTCTAGTCCATAATCAATCATATGCTAAAATTGTAGTTATTTTAAAACATTTAATGCGTGCATCATAAAAATAAAATTGTATTTATATTTAATTGTAGTATTGAAAAATGTTAAAATTAATAATTTTATGTCTAATTTACATAAGAAAAAAAATATATGTATATAATATATGTCATTAATTAGTACAAATTATTTAAATTAAAATTTATTTACAAATCAAATATAATATTTTTCATAGTCTATACTAGCTAAAATACTACAAAAGTATAAAACATCATCCTCTCCTTTTTTTGGGTATTTAATGCCATCAAATGGTGAACTTTACTTGTCCAGTATTCTTAATCATATGATAAGTCAAGTGTTTACACCTTATTAATCCATCTTGGTATAAGTATAAAAATAGGAAAAATGATCAAGTCTTTTTAGTCATGTACTAAATTTATGTTATCTTTGGTTTAACTTTAACTATAATAAAAATAAAACAAGTTTTAATCATCAATAGGACAAATCAAATCGCCAATGCTCAGTTCGTTATTTTTTTTCCGCTTTAATGAAAATTGTGATTTCTTCTGTATCTATAAAAAAACAAACAGTTATTAACAAAAATCAATTACATTATACATATAAATTATATGATAACTTTTACTAATTAATTATATTTATCTCACTTTATTTTTCGATGAAATAGTCAAAGGTCTATACTTTGGTTTACATTGTGCTTCTCTTTTTATTTGATTCAAATCTTTTCCTAACAACTGTCCAAATTGTGAACTTAAATGACGTCTTAACAATGTTTTGCTTTGTTGAATGAATAGAATATCAGCTAAAAGATCAGAAGTAAATCGATCATCGTATACTATTAGTCCACCATGAACACCTAGATGAACACAAATATTTATTGATAATATGTAATATATAAATATGAATATATAGAGGAAGTAATGATAAAGCGGTAAGAACCCTTCCGGTTCTCGATTCAAACATGAAAAAAAAAGATATGTACAAATTAAAATTTGATTAGTTATTAATTTATAATAATTATATTATACTATTATGCAGGGGTTGTCAGGGGTAGCAGGGGTTGGCTACCCGTGACTCATAGGTCATATGCAAGTAGTATATTTATACTGTAATAGAATATTTATATGTCTGTAATGAAAATTTTATTATAGGTTATTTAAAAAGTAAATCTTTATTTTGTTTTTATAAGCTGCAGTATTATAGTTAAATTTATTGTGTAAAATTATATATTTTGGTTAAAAAAATTAATTATTCAATATCATATGAAATTAAATTAGATTTTTTAAATATTCATTTTTAATTTTAATCTTTTCTATTAATATTAATTTACATTTATTGCACTTATAATAATTATAAGTGCAATAAATACAAAAAAAATTTTCATTAATTTTTAATGAAAAAATTTTCAAAAACAAAATATAATAAAATATTATATCTAATGTAATTTATATTAGACACAATAACATTTTTGTATTTTATTTATTAACTGTATAACTGTATATTTGACATAACTGTAACTTGTAAGCTAACCTTAAATAATTGTAACATGTAACTTATATTCTGTTACATAGTATATTTTAACTTGCCCAATCCTGTTTACTGTTTATTGATATTATAAATTCTATTAGTAATAAAATTATTGTTTTATATTATGTAAAACTTTTTTTTTATTATTAATGTGGCAAATTGATGAAAATGTAAAAAAATATATGGCTCGCATGATTAGATACTACTGTTAAGATATGAATTAGTTATATTATTTTAATTGTATTTATTAAAATTAAACAAATACATTTTCATTTTACCTGAACCTCTTAAATTAGAAGCATATTCGGCCAAATTAACAGAGCAAAGCCATTCCATTACTCTATGTGTTGTCCACAATGATAAATTACAATCGTCATTATTTTTATTTGTATTAGAACGACGTATTAAACATTCAGGATCAAAATTATTATTTCTTAACACCTATGTTATAATATATGTATTAAACAAACATCATAATATTAGTTTTATAAATTATAATTTACCTTGATACCACATCGAAGACTAGAAAAATGTAAATCTAAATTTCCATTTTGCATAATTAAAAAATCATCTTTGGTGAGCCTGTGTAAAGTAATCCCATTAATGGCTGCTTGTGAAAATGGATCTTTGTACTGTGGAAGTCCAATGTCGTCTAACCATTGTAATACCCAAGCTGTATTCAAATATCTTGCTTTAGATAAATATTTATCTTTATCAAATAATTTATTCTGATCTCTTTCACATTGAATAGCTAAAATTAGTTTTTTTCTATGTAACCCGTGCTAAAATAAAATAAACATTTATTATAAAGGTGAATAAATATATAATGTAGAATGTCTAATATGAATGTAGAAGAGGAGAGGAGGAATACCAAAGAAGAAGCAGATAAATTGAGAGTGATATGAAGATAGTCGGTATAAATGAACAAGATGTAGATGGTCGAAATTTATGGAGGTGTATGATTAGGATCAATAATAATAATAATAATAATAATAATAATAGTGATAACAAGAATAATAATAAGAATAAGAATTATATAATCACATTGTGAACATATTTTCAAATAAAATACGAGTATATTGGGTTTCAGTCTATTTTTTTCAAATAATTTATATTAAATATAAATTTATTAGTTATTATTAATAACAATTTATAACAATTAATAACTATCATAGAACATGTATTGTAATATTATATTTATAAATTATTATTTACTTTAAATTTAAATTTGTCATCAATATCACTGATAGATGCAGAAATCAATTCTTTCCCAGAAGTAGGCCACAATTTTGATTCTTGTAATATATAATCGATACCTTGTTCAACAAACCAATCATATATTTGCTGGCGATTCCATTCACAAAATGGTAAATTTGAACTAAAATAGTTAAAATAATTATTAATATTTGTTTAGTACATTAAAATTGTAATTCTTACTTTTTAAATGAATAAATTTTAGTACTGGAAAATATATCTGAATTATTTTCTAATATTTGTTCATTTTTGTAATTTATTTTATCAACTAAAGGACAAATAATTTGAAACAAATATAATAATTGTATTTAATTACATATAAAAATCATGCTATTTATTATATACTTTAATATCCCATACATACAGTGAAATCATTAACAATGGACATTGTATCAATATTGTAAAATGGCATTAAAATTTCATTATATGAAAATTGTTATTATTATATATTATACTAACCTTTATTTTAGATAGTTTATATTAATATGCAAAAACAAATAAATAAAACAATAATGAATCAAGTATAAATATTTTTTAAATTAATTAATAACAATTATAGTTAATTAAGTTCTAAGATCATATTATATAAGATTATACTTGTCATGTCTAATATCTATTAATATCTATTATATTTTATTTTTAAAACTAACATACTTTTATAGTATTAAATATTATTATAATTATATTAGTATTTTAATATTTTATATAAAATACTTACTTTTAACGAAAAAATGAAATAAACAAATTTATTTTACTTTATATGGGTATTGTAGGGTGTTTGAAAATATTATTTTATTTTTTCATAAATAGCATTTTTTATAATTTTTTTCATAAAGATCGGCATCAGTTAGGTTTGGAAAAACTATGTTTAAATAATGAAATTCATATAAATTAGTTATAAAACACAGTTATTATTATGGGTTTTAACATTTATCTTTATCGTAATCGTTAATCTTTATTATCGTTGTAATCATTGTTATCTTTAATGACAATTGTTTGAGAAATCATTTTTTAACAATAGTTTCATCTATTTTATACTTAATTTATATTAAATTATAATTTTATGATCATAGAATTAATCTTGTTATAATGTTTATATGTCATTATTATTTTGATAATATATCCATCCAAATGTATACTACAATGTTGTAATAAATAATAATAGGTAATAAAAAAAAATAATATATTTTAATTATATAAATGTATTAGTGTTTAATAAGTTTTTTTATTTTTCATTAATAATTTCATATGCCAATTAAAATTTAGATTGATTCCATAAATGAGATATGTATATTGGTAGTATATATAATCATTCTCAAATAGCCAATCGGATTGTTATACCGAAGTACTTAACTAATTTGAATTTCAATATATAAACATAATTTTTCTATGCCATGATGGTATCTATGACAAAAGTCTAGAAAATAGTAGGCTGTTTGTAAAAAAAAAGGATTTTAAACAGACTACCATTTTACAGAGAGCTTAATTTTATTTTATATAAAGGTTTTACAAATGTCCTACGATATATTATACATATAATATATATACATTATTAATATAATAATAAACTTAATAATATTTAAAATATATATGTAAATAATTATAGAACAATAAAATAATTTAAAATTTCATGAACATATACAAATATTACACTTTGTACGATATAGATATAGTACATGAAATGAATAATTTGAGTATGTAATTGCAACAATGATTTGATTTACCAATTTATAGTTAATAAAACAATAAGTTAAAATAATACATAATCAATTTAACATAATCAATCCAAAAAAATGTTTTTTCAACAAAATAAAATAAATTATGATTATAATAAGATTAAAATGAGATATTTTGACGAATATTTAATATTTACCTAAATTTGGAGCTGATGAACATTTATCAAATTGTGAATTTCTGTTAACTAAATTTACACATGATTCAGTAATATCATTCAATGTCTCAGTATTTAAATTTTTTGACTCATTTTTCTTTTTTGATACAACATGACGAGGCAAACTACAATAAAAACGTGATCCATGATTTTTTGAACGATGAAATTGAGAGTTCTAAAAAATTATAATTATATTAGGAAAAATAAATAATAAAATATTTGGTTGATGCAAAATCAATTCATAGTGAACTAAGTAAATTTAAATAAAAATATATTTTTAAAAACTTAATTTATGTATATGTTACTGACAATGTGTATAATTTTGACATTGTAATGCAATAATGCACAATAATGCATTGTGTACATTGCCTACCAGATTTAGGCAATTCTTAAACTTTTAAACAAATTGGTAACATTGCCCGGGTAATGTCATACAATGTCGGATCAATGTATACAATACCTATGTATTGTCGGGCAATATAATTAATTAATGTAAAACATATTAAATAATTAATTTATAATATTATAAAATATTATCACATTTTTCTCATTTCTATAAATATTATATTACAAATTGTCTGCCATACTTTAATCATTGTATACAATACCCAGGCAGAGTGTATAATTGTCTACATTGACTATTGCAATCAGTCAGTGTTCACATTACCCGGACAATGTATTACAATGCCATACACATTGACCGTAACATATACATTTTTTATAAAAATTAAAATTTTTAAATTATATAATTTAATTAAAAATATACTAAAGTATTTAATTTACAATTATGAAAAATTTACTTTAAACTTTGGTATCAGTCTAGTGTGTATTCCTACCTTGATAACAATGACTTACAAATACTATTATTTTTATAAAAGTCAAATATGATACTGTTTATGAAGAGTATAGAAATTTTACCATAGACGTATTCAAGTATAAATGGCTAAAAATTACAAAATGTGTTTTAATTAGTTTACAAATTTTAAGCAATAAATAATAAAGTGAATGTTAATTATTTTATCTAGATTGATTTAAAAAAAAAAAAATGTTCACCTTATGTTGTAATTTGTGTCTAATACTTATTATTAAATTATTACTCATTTTATGAGGTAAAATACACACTAGAGCTATTATTTATTTAACTTAATATATTTTTCATAAATATATATAATTTTAAAAAATGATTGCATACAATAATTTAAAATTAAATACGTATAGAATATACTAATTTACTTGTTGAAAAATAAATTTTATTTCAAACATTCATGTTGGTTCTATTATTTGTTTTTACTTACTACTGTATCTGATGGACAAGATAATGTCATTGATGTTGATGTTGAATTCTGTGTGTTTTGATTATTTATAATCATTTCTTTGAGTTCTCTGTTTTCTTTTGTTAGCTTTACATTAATTAATTTCAAATTAGTTAAAATGGCTAATATCTCAAGTTTTTCTGTTTCTGCTTTTGATTTCAAAATTAGTTCCTTAAAAATAATGATAAAATATAATATATATTTATTAATAATTATAAATGACGTCAACATTTAATAATACCTCTTGCAGTCTATTTTCAGCTTTTTGTCTTAAATCAGTTTGTTCTGAAAGATATTTTTCTAGGTAATTTAATTTTTTCAATAGAATTTCAACTTGATTATTTAACATAGAAACTTGAAGTTTAAATGATTCCAAATGACCAGAAGGATCACCATTGTCTTTCTAAATAAATAATAACAAGAAATTAAAATTTATACATTTAAAATAATTAAAATATGAATTTTAATAAAATTTACTTGATCGATTAAATTGTTTAATACCGTAGACACATTTGAGTTGATAGACAATTTTGAATTTGGTGTCTGTTCTATTAACATATTTTATTCTTTATATAAATATAAAATAATAATTATATGTAATATTCTAAATATTAAATAAATACATTATTTTACACAGGAATTTTAATGAAATAATGAATTAAATAATGGTATCCTAAAAATGCTATGTAATATACTATACACATATATGACTATGATATATAGATTTAAATAATACAAAATTAATATTGGTTTGAAATATATTATACAAATTTGTATTTAAATAAATCTAAGTATCAGTTTACTTATTTTTGTATTTAATTATATGCATTTTTTCTTTACATTTAGTTCACATAAATGTATAGAACCCAATGTTTTTTTTTAATTACACTAATATTTAAATTTTCATATCTAATAACAAAAATTATTAAACATATTTTCATAAGTTTACATTTATAAAATTAAGCAAATTTATTTTAATTTAAACTAATATACATTTCTATTAGAATTCCATGCATTATAAAAAATATAATATTCTAAATATTAAAATATTAGTGAAAATCACAAACTTAATTTTATTTAGACTATAATAAAATAATAAAATTAATCATTCTAAAATTATAAAAATAAGTATTGGGTATTTTTTAAAATAAAATTAGAAAAAAAAATTTAACTATTCCCTTAAAAACATAATTTTAAATCATTAATTATAATAGTTTTCTAATTTTAAACAAATTGGGATAATTGCAATTAAATAAAATATTTAGTTGATAATATATTATTAAAAAAAATATTAAAACTATTCTACATTATTTTAATAAACAATAACTTTTTTTTTAAATAGAAAACATAAACAATATCTAGTCTACAAATGTTGTATTTTAGTCTATACTAAGAAATACATGTTGAATTGGTAAATAAAATGTATAAAGGCACAATACACATTTATAGTTTATAACTATATCGAAACATCCAAATAAAAATAAAATGCTACCAATAAAATAAATAAAATATGAATGCAAGCTAAATATTCGAATATTTTAAACCATACTAAATTTGTTCAATGATTTTTCTATATCAAACATTTTAATTGAATCTCACCAATATTATGGCTTCAGTAAGCTGAATTTGCATGTTTGTCTTATAAAATCCATACCTACTACTTTGTAATGATTTTATTTTATTTCATTCATCTCAGCATCATATGAACATTCAAAAAGAATGTCATCCACTATCCAGTATTGCAATATCTAATGAATGCAATAAAATATAGATAGATATCCTAATAATATGGTTTAATAAGGTATTCAGTTATATTAATGTTTATTTAATGGATTGATGATTTTAACCAAATATTTTTCGTTTTAATATGATAAAAAAAAAAATCATATAAAAAGGTTTAATTATATTATAGTCTAATCGGTAAAGTACTGATGTCACAAATAAGAAATTGAATATTATTACATAATATTGTTATTAACAGATAAATGTAAATGTAGTACAGTTACTTATTTTTAAATTTAGTATTTGAGTATGTTAGCTTTTAATTAAGTATTATATAATTTCTATTTGATTAAATAGTTATGCAAATTATTAAACAAAATAATTTGGTATATAATAATATATCCAATAATATGAGTTTATATTATTACTTAGTTTATATTATATATAATGTTTATAAAATAGGACAGTTAGTATACACATTAAAAACTTAACAATTGTATAATTAAAATTTTTAATAGATAAATAAATTATAAAAGAACCATGTTTATTAATTAAAACAATATTATTTTATCATAGGTACACTTTTATAAGGAAAATGGCATAAATATGTCTTATTTTATGGATTTGTTTATTAAAAGCAAAATAATATATTGATATTAATTGCTATGATTAGTTAATTAGTTTCTTTTCAAGAGAAGTGAAATTACAGTAGATTAATGAAGATGTATTGTAATAATTATTGTAATAATTATTATAATAATATTATGTATAGGTATATTAATGTTTAAAGTTATATTTTATATTCTTACTAAAGATATAATATTAAGTACTAGAGTATGTACTTAATAGTGGCTAGTTAGCTACCTAATTGATAATTATTTTTATGATAAAATAGTTAGTTTTAATTTTTTAATAAAATTTTAAGTACCTGAAGATATAATACCATCCATTTTCTGTAACGCTCCTTCCAACAGTTTAATCGCATCGAAATGAGTATTGCTGTGATCGAGTTTTGCGTCTTGATTCATTTTGATTGTAGGTCCAAATTAACGTAAAATCGTAAAGAAATTGCGAGTATTCAATTTTGTATTATTAAATATTTTATAATTTGTTTTTTTTTTTTTTTTTTTGGTACTGGTAAGCAAATATTCTCTAAAATGGTAATATTTAAAATTAAATGATGCAAAACGTTATACTAAATAGCTAAACACATGGTTATATTACTCATAATAAATTATTTAAAGTCTAGTAGACAACTCAGTCGATAATAATAATATAGTAAGTACTAAACAATAATTAGTATATCTAAGCAGTTGAAGAATTGATATTTGATAACATTAATTCTGTTTTAATATAATATTATTTTGACAATGATAAATGACGAACGTTATGTTGCATTCCGATAAAAATATGGGAGTAATAACAAACGTTTGTTTTCTCAATGAGTTATTAGAATGCCATGTAACTTACCTATAATATAATCATTTATTAAATAAACATTATTTAATGGCAGACACGCTTTAAAATTGTTGGTATAAAATTTTTTGAACCATAATAGATTATAACGAGATAATTGATAATTTTGACAAAACTTCTAAGTACAATGTTATTATTAATGACACTTCACAATAATTAACAATAAGAAC
Organism: Eriosoma lanigerum; assembly: GCA_013282895.1. NCBI lineage: Eukaryota > Metazoa > Arthropoda > Insecta > Hemiptera > Aphididae > Eriosoma > Eriosoma lanigerum. The sequence continues at coordinate 6,228,173 of CM023362.1, forward strand.
GTAGGAATTAATGAAATTTACAACGTACATTGTACGTCGTACAAGACAATTAATAACAAATAATACAATACTATCGCTCATTTGTGTCTATATTAATGGTAAATGATATCATATTAACAATAATCTTTTAAATATGGCAAGTCGTTAACACAATATGTTTTTGATTTAATATGTAGCTTAGTTACCTCCGTGTTTGATGCCTCCATAATGAATCTATAGGACCCGGCCGTTTCGTACCCGTAAAAAAAATGTGTCTGCAAACGTTTTGTCGAAAGATAATAATAAGACGTGATATTTCGTATCCAGTATTATTATTATATTATGCATTGATTGTACGACGTTTTGCTATTGTTATACAAAATAAAAATAATAATAATTAATATTACGAATATATAATATATGATACAATTTTGTATAGTGAGACAAACAATAAAGAACAAACTACAAAGTTAGATTTACACTTTTATTCACAATAATTTATAGTTCGCATTAATACAAAAAGTCTGTAACTAAAACGTACCTACATGTGTATCGCTCAAAAGGAAATTTCAAAATCGCATTAAAGCAAAACTCCCCCCCCCCCCCACAACCCATACCGACGAGAAAACACATATGTAACTATTCTAACCGATCAAACCAATAGCTAAATAATGTTTGGATTTATAAACATGTTAAAACGTGTTATTTTATTATAAAAATACTCTCAATATTATTATTAACCTTTACGAACCCGAGTGTTAAAATTATTAACATAATTAAATTTAATATTAATATTAAAATCACCTCATTTCCAACATTGAGATATTAATTTTTCCTCAAAATTACAAGTGTCAGACATATTTTATAAACTCACGATTTACTCACGAAGTTACTAATACAGTAATAGATATTATAAAAATACCAAAACCTATAGCCGTACCCGGTTATTGACAATAAAGTGTTGGGCATTCATTCCGGTCGCTTATCCAAGTCTCACCTGGCGCGCTCACGGTCACTGTTAGTTGTATAAATTAATAGGTATTGGTACAGTATTGATCAGAGAAATAATGGAACGTGATTACTATAAATTATTTGTTAGATTTTAAATAGCAGTCATGTTTTGTTATGTGTTGCTCTAGGTATTACTTGCATTACAAATTATATCAATTCGTAATATTATTTCACATTTTTAAGATATAATTTATTTATAGTTTTACTTACGCTTAAAACGAATATTTTGTTTCAAATATAAAAATGAAGATATTTTCATAATAAATAAACGTCCAATTTAGAAAATTTACTATTTATGATTCTTAAATGATTTGTGAAAACATAATTGTTGTTATACTTTTTTGTCATCAAATTATTTTTTTTTTTATAATATAAGATTAATTTTTTTTTTAATGTGTTTTATAATAAACCACTAATTTTTCCGAGGACCCAAGGCAAGAAGGAGAAACAAAGTTTTAATAAAAATAGTAAAATATATCTGAATCGAAAACAATAATTAATGGTTTTAATTCTGTATATAGTGTGCTGTAATTAAAGAAAATCTAAAGTCATAAAACATAAATTATACAATTAAGTATACAATAAAACGATGAATTTATTTGAATATTTGCGATCAGTATAATTAAATTGTATGTTATACAATTATTAAATTATTAATAGTAATAAAACTCAATTTATAGATATACAAATTATGTTAATAAAAATAAGTATATATAATAATTTGTTTGTTTTTTTGAATTTTGTGATCATTCTGAAACTTGACTACTACCTACATAAAAAGAAGAAAAAATTAGGTTCTGAGAGAAGCGAGGAATATATTGGATTAACAAAGATGTTTTTTTTATGATTAAAATCAATCATTTGGGAAGAAAAAATAGTTCCATAACGAAATATGACAATAAAACGGGGAAAAAATAGTAAATATTATTTTATTCGTGGTTTTATAATATTTCATTAAAAAGCATAAATGAACTCATCGTATGGTATCATATGGTACTCATCGTAATTGCATTTCATAATAGAATAGTGAATACAAATTATTCATTGTTATGCATGTATCAACAAAGATAGGTTACACTTATAAAATCATAGTGACCAAATATTAAGTTCTGGTATAATCGTACAAGTTTTTGCAAATGTCAACGTATCAACTTCAACACTGATTTTAGCAGATATTAATATCTTACTATTATATGTATCACGGTTTCGGGTATAGGTACTATACTAATGGTTGTCTAT
>CM023362.1:6239255-6267711 GCA_013282895.1 Eriosoma lanigerum
TATATATACATATATATTATTAATTAATATATATATATATAATATATTAGAATTATATTAGAATATATTATTTATTAATATATATTAATTATTAATTTTTATATTTCTATATATATATATCTAAATATTATAGTTTTATAATAAATTTATTGATTACATTTGTACTTACTAGAGTTAAATATTGAATATATATAGTTAAAATATTCTTTGGCAACTAGTAAAACAAATTTATTATAGATTTTTTACTCAAAACAATAATAAGAATTTAAAAAAAAAAAATTTACAGTTATTTTTTTAATAGAAAACAAAGATAAATTGCAAAAATTTATGAGTAAAAACAGTGTTTATGGTTACGTATCAAACATTTTTGGCCAAAAAAGCCGCCAAAAAACCAAACACAGTTTATTAAAATTATTATAAACTATTATTTACTTTATTTAGTTATTATAAAATAGGTAAAGTAAAAATAATATATTCCTCTTAAACAGGCAACATGTGGTGTTTGTACTGAATGCATTAATTAAAGTTCGAGATAAAACACGGTATCTCACACCATTCACCGTTCCCCTTCACTTGACCAATTACCTACTTCATAATAATATTGAAGTAATTGAAAAATAAGCATATACCTCTTTTTTGTAACTTATCTTGTCATAGCTGTACTTCACATGATTGTTATCTACTTTTTTGAATGTAGTTTTTTTAAAATTATTTAGGCAATCTAAACGATCTTTATTATTCTTTATATAAAAAATACGTTTTAATCAACATATAAGTTTCTGAAATATGTTTTCATTAATTGAATGAATGCAATATTTATTGTTCATCATTTAAATTTTTGAACGTAGGTACTTGCAATAATGCAATATCATCGCATTCAAATCTTAATTATAATAAACCACTAATTTTTCCGAAGCCCGAAGGGACAAAGAAGGAACGTCCAAAATCTTTCCGCTTCTTTACATATTATTTTTTAGGACTCCCTCAAGAAAATGTTGAAGATCCATCACTGGTAATAATATACTCAAATATAAAAGCAAACAAACATAAATATACAAGATATTAAATATAATAGCGTAAAGATTCTAAGCAGCATAAGATTAAAATCTGTTTTAAGGCGATATTTCCGTAAATCATCATGATCTAGGTAAGGATGCCAAACCACCATCAAGATTACTCTAAGATTAACTAGGAGGAACTAGGAAGGGATAAAAATACAAAAACAGGGACCAGAAGTAAAGTACAACGTGTTACGTTTGTCAAATCCTAAGACTCTGATAAGACGTCATTTTACAATACTTATATTTTTGTAATAATTTTCAATATTAAAAATGTCTATCATTTGGTGATTCTGGACGTTTATCTATAATATTTCGGTCCTCGGGGTGATTATAGGTGCTAGAATATTGTATTTTATTATTACTAGGATTTAAAAGTAAGGTATTTAATTTGAATATGTATGATTTTGAATAAATATCACTATATCAGTCAAATATACAATTAAATAATGAAACTCGAGTTCGTCAAAAATGTAGGTTCCAAGAATTTTGCTGTTTTTTGTGTTTTTCCTGTTACATTAGAAAACTATTGAGAATTATAAAAATATATTTTATAAAGTATCAATTAGATAACATCCAATTCTCTGGGTACTAAAATTTAACTTAAATAATATATTTCAATTTTTAAATATATAGAATATTACAACCTCTGTATTTTTTATGACTAAAACTGTTTATTTGAATTCATTATTCTGTTGTATGTGTTATGTTATTATTTTACGATCAAAACTTCTTTAAAGACACATTTTTTTCCAAATAATTGTACAAATAACATAATTTTGTATATTAATTAATTAAGGCAAACAAATGCAGTATTAACAACTGTTTTATAAGCATTTAATATATATTTGTCCATTATTTTGTATCAGAAAAGTTTAATTCTCATTAAAACAAATTATAATATATTATTAATTTGATTTTAATGTAATTATATACCTATTATAAATTTGTGATATAGAAATATATTAATTTATATTTATATTCGAGTTGTTACGTTTGGATAAATTAAATAAAATAAAACCCAAATCCACAAAAATATTTACTTTTGTAAGTAAATACGAATTTCAGAAACAAAGTAATTATTTCTCTTCAGTAAAATATTTAAAATTTTAACTCCTGGTAAAATCATATTTTATTTCTGCGAAGAGAAATATAATATGATAATAGAGTTTCATTATATTAGCAAAGTTATCAAACTTAAAAAGAATACAAAATAATCATTTTTTTTTTTTATCTTTAAGTTATAAGAATTCAATTATAGTGTAATGATATATACACACATCGTTTAAAAAACATACATCTTTCAAATTAATACTCAAAGAACACACACACACACATTTTAACATTAGTAAAAACATCAATACATGTATAATAAAGCGACTCTGGTGCCGTCGGAATACCGTCACATCTCCACACAATTCGAAATAGTCACTTTTATTAAGACTACCACTAACACAAATACCGACAATAAAAATGCAACTATAATAAAATGCATAATATAGTCCGAATTTTACAGGTAACCGTAATGTAATAATGAAAATTAATAAAATGAATTATATTCCAAAATGTAATATATGTAATAAATTAAACATGTTTTTTAAAATTTTTTTACTAGAAGTTTTAAACTTAAAAAAAGGGGGTTTATTAAATAGTTTATTGCTTAATTAATATTTTTTAATAAAAAGGCGTTTAAAATTTAAAATTTCTCTTGGAGATATGACAATTACTAAATGTAGATCTGTTACATTCTTTATAGGAATAATATGTAGTATATTTATTATAAAAGTACGAAGTACCTATGAAATAAATAAATAATATTATTATATGTATTATTCATATATTAATAAACTAAATAGGTAATTAAATTTGAATAACTATTCATTTATTAAATTTTGATATAGGTTAATAACATTGATTATTGTAATACATTAATTATTTATAAAAGGTATACAGACAAAATTAATTGAATTTCTGAATGTTCTGAAGTTCTGAATGACCGTTAAATGATGTGGGCGGTTAACACCAAGAGCGCATCGCCGACGAAAAATTACGCGTTCGTATGCCGACGACGAGCACTGCAAAACAAAGTACATTGATGCGCATTGCACGTACACTATTAGTGTTCCGATTAAGGATTAATAAAAGACAAAACATAAAACGCGTACAAGCGTACCGTAAGAAAAATGCATCCGAGTATATGATAATAATTTAACCCGTTACCCAGGTATACAATAACGTGCGTACAATGAGCAACCCGAATGTATAATTCAATCACACGTTCAAATGACAGGCGATGATTGTCATTTCCCAAATACGTCAATCGAACCGAATGGTAGACCGAACATTTAACATTGCCAAACGGCCGTATAAAGATAACCGATGTATCAAGGTTAAATTTCGTTTCGGCTAAAAGCATTGTAAAACAGAAGAAAACGCGCACGAAAACAAAACGATTATTTTGCTACCGCGCATACACATCGATAGAAAAAGTGCAATCATTCATACAAAAAAAAAATAACAAATTAACCGGCAATGGCGACGGCGACGGTGACGGCAGGGATAACACACACGATCATTAACCTCAAGAAAAAAAATTCCAACTATTCCAACTATATTTATAGTTGATACGATATAAAATATTGTTAAATCAACTAACATGTTTTAATTATTTTTTTATAGTAAAATTTACTGTATATATTTAGTATTTCTTACTAAATCATAGGTAACCCAACACAAACTATTGTCAACCAAAATAATTTAGTAAATATTTTTTTTTCCGTGTTGTGATCAGTCTTAGCCAGTGAAAACGCCGACAACGCTAAACATTACTTCTTAGGATCACCTTCTATGGTTATGCCTGAATTCTCTGAGTTTTTGTGCCGTTTTTACAGCCACTGCTTTCTTTCTTAAGTACAACGATACTTTAATATCACCGGGAAATTTGTAAATATTATAAGTCATATCCAATAACGTATAATAATAATATAATATTCTAAGATAGTAACGCGGTAGGTATTTATTCCGGTCGCTTATCTAAGTCTCACCTGGCACTCTCACGGTCACTGTTAGTTGTATACGAGAAAATTAATAGTTATTGTACAGAGAAATAAAGGAACGTGATTACTATAAATGCTATAAATTATTTGTTAGATTTTAAATAGCAGTCATGTTTTGTTATGCGTTGCTTTAGGTATTACTAGCATTACAAATTATATTACGTAATTCATAATATTATTTCACATTTTTAAGACATAATTTATTTATAGATTTATTTACGTTTAAAACGAATATTTTGTTTCAAATATAAAAGTGAAGATATTTTCATAATAAATAAACGTCCAATTTAAAAAAATTACTATTTATGATTCTTAGGTGATTTGTGAAAACATAATTGTTGTTATACTTTTTTTGTCATCAAATTATTTTTTTTTTTATAATATAAGATTTTTTTTTTTTTATTGTGTTTTATAATAAACCACTAATTTTTCCGAGGACCCAAGGCAAGAAGGAGAAAAAAAGTTTTAATAAAAATGGTAAAATATATCTGAATCGAAAACAATAATTAATGGTTTTAATTCTGTATATAGTGTGCTGTAAATAAAGAAAATCTAGAGTCATAAAACATAAATTATACAATTAAGTATACAATAAAACGATGAATTTATTTGAATATTTGCGATCAGTATAATTGAACTGTATATTATACAATTATTTAATTAGTTAGAAAACTCAATTTATAGATATATAAATTATGTTAATAGCATAGTGTAGTTTATAAGATAGATTATAATAAATATAAAATTATTATAGGTATAATTATTTTTGTCTTTTTGAACTTGGTAATCCGTCTGAAACTTGATCATTATCTATATAAAAAGAAGAAAAATTAGGTTCTGAGAGAAGCGAGGAATGTACTGGATTAACAAAGATGTTTTTTTTTTTTTTTTTTTTAAAAACAATCATATTTTATAATATTTCATTGAAAGGCATAAATGAACTCATCGTATGGTAATACAATAATCATATGGTACTCATCGTAATTGCATTTCATAATAGAATAGTGAATACTAATTATTCATTGTTATGCATGTATCAACAAAGATAGATTACACTTATAAAATCATAGTGACCAAATATTAAGTTCTGGTATAATCTGACAAGTTTCTGTAAATGTCAACTGATCAACTACAACAGTGATTTTGGCAGATATTATTATCTTACTATTGAATGTATCACGGTTTCGGGTATAGGTACTATACTAATGGTTGTCTATATGTAGAATTTTGTAATTCGTTATAGATCATTTTTTTAACGTTGTTTGAATAATTATTATGATATAATAGCTATAGCTTTCAAATTTTATTTTTAAATTTATAAATTGTAAATATTTAATTGATAGTAAGGATTTAAAAAATACATATTTTCTTTAAATTAAACTTAAAAACTTAAGTATAACTAAATTAACTAACTTGTTTTGTATATATTATGTTGCATGTCATCATCATTTTCATCATAAGAATTTTCACTTTTCCCAAAACTCAACGGTGTGAATTGATTCTATATAATTATATTGTACTTTATTAATTTTTTCTTGCAATTTTAAACTACTTCCTATAATAGTAAATATACTTGCTAGTTATATTCTATTGTATTAGTTATAATCAGGGCTCGGAAGTTCTAGCAAATGCATATTTTTTTTTTTTAATAGTCGAACATTCAAAGTAAAATACAAATTTGTTTCACACTTCCTTGATGCCGTATACAAAATTGTATTTTGCTAGTTTTTGCATATTTACGGTTTTTAGTGTTATTTTGCTAATTTAGAGTTTTAAGTGCCATTTACAGTTATATTTTTATATAATAAAGGAAATGTGGGATCGTATGGAGGATATTGATTTTAAATTTCTCTAGAACACACGATTCCCCTTTATTATTTAAATTTTATTTATTACAAGTTTATAGTATAAATATTTGACATGAATCTATACATTTAATTATAAATTTCACCTAATTTTAATTTTAAGTAACATTTAAAACAATTTATTTTCTCTGAGAGACTAGCATCCGTCGCAGGTCGTCACGTAACTACAGAGTAGAGACTATAGTCCACAAAATATAATAGTCTACAATCAAAATAATTATCGTAGGTAAAACCCGACACGACTCATAGACATTGACATATTGATTGGTATCGAACAGGAAATGAACAAAATCTTTTGTAAAAAAAAAGATTTTTGATAAAATAGCGGTATACGATTATGCGAACAAAAAGAAACATGTATTTTGATTTTCAAATATATAGTACATAATATTCAGTCGTTATCACCGATTTTATCGGTCAACTACCGTTCGTTTCCAATAATTTGGTTATTTTTAAAACTGCATCAGACACATTGTCTGCAATTTTCGGACGTAGGACACAACGTTATCGTCGTTATTACCTATAATAATATACCTAACTATGAACATACACAATGATTTTAGTGTTCCGCCGTCATTTAGTTTTGTCACGTGTGTAATTGATCGTGAACTGCTATATTTTCGTGTTTTTATATCGATTTAAAAATGCCTAAAGTAAAACTGAGTTTATTAAATCGGCTCCAAACTTATGCTATAGAATTTGGTTCTAATTGATACAAGCGTATTATTTTGTAAAATTTTAATTTGTATGTTTTCCAATTTTTAGTGCTATTCATAGCGCCTGTTGTAGTGTTTTTGAGTGCATATTATAGCGCTAGAAATGTACTTTATTAGTGCTATAACTTTCGAGCCCTGGTTATAATTATATAATATGGATAAATGGGTACAGGGTACTGAATAATAATAAAAGACCGTTATTAAAAAAAATCAGAAAATCGGCTTCTTTTAATTTGAGCAAACTAATTATTTTCACCTGGGATTTAATCAATAAAAAAAATAATAATATAGTAGCTAGTAACGATTATTATTATTATTGACTATATATTAACAGCATATTTTAAATTAAAATAAATATGTAACATAAAAACATTATGTTGCATATCATCATTATTTCCTACCATTCTATGTTGTTCATCACAAAACTCTTTGAAACCCAATGCATCTATATAATTATATTATACTTTATTAATTTTTAGTAACTTCATTAATTGTTTCTTGCAATTATATAATACTACCTATAATACCGTGAAACCGGATTACTTGGGACATAGGGATAACTTGGGCCATATTTAAGAAATTTTGAATTATGTCGTCTGGCAGCACTAAATTATTTTTTTGTTGTCATCAATTTATTCACATGGTAAACACACTAATGCAAACTACTGGAGTACTTACTGCTGAATAAACTAAGGTAATTATTGTTTAATTGTATAATTAAGTAGCATATTTTAAAAGTTCTAAAATATATATGAATTATGGTTAAGTCCTGAGCGTATCTTAGTTGAATAGATTTATATATTATTTAAGAGGTGAATATATCGTAAATCAAATTTAAATGTGGTTATCACCATAATATAATTAGTACATGATAAGGTCTAGACGTAATTAAATTTAACCAACTTTGGGGTAACTAGAGACACCTGTCCCATATTAAAATACTGTCCTAATTTAAACCTATTGTCACATTAAAATTGAAAAAACTTAAATTGTATTAATATTCTCATTATTAATACCAATAATATATTTTTAGGTTGAAAATGGTTTTTAAATATGCACTCCCGAATGCATAGTCAACTATAATGAGACTAATATAAAAGATGATCCAGGTCGTAAAAAAATAGTAGTAGTACATATACCTGCTGGTTGTATTATATTGTAATAGTTATAATTAGATTATATGAGTAAATGGTAACTACTTAATAAAACTTCTTTATTAAAACAATTCAGAAAATCGGCTACTTTCAATTTTAACAAACTAATTATTTTCACCTGGGATTTAATCAATAGAATAAATAGTATAGTAGTTATTAACGATTATTATTGACTATATATTAACAATATATTTTAAATTCAAATAAATATGTTTATGTTATCACTCAGATATCAATTATACGTAATTATATTTGACGTGGAAATTCAAGATAGGAATAAGAAGATATATTTAAAATATAAAATATTAACTTTGAACATAATATACATACTATTTTTTTTAAAAATTATACAATTATTTACAATATGCGACAGGAAAAAGTATTCAGGTGAACCTATATATTAGATTAAATTTATACATAATTAATTTTATAGATAATAATATTTTCAGAAATTTTTATCAAAAATGTATTATTGTAGAGTTTATATAATTATGTTATTTTGACAAGATTTTTGTATATTTTAGTTTGAGTGTATTATTTGTTTTAGATATATATATATATATATATATAATATATATATATTAATTATTTTAGCCAGAGGAGTACGTAACACTCAAAACTAATAACACCTAAAATTCTTAATAATTAAAAATAGAAGAAAAGTTTAAATCTGAATGACTTCAATTTAAAAAAAAAAAATTAATTAACCCATTAACCAAATATTTAGGCAAATAATAGTAGGCAGGTTAACATATTAAACATACTGTATGAACATTTTTAATTTTATAATAATAATATATTTGATTTTAATATTAACTATAACATAGGCTTATACTTTATGATTTAAAAAATAGTTGTGTATATCTACTAATATTATTTATTAGTATTAATTGTAAAAAAATCAACCTATATAAACTTAGTAGTTACCCAATAGTTACCCAATAGTTACCCAATTTACATTTGATCGATTTAATTGAAGGAACGTTAAGACAAACTTTTACGAATTCATTCTTTGGCTGAACAAATACTAACCTAACCTTAATTCTATTTGCGTCGTCTAATATCCAAATACTAAATTCGTGTAGAAAATAGTTTTAAACATGTATTTATTAATAAATTAATTTGTATTCTAATGAATTTAAAATGTAATACGCTGTTATTAATTTAATTAATGTAACATAATGTAATGAACAAATATTCATTATACATAACATCATATCATACATTTTGTTAGTTTATATTGTATAATTGTATTATTAATGTAGTTGATTTACTTGGTTTAATTTCTAATACATCTATAAATAAAGTAAACATTTGAAATTATGATAAAGAATTATATTTTATGAAACATATTTCATTTGAAAAAAAAATATAATTATCATAAGATTGTATTATATTTTTGTAGTTATATTATATTATTGGACTCGTATTACATCATTATAGAATATAGAGGTTGCATTAAGTTATACCTACTCATCATACAACGTTCACACTCCACTGATTCGCTTATCATCAAATGAAGCCAAATTTTTATTCGCCTTAAGGGACTGAAAGATCTCTGTATAGTGTATTTTATTGAAGGTTTGGACAAATATATAGTCAATATATTTTATATAGTAGGATGAAATTTATAGTGTGACAATAAATCGATGGAAGACAATTAAAATATTTTTATTTGTGTTTCTGTTTCTTTTTTGTTGATTCAATATTGATTTCAAATATTTAATTCTTCAAATCAATTTTAAATTTGATAACATGTATTTCCATATTTAATTTACTTTTTAAATTCATTTCAAGGGCGCAATTTAGGGGGAGCAGGGTGGGCTTCAGCTACCCTATTTTTTCTGTATTTTATCATGGCCATTCATAATATGCAAACGCCATCTTCATAATTTACATTAACATGAACTTATTGTACTTTTGTAGATTTGTACCATTTCGTCGTTTTTATGTTTTTTACGTCCTTGTGGTTTGTTTACCACTTTAACAATGAATAATGATATATGTTCACTAAAATTAAAACTAAACAACTTTGTACATTCCTGAAAAATATATCGTAAATGAAGTTGTCAGTACTAACAAAATTGTAATATCAAACAAAATTGGTTTGGTCTGCATAAAACTTGGCTGGCTTCAATTCTCGCTCCTCCTATAAAAATACTGAAATGGTGCTCCTGATTCATTTGATTTAGTTTTCTATATATTTGTAGTTTGTGGGATATTAGTAAGTAATAACCCTATTGAAAACGATGGTATTTATTTGTGTTACGACATCGTTGATTTATGGACGATAAAATCTAAATAAGGGATCAAAATACTTATATAATATTGTTCTACTAAACTCGATTTATTAGATAACTAATAAAGTTTTTGTATTAAATTAATGCGTATTTTTTTAAATTTAAAACTCAGTATTTCCACTATATTTGAATATATTTAAGCATTTAATCACTATTTTTACTATTACAAGATATTACTTTAATTTGTTTAAATTTTAAATTCAATACAATATTATAGATTCTGGATGATATCAAACATATTGAGTTTTAAAATAATACATTAGTATATAAATAGTATTTTTTTTTCTGGTTTTATATGAGGACTCTATTAGGGTCGATCATTACTCTAATGATAGATTTGTAGTTACTGTATCTACTTACCTTTGAAATTAAATAATTGACTAACAATAAACGGTGTTTTTGAAGATTCTATATATATAATATTTATAATGATCAAACAATTTAAATATTAATATAATAAAGTACATATTTGTGTTTTTATTAAATTTATTAATGCTTAATATTAATAATTTATATATGGGTACTTATAGTTTTTAATACCTACCACTAATAAGTAATTTTTTATAAATTCGATCTAAAAATATTATTATTATATCATTATTCATATTATTATCCAAGCATTGCTAATAATTCTACTTAATTATTAGGTATTTGATTTTAGTCTAGTCATTAAAAATTAAATTTATGATAATATATATTATTCAAAATTGCAAGTGTACTTACTAATACAATCTGTGAGTATTATATAAGTATAAAACATATAGAATTAATTTGTATAGTCACACCGATTAGTGTTTCTTATTCGTCGATAATACAACTTTTTATATTCTAATATCAGTTCAGGGTGAGCCTAATAAGAACTTTTATTAGGTAATTATAGGTGACAATTGAGATAGTTGTCAAAATAGGCTATTAATTAAGTTAAAAACTAGTTGATTGATTAAATGAATTATTAATTAGGTGGTTGGAACATGATATCTAAATTAATTGGATTATTAACAATTAGGGGGGAAGAAGTTGCTGGAACCATCCATTGTACCCTAACTATCTATATCTTTTTTTAGAAAAAATACAACTCTTCATCTTCATCTGAATCGAGATAAAATTTGATGCTATATCATTTTCTGTATTTAGGTAAATAATAAGTTATTTGGTCTTAACACTGCATATAATTAATGTAACATACCCAAAACTTTTTCTCATATATTATAAAATAGGTACCTACATCAATATTAGCGACATAGTGTGGATTTCATCTTCGTGTATGCGTTGAAAATTTTCAGATCCAAAGCGTATGCGATAAGTACTAATACACGAGTAAGTCACACATTGAATGTAGATTTATCTGTTTCGTCATATAATTGATAAGAAATTTCCAACATGTTAACATATTTTCTTACAATCGTAAATGAGTATGCGATCGACAACATGCATACAGCATTTTGCATACACAACAAGTAAAATTTACAAATTCATAAATAACTATTATTAGTCATTAACCGGAAGTAATGCCACGCTAATGGTGACACTTAGTTCTAATTACTAGATTCTATAATTTTTAAGCAAATACTATATTTCAAAGAAAATAATATTGCAAGAAATTATATAATTAATACCTAATATGATTATATGAGTATAATATGACAGATTTTGAAGTGTATGTTGTGCATACACAGCATACGCCTACACTACGCTACTGGTCAATATTCAAAAATTTTTCAAGTTACTACATTCAAAATTGCATTTTATTTTTCATTAAATTTTTAAACTCGTTAAGAATGCTACTTTTCAATTTTTTTTTTTTTTTTTTTGTAGTTTTTCCTATTCTAGAGAAAAATTTTAGATTTTCGAGCTGAATAAAATTCCACATAAAAGCAATTTTCTACCGAATGCATATCCTATTCGTGATAATCGGATCATTATTTTTAACTACAATGTCGATCTACAAAAAAAAAAAAAAAAAAAATTGGATTATAATATGATTACAGATGATAATAAATCATCGACTTAAATTAAAATATCAACAGCAATTTTGAGGTGCAGTCTCTAATTAGATATCTAATATTAAAACATTCTATTTATTTCCAATATATAGAATTCTAAAATAAGAACTGCGAGTCATTTCTTTTATAGATTTATACTAATCTTCATTTGTTGAAAATTAACTCGTAATGGGAGTAAACACGATTTCTTTTGTTCCAGAAAATGGCATAGATACATTATTATGTTACTCTAAACTCTTAGGAAGAGAAGTTATCAAAGTTTTTAGCATTATATTTTTTGATGTACCTATTGGGATAATATTATAGATGATAAATATTGCTATAACTTACATGTATATTGTACCTGAGGTTTATCCTTGACTAACAATATAACAATAATTAAAATAAGATAAGAACAAGTACCTAGGTACGTATGTTAAAAATACATAAATATATACATAAATATATATATTTTTTATATAAATATATAAAAAAATTACAGTAGTATTTGATTTACATTATTTTAAATATTTAAAAATAATTTTAACAAATTATAAGTTAATATTAATTTTTTCAAAAAAATTTAAAATGATGGAGGTATTATCTTCATTTAGTGCTTCGTCAAAATATTTTGGTACGTGCAGGTCTTTTCTTGTGTAGTGATAATGGGGACATTTCATTATGGTTATGATGGCTCGATGGTGAAATCAGCATTACAATATTTACACGAGGGAGTAGGTTCTTTAGAAATTAAAAAAGAATGTGTTAATACTGAGTGACCTATTCTGGCTCTTGATAATGTGACTTCTTGTCTTCTTTTTAAGGATAGAGGAATGTGCCATTTCTTAATGTTTTTCTTAATTCTCTTGAGTTTATTGGTAGGTGAAATAGAATCCCAATGATTTTGCCATACTATGTTTATTTTATTTTTAATTGATAGTTTGATGTCGTTAAAGGGTATGTCTGCGATTGTTGGATGAGAGATTTCTCTACTGGCAAAGTTTGCTGCCTCATCAGCGGACTCGTACCCGGTTATGCCTACATGTGAAGGCATATTTTGTGTTATTTCGTTTTTCGGATAGGGATTTTCGATACCTAAGAGAGCGCTGAGGGAATCGCTTAGGATTAAGATATAATATGAATTGGCCGTGTTAGATAGTATTATAGTTTCATAGATAGCATAGGATTCTGCTGAGAAAGTACTAGTTTCTAAAGGTAATTTATGTTGTATTATGGTTTCATCAAGAATTGCTGCGATGCCTACTTCTTGTGAGGATTTAGATTCATCGGTAAAGATTTTTGTGAAGTTAGGAAAGAGATCTTGAGTAATTTCGTAATAATGCGAATTTATAATTTTTGAGTCTAATTCGTGCTTGTTACAATTGAGTAATTGGGTGTTGATTTTACCTTTCCAAAGTCAGGGAGGAAAGTCTTGGAATGAAATTTTGTTCTTAACCAATGTATATATATATTTAGTTTCTTGTTCAATTGAAGAATGGTATCTCGCAATGATGGAAAAGGTTTATTCTCTATCCTGGTTGAATTAATACTAGAGTTGTTATAAATATTTTTTGACCAATATGATTTAAGGTGCTTTTCCTTTTAATTCCATAGATTATAATGTCTTTTTCTCTTAATAGTCTTAGATGTAATTCACCAGCGTAGCATAGAATGCTTTCGATGGGGCGTGTTCGGAAAGCTCCCATTGATATGCGTAATCCTTCGTTATATATAGGGTCAAGTATTTTTAGGAAATTTTTATTAGCTGAGCTATAAATTTGAGAGCCATAGTTTATTTATGATAATATTAGGGACTTATATATGGTTTGAAGTGATTTGGTGTTGGCACCTCATGGATGATGAGATACAATTTTCATTATATTAATTTTAATTTTACAAGAGCTTTTAAGTTTTTTAAGACGAGGTGTCCATTTGAGTTTGTTGTCGAATATCATTCCTAGTATACGTAAAGTTTCTCATGTTTGTATTTCAAAATTTTTGAGGTAAAGTTGGTAGTTTACATTAGAACGGGAATTTAAAATTATGCTTTGGCTTTTGCCGGCTGTAAAAATGAAGCCTGTTTTTTTCGACCAATTTTGGAGGATGTTGAGTGCTTGTTGTAAGATTTCTACGGTTCATATATTATATAGATTCACATATCACATAGATATATTATATTAGATTGCATTACATTATTACGTAAAAAAATATTAAAATAGGTATATACAAATTTCACTTTTAATTAATTTGATTGGATATTAAAATAATAAAATTAACTAAAAAAAAATTTAAAAAATTTATTTTATTTACTATATTCTTCACAAATTGAACGAGAGGATGGAATTAGGACTGCAAATAGATATAAAATTAAATTTTTGGTAATTTATTATGTATTTTATTAGATGTTTAAAAATTGTTATATTTAATTGCATGACTATCTACGACTATAAATATGTATATCTATAATATTATCAATTTTAACAACTGATATTGAAAAATAAAAGTATTTTATTCAACACACTGGAATTCAACTTTAAAAACCGTGGAATATTTAGAATTATTTCTTGGACACATTTATTATTTGTAATAAATAACCTAGAATGATTAATCGTATTTTTAGTACATATATATTATTATTATTATTATTATTGCTTTATTAACGGCAATTGACAGTTTACATGTATTATGAGTTATGACCAAATAAATACTTAAAATAATTAAATAATTAAAAATATTAAACATTAAACAAATGATAGTTAAAACAAACATATTAAAATAATATGATGTAATGAATACAATGTACAGTACAACGCGAGAAATTAATGTGACGTGGGAATTAAACATAATTTACAGCTTTAAGCATTTTATGGAATATATGGTTGTGTGGTAGTTTTATGTGATGGTTTAGAATTGAGAATAATTTCAAGAGATTTAGATTTAGGATTCTAAATAGTATGGCACAAGGAGATTGGGTACATCAACTATCAAGTGAACCGTTTAAAATGGAAGTTAATAATTTTATGTCTGCATTATCCTGGTGAGAAACCAACGTTGGAATATTTAGGGCTTATCTAATGTTGAAATTTTCGTGAATTGTATTGTTAAGAACTCCTTACTCTACTATATAATATATATATATATATATATTATATGTATATTGTATAAATATTATATATATATATATATATATATTATATGTATATTGTATAAATATGATACTTGTACAGAACATTATGTATGGCAGCCGTTGTACTTTAGGAATTTGCTAAGTTAACTGTTTTAGGTCACAATATTGGGACAGAACTTCAACGAACGAGCGTCGTAGTGAGTAATAATATTTGTTGAGAGCATTGATACAGAACCAGTGTCGTAGCCTAGGGGAGGAGGGGCTAGTGGGCCATTTCCCCTCCTTTTTACGCCGTTACAACGTTTATACACATAATTTCAATTATTTTTACCATATTTCAATATTAGCCACCCTATTACTATTTATCAAGTTGATTTATTTCATTGTAAAATTTATATTTGCCGTATAAAACTTTAAGAAATAATAATCTAGTACATTTTTAACTATCAGGGTGTCCCAAATCTATTTACTAATTGGAATATATTCGCAAAAAATTTAAATTTTTGAATGCAGTTTTTTCTATTTATTATTTAGGCAACGGACTATAATATTACTTTTAATAAATGTTTAAATAAAGAAAAAAACATATAGCGTATAAATTTCATATTGTCTGTGATTATATTATGTAATGCAAAATTCATATTATAAATATTATGATAAGTGATACAATTTATAGATCGATAATATCTTGAATAAAGATATTATTTTAATTAGCACTACTTAATTCGTGATGAAAACTAAAAAATTCTACAAGACTTCAACAACTGTTTGTATATTAAACAGTGGTAAGCACTGAGAGAATTCATGATAATATTGATAAAATAAATTTTACATCTAATGATATAAAAATATTAAATTATTAAAAATAATGACGTCAAAAATCATTTCTCTAATAAATGTAAGAAATTCCTAAAAATCGAAATCTTGATTAAATTAAGTTATCAGCACTTCAAGATACTCATATAAATATAATTTTTAAAATAGATATCTTTAAATTTTTCATTTACCTGTTAATTCCTTAAATAAAAACTAATACTTATTTAGAATATCTCATTACCTATGCTCAGATACTAAAACATCCAAATATCTGATGTCTATTTAAAACTCGAATGGTTTTTATTTGAAAATTACTAAGTATGTCATATTATGGTACTTCGTATGTATTTTATATTTTATTAAACTCGTAAACTGAATATGTAATACTATACTATATGTTACGAACTCTATCAAATCATACAACAATACAATATTGTATAATCCTTTTCCTTATTTAAAATTCATGAACAAAAATAAATAAGTTAAAAATTAATATATATATACATAAATAGTATTATAATCGTATTATAATTGCACAATGAACCTATTGATTACATTTGTACTTACGCGGGTTAAATTTCAAATATAGATATTTAAAGTAGACTTTGATAACTAGTAAGATAAATGTATTATATTTATTACATTATAGTAATTATAATGTAATATAAACTAAACATCATAGACAATATATAAACAATGATACATATTTATGTAATAAAAATTATTATTGTCACATTATTATAATGCTATATATATATATAATGTAATAACATATATTTTTCTAATATATTACTAAAAATTATTTATATTTCAAAAATCAGATGTATCAATCCAATCTTATTATACTTTAGAGTCTACAAATAATTAGTTTATCTTTTAAAAACATTTAATACAATTAAAATGTTATTGTTCTCAACTTACTATTCCAATCATGAAGTTTAAGGATTTCGTATTTTTCTGTTAAATTTCAAAAATGTTATAATCTTTTAGTTTCAACTTTATTCACGATTTAAATTTATATTCCTTTAAATTTTATATAAAATGTTTAAAAAATAATATCTAAGTTAAATGAACAAAATATTGATCATTAAAATTTAATTTTAGAATTTTTTTGATATGAAATATAATATTTAATGTTCATTTAAACAATGAATAAATTATTTTTGTCAATGGCTATAATCGAAATCTTAATTTATTAACTAGAGCCAGAGCGAAGTGAAATCGCCATTTCGGGTAGAAATAATGATCTGATTACCAAAAATAGGGTTTTCTTTCGGTAGCGAATTGCATATAGTTGGTACTTTAATTATCTTTTTTCAAATTTCCCAAACATTTTTCCTTGGGAGAAAAAACTATCTAAAAATAACGAAAAAATAACAAAGATAACTGAAATTGTAATTTTGATGAAATTTATTTAGATTTTCATGATAACTAATGCAATTTTAGATAAAGACATTTGTAAATTTTTTTGAGGTATACCTATATGTAGTTTAGGTGGTAAAATTTGAAACGGATAATAAGTATAATATATTGTATATGTGACAGAATTTCGATCAGAATCTTATATTCGTATGCAATATCATTGCATTCAAGTCTTAATTATATTAAAATACTTATTCCTCCAAGGTCTGAAGGAACAGAATCGAAAGAACACCTGAGTCAACGTTCCCGCTATTTATTAACTTAAATACAGTTGTATAATAAGTATAGTTATATTAACAATTTACGTAAAAATTATTCTTAATAAAGAAAAATATTTGAATAAACAAAATATATATACATACTTTCACAGTTTAAAACTAATTTTCCACTACCGTTTTCACCTATATAAAAATATAGTAGCTTCAATAACTATATCTAGTGTTTTTGGTAGTTTAAAATAAATAAATTTAAGTAAGAACTGTTATTAATAAACACATACATATACAAAGATTATTTAATTTTAATTTGTTTTATTTTTGTTTGTAGACAAATATTTTTGATTATTATTAACCTTCGCTAATGATAACCCGTCTGCACATTATACAAATTTGATGAAAATGACAACTTAGAATATTACTGGATAAATTAAACGATAGTCATCATATTTTCGTGTGTACGTGTACAAAAGAATTTTTGTGAATATTATTATTTAAAATAGATCTGTTTTTATTCATAATATATTTTTATATTTTATAGTCTTATTTAATGATACTGGAAATGGCGCCTAAGGAAAAAACCAAAAAAACTTATTGACGCTAATAATTGTTGTTAATTTTGAAAATTGATTTTCTTGCAAAATAACGTTATTGTTTACTACTAATTATGCATTATTTACTTAATTGTTAATTATGTTTAAATACGAAAGTTGATTTATTTAATGAACTGTTAGGAAAAGTTATGTCCTGCCTCACTCTGTATAATATAAATGGATAAATTTTGAGTATTATTTTAATCTTACTATATTTAGTAAATTCACCTATAAATAAAAATAAAAATAAATAATCTAATTGAATTTACAGAATAACTGTTTTATTTAAAAAATATTAGAAAAATATGGTTTTTATGAATCTATTATCAATGAAAATTTTTTTTTAAATACAATGTTTGATACATGAATCATACACTAACTAATTATAAGGATAAAATAAAGTGTAATACCGCCACAATTAAAAATATATTCTGTACAATTTTTAGCAGTAGTACGCCCTAAAAAAAATTCAATTAGCATAGGTACTATATAGCAAATAAATATGCAATATTTTATAGTATGTATTATATTCATAATTGTTAAAACTTTGAACAAGAATTGTTATATTATTAATTATTATAGATAAATAACATGACTATCCTTAGTTTGGACATTATTGCGAGTATTATCTACTACATTATGTGAATAATAAATAACACCAATACCTTAAAAATTTAGTTAAATAAAAAGAACATTATGTCTGTTTGTATAAGTATTATATCATATGATTATGAACTATAATTTGGTGCATAAATTATAGATAACACTGGGCTCGAACTCATACCGTCAATATATTTATGAGAAATATTGCACATAAGATATTGTAATGATCTTGGGTTATTTATTTGTAAAAAATCGATTTATAATCATCATATAAGTTATATAAAAAATAATACATTAAAAACGTTTATTTTAATAAAAGTTTTTCTATAGTAATTTTAATAATATAATTACGTTGAGGCTCATTTACTGTTTTTTTATTATATCTACTCTTGAATATTGTTTTGTAATTTATTATCTTAATTTTCCATATTATATTTTAAAATTGGACGGTGTTTTAAATAAAATCTAAGATTTTTTTTTACTTTTGATACAATATCCATATCAATATTTATATCTTAAGTTCTTTAATTGCTTATCTTTGAAGGTAGTTTTTAACAATGAATTAGATTCATGCGTTTTTCTATGTTTCTTCTCAATAAATAGCTTTGTAAACTAAATTATACACTTTTCAAACAAATATGATATTTATTTTCAAAATCATAATTGTTAAACTACAATGTGAATGATAAGATATATTAACTCTGTCTTTCTAGTAATAATAATGTCACTTAAAACTATGTACTAGTAAAAGTTACCTGCGATAAATAAATGAATACAAGTATAAAAAGAGGATATGTAAACTTATGTTTAGGACTATAATAAATTATTATCATAAAATTAGTATGTACAAAGATTTATAATATCGTACCTCCAAAAGCATTATTTAGATATTCTGTAGAAATACATATTATATTATGCAATTAAATATTTCCATATTATAAAATTGTGTTTTTATTTATGAGCAAAAGAAATTTATAATAATCATTATGAATTCAGTATTTAACGTCATCTTAAAACAAACAAATTATAATATATTAAATTCTTAGATATTCAAGTTTTATATTTTATCTTACGTTTACATAAATCAGAATTACATTTGACTAGTCAATAAAAAAATTATGAATTATTATATTGTTGGATATAAAATATGTTTTGTATGAGACACATTTTTGAAAATACTATAATTAGATAGTTACCTTTATAAAATAAATAACTTTAAATAAATTATATATTTACCATAATAAACTCCAATAATCATAATATATACATATATAATCATAACGTCAAAACCTTTATTAGAGAAAATCATTTTTAATGTATGTTGATGACTGGTCTAAATACTAAAGAAGCAATGAAATAATAATAATACATTAATTTATATTGGTTAAGTGGTAGATAGTTATCGTGTTATTAGTAATTGAAGGCAGTTGTTTATTTAATACTAATTACTTGTACATTTGTCAAACAAATTTATTTGAACAATTGATACATATCGATTTTCGAACGTTATCAACAATACGCAAATGCCATTATATAGAATATACTAATTGGATATAGTACAATATTTTGTCTATATTTTAAAATGTACTCGTATTAAATAATTTTGTGACCATTGGGACCATTATTTCTCAGACACCCACCCACAAAATAACCTGGTTCAAATTCAACATATAAATCATATGTTGAGTCACTGGTTGAAGGATTCTATAAAAACAGTAGGTAAACAAAACAGACAACGGTACACAATTTACGTCATAAACAGTGACGCAATTATAGGGAGGGAAAGGGAGGAGTAAATACCCCCTGTGATTTTACTGCAGGCAAATTTATCATTTCGCCCCACTATTAAACTATGTTTTTAGTATAAACCTCATACTTTTTTAGAATACGGTCATATAACTATTTATTTTACCTATGCTTAAGCAGTTAAAATAAATTTTGTAATACCTGCAATGTGAAGTTAAAATTATTATTATATACTTAGTTGATTTTCTTACAATTGGAGTTTAATGGAATGGAGGCAATAGAAAATTTTCATTAATATAATGTTAAGTTTATATTCGCTGTAACAATACAATATTATAATAAAATACTAGAAAACGGCATACCGATTGACTTTTGGGAATACGCCAAGGGCGTACATGAAACTCCTTTTGTGGAGGTACATTTTTTGAAGGGTAATTTCGCTAATCGTTTTATCAACCATCGGAGGATTTAGAGGCGTTTGTGATCTATAAGTGACACCTTTTGGCGGCAAATCGATAATTTTTGTAATTTCGGAATTAATTTCGGAATTTGTCTGTCCACGCAAATACAGAAAATCTTATACGGGGGAAATTGATTTCCTGTTAAAAGTGCGGTTTTATCGCACTCGGGATAAATTAATTGAAGGCAAGTTTATATCGTCAGTTAACAACGGCAAGTTTATTCCGCAGTTAATGTACGACTTCGTCGCATAAGCATAATTATGACTGTGCTCATAATGAAATAGGTAAACCTAAATTTAAGAGAATTATCAAGATAAAAAAAAAAATTATATTCGTAAAGATATACAAAATAGTCACATTATATATTATTAGAAAAGGTGAATTGAATTTTTTTTTTTCAATTGATTGTGCGTTGAAAATAACAATGAATTTAATTTACAATCACATGAAACATTACATCAAATCTTTTATTACAATTGATATAAATGTTATTGTCGATAATCAATAATATTCATAAAAAGAACGGGGTAATAATTAGAAAATTTATGAAAAGAACTTGGGATATCTCCCCTGTATCGTCTGACTGGTTGATATTATTATAATTGCAGTGGTTAGGTTAGGTAAGGTTAATTAAATAAGACTCAATTATCTGAATACAAAAATATAACTAAATAATATATTTGACTTTTAAAAGTATATCATATTAAAACCTCTATATTTTTTATGACAACAACTGTTTATTCGAATTTAGTATTCTGTTGTTTATGGTATGAAATTATTGTGCGAATAAAACTTGCTACAAAAAAATATGTTTCTAATAATTATACAAATAACATAATTTTGTAAATTAATTAATTATGGCAAATAAATGCATCAATTTTTTTTTTGTCTGAAAACATTTTATTCGGTAGAAATAATAGTCCGACTATCACAAGTAAAGTATTCGTTCTCTTTGTATAAATAAGGTATTATATAAGGTTATCAACAGTGATAATATATAAATTGTTAATGCAATGGTGTAATTGTTTTACAATGACTTTTTTTTCCGAATTTCAGAAAATTTTTTTAGAAACGATTGGTTGAATTTCTGACGAAGTATAAAGCTATTAAATTTCAAACTTTTGGAACAGTTTATCAGTATAATATATTATTATATTATATTGGGTTTTGCTCCAAATCGTATTGTAAAATATAATATCATAATATTGTATTCAAATCTTAATTATAATAAACCACTAATTTATCCGGAGACCGAAGGGACAATTTTATTATACTGATCACCTAATGATATAATTTATGTCTTATTATTTTAGAAGGACTTTTTTTACAGTGAAATTTTTCCAGAATTAAAACTATACATTTTTATAAGATTCAGATAGTTTACCAATTTTTTAAAAAAAATTTATTGTGTAATATAATTATCAAACAAAACAAAATAAAAAACGAGAAGGTCGATTACGGACGTTCTTTCTTCTTCCTTTCCGTCCTCTGAGAAATTAATGGTTTGTTATAATTAAGATTTTAATGCAATTATATTACATTTTAAAATACTATTCAGAGCGAAAAATCAGTCAGATGTATAACATACTATATATATACATATGTATGTTTTGAGACGTTCTTTCCGTAGATCATCACGAGATATCAGATAGGTAATAAGGATGCCAAACTATCATCCCATAGTCATGTGATCATATACTTATGCTTATAAAGAAAGAACAAAATATATTGTAATACCTACAATGTTTAGACAAAAGTATTATTATATAGGTGATTTTGTTGCAAATTCAGTTGGAGGCAATAGAAAATTTCCATTAATATAATTTTAAATTTATTAAAAAAAAATAAATTTTAACTTAATAAAGTTAAAATTCCGCTATTATAATACAATATTATAAATTACAATAATATATAACAAATGTAATAAGCTAGATTCCATAAATGCTATAAATGTTTCCCTACCCCCTAATTTTTATCGCCAATGACAACAATGGTTATAAAATATATGGAAAGGATAATGTTGGAATTTAAAAGAGAAACCCAGTATATGATAAAGTACAAAGATAATCTAATTCAGTAAAACGATTAAATCAAGAGATAGGAAAACCATTAAAAACGTATTACCTAATACTATCTTAAGCTCACTAAGCAGGCTGAAGTCCTTAGTGAATATTTATTTTATTTTATTATTTTTTTATTATTATTATTATTACTAGGTTATGTTTCTAATGCAGGAAAGATATTCATTCCATATTTATATGATATATACTCAAATACAAAAGTTAACAAACATAAATATACACGATACAAAGTATTATAGCGTAAAGATTCTAAGCAGCATAAGATTAAAATCTGTTTTGAAACATTCTTTCTGTATATCATCACGAGATATTAGATAGGGAATACGGACGCCAAACCACCATTCCATAGTCCGAGATTAATACACCTTAGATGCTGAATGAACAAAAGGGAGATAAAGAATTCGAAAATAGGGGCTAGATATAAAATTTGACGTGTTACGCTTGACGAATCCCAAGACTTTAATAAGACGTCATTGTACAATACCTATATTTTTGTAGTAATTTTCAATATAATAAACTTATTACGTATTTTTTTTTATGATAAAAAATTTTGTATTATATTATTATTAAGATTTAAAAGTAAGATATTGCATCCGAATTAATTATACTGAGCAAATGTTAGTCAGAAATATAATTAAATAATGAATCTCAAGTTCGTCAAAAATATAATTTCCGCGAATTTTGCTATTTTTTGTGTTTTTCCTATTGCGTTAGAAAACTATCGAGAATTACAAAAAAATATTTTATAAAGTATCAATAAGATAAGATCCAATTCTCTGGGTATTTAAATTTAACTAAAACGATATATTTAAATTTTTAAATATATAGAATAACATATTCTGTATTTTATACAACTACACTACTGTTTATTTGAATTTAGTATTCTATTGTATATGTTATGTTATTATTGTACGATTAAAACTTGCTACAAAATACCTTTTTTTCTATTAATTGAGCAAATAAAATAAAAATGTTTTTAATTAATTAATTTAGGCAAATCAATGTAGCAGAAGGTTAGACAATTATTCTAATTGTCTAATTATTTTATTCTTAAAAGGTTTATAATTTTTTTTATGTAATAATCATAAAATATATTATGAGTTTCTAGACTCGTATCTATAATTTGTTTGTATTTGATGAACATGTAATGGTACTTCAGTTATAAATCTCTATTTTTGTTTATTTGGAAATTTATTCTTATGTACTGTCATATTTATTATGGTTTAAGCCAGTCTTGTAAAAAATACTTTTGAAAAAGTATTTTAATATTAATATTTAAATTTGAATAAATTTGTATTCTAAATACTTTTAAAATACTTTAAAAGAAAAGTATTTTATAAATACTTTCAAAATTTTAAAGTATTTGTTAATACTTTCGTTAATATTAAATATGTTAACTAGTGTTTAAAAAAATAAAAAAATATCTACTAAGTTTACCCAATTGAATATAACTAATAGTTACTTTACATGAAAAATACTTGTTATTTTCATAACCTTCAGTTCTGATGTACATTACAATGTACATTGCTAAAAAATGGCAAGGAAATGTGTAAAAATTATGAATTTTTCATAGTAGCTTAATTTTATAACGTATAAAAATAAAATGCAAAGAGAAAATGTTTATTAGTGCCTATTTTAATATAAGTATTTTTTTTTCGTATAAAATACTTTGAAAAAATGTATTTAAAATACTGAAAAATACTTCAAAATGTATTTATATACTAATATTCAAATACTTTACAAGACTGGTTTTAGCTTTAAAGTTTTTATTTTTATCTTCTTAGTCTTTGTCCAGTAATAATAATATGCAATCTGAGTAATTCGAGTATATTTATTAAATAAATATAAATAAACCTATAAGCCAATAAAAACAAAACTGTTAGGTTAAGTAACATCAATTTAATTATTAGTACAAACATATTTAATATATTTTATTAAGAATAAAATAAAATTTACTATAAATTGATGGAAGACAGTTGTTTGTAATATGATTCTGTTTCATTTTTTCTAATCCAATATAAATTATCAAATATTTGATTATTCAAAAAATATTCTCAATTTAATAACATTAATTTATATTATTATTAAGATTTCAAAGAAAGGTATTGCATCCGAATAAATTATTTTGAGCAAATGTCATTCAGAAGTACAATTAAATAATGAATATCACGTTCGTCTAAAATGTAGGTTCCGGGAATGTTGCTGTTTTTTGTGTTTTTTCTATTACGTTAGGAAACTATTGAAAATTACAAAAAAATATTCTCTTGATTTTTAAAATTAACTAATTAATATATTTCAATTTTTAAATATATAGAATATTATAACCTCTGATTTTTGACGATTAAGCTGTTTATTTAAATTCAGTATTCTGTTGCATGTGTTATGTTATTATTGTACGATTAAAACTTGCTACGAAACAAATGTGTTCCTAATAATTGTACAAATAACATAATTTTGTAAATGAATTGATTAAGGTAAATAAATGCAGTAGTAACCTGGTGGAATATACGATTCGAAATATTCAAACACGGGACGTGTCAAGTTCAGACCGGAGACAATGCACATTTTAATAAAACATATTTAAATTATTAGGCTTGGTTAAAGAGAAAAGAGATAATAAATAATTGTGCTGAGAATCCATATTGACCAGTGGATAATCTGCAGAAATCAGTTTTTATCAATTATGTGTGTTTAAGCATCACGTAATATTGATATGTGAAAGTTACAAATTTATCACTAGGTAACATAGGCACAAATAGGAGAGGCTTGGGAAAGCTTAGTCCCCCCACAATAATTAGCGACCTCCTCAGTTTATAAAATCAAATGTACTTTAATTATTATAGATTAGACGTGCTGTACTAATTGTTTTGTGTACATATGTAAATTGTAAATATTATATTAGATTCTGAGCGAAGTGAGGAATGTATTACAAATGTATTTAGTTTCACAAAGATTAATTTTTTTATATGTTTGAAGACAGTTTTACGGGTAGAAATAATGGTCCGATTACTACAATTAGGGTATACATTCGGTAGAAAATTGCAATTAGTTGGTACTTTATTTAGCTCAATTTTTAAATTTCTCAAAAGTTTTTCCTTGGAAGAAGAAAAACTACCAAAAAATGACGGAAAAACGTCAAAATTTACAGAAATCGTAATTTTGATGAAATTGATTTCATAGGTTCTTCATGATAACTAATGCAATTTTGAACGTAGGAACATAAAGTTTTTTTTTAATTTTCTCATAGGTATTTTACTTCATTACACGTGGTCAACTTATCGAACGACCTGTCAATATAATATATTGTATTATATTGAGTTTCACTCAGAATCGTATTTTTAATGTAATATCATTGCATTAAAATCTTAATTATAATAAACTACTAATTTCACCGAGGACCTAAGGGACGAAGGAGAAACATCCAAAATTGACCTTCCCACTTTTTTTAAATTTTAGACATAAAGCAAATGTACATAATGGAATAATTTTGAAGTCCAACTGAAAATAACGTCTTAACTACTAATTCCACATATTCATATAGTTTTAATTAATTTTAAACATTCCAATTTAGAATTGAAAATCAGAAATGAATGTTAGATATAATTGTTTAAAATTTACTAATAATGAAATTTAATTTGATAATGTGAAAAATGTTGTTGTAAAACACATTTATCTAAATTTATTTAAGTTGTTACAAGTTTCTATAAGAATACCCATAGGATCTGCTATATATGAACGTTCATTTTGTTTAATAAGATAGACTAAAAAGTTGGTTAAAGACTAGTATAAGACAAGATAAATTTGGATCACAGCTTGCGCTAATGAGCAGTTCTAAATTTAAATGAGTAGTTGTAAAATCATATTAGGTTAGTACCTAAAATATGTTATTTCTTTATACTATCGTAAAATAAAATTTAAAATTTATTTATTTTAATTCAATGTAGATATTTAAATTTTCTCTTTAAACTTTTGATGTATTTGAAAATGTAATATTCAATTTTGTTTCAATATAATAAAATAAAGGGCAAACAATACGATTATTTTAATAGTGTCATATATGAAGCATCAGTTAAAAATAAAACAATTTATAGTGAAGAAAAGTGTGAGGCATTAGGAAAAAAAAATAAATGCAAAATAATTTGTAAATAGACACCTAGTATAAATATAGTAATTCTGTATATTAAATTTAAACTATATTACGTCATATTAAATTATAAGTGTAAATAATTTATGATTTCTCGATTACTAGTTGCATTTACTATATACGTATAGTATAGTACATTTATAAATAATATTTTTTATTAACCAACATGTATAAAAATAATATTTTGGGTAGTTCTAAAAATTCCTTAGCACAAGCTCTGATTTGGATATCTATCAATTTAAAATATTGAAAGTGATCTAGCTAACTCTACTAATACTACAGAAATTATTGATAATTATGCCAAAAAGATACCTTTAATATAATAAATTTACACTAGTATACTGTATTTTATTTTAATTATTTATGTACCACTGATACACTCTATCTGAAAACAAGATGTGGAAAAATTACTAAATATTAGTAATATAGATTATAGGGAAAATTTAAAAAAAAAAATTAGCCTCCCCAGATTTTTTATCCTGTGATCACTAAGTATCTTGATTTATTACCAAATAATAAACAGGAGTAACATTTATATGTTAGTAAAATTAAACATGTGTGAATAGAATTGTTAGTTTATTTAATATTCTATTTTACGTGTTTCTTATTGTTCTGTTTATAACATTATTCTTACGTACATCTCAATACGTTAAACGGTTTTTAATTTATTTACGAATTATAAAATATAATATGAGTTTGGTGACTTATATCAATATTTTTTTTATTTGATGATCATGTATGTCAACTAATTTTTCGTTTTTATTTATTATTATTAAATAACTATTTTCACTATTGTGTATAGTCCGTCGTATTTATTTAGATATTTATTTTAACAGAAAACCGTGAAATCAACACGCTCGACATTCTACACGTATTAAATTCCTTTTTAACGGCGGATCATAGAGTCCCACATAGTCGGCATACACTGTTTTTTTTTATTCATGCTGAATATCCCTGCCGACTATAGTGTCGCCGAATCCCATTCACTAGTATTAACCAGGTAGACCTTTTTCTAATCGATCCCCTGGATCACATTTTTCATAAAAATCCTTTAGGCAGTCCAACCAGATCAGTTAGTCTAACTAGACCCGACAGTCCAACAAGACTCGCCAGACAA
>CM023362.1:6267811-6288338 GCA_013282895.1 Eriosoma lanigerum
ACCTATACAAAAGACATGTAATCAAATTAATTATATATTTACCATTATTAACCCCAATAATAATAATATAGACAAATAAAGTTATTACGTTAAAATATTTTTTAGAGAAAATCATGTTTAATATAGGTTATTTAATAACTGGTTTAAACTTTAAAGAAGCAATGAAATAATACAAAAAATTTACACTGGTAAGTAGGTAGATATTTTTTCATGTTATATTTATTTTTTGAAGCCAGTTGTTTAATTAATACTAACTTTTACGATACTTGTACGTGTACATTTGTCGAAACAAATTTATTTGAACACTTGATAAAATCAATTTTTTTGGCTACCACCTTTCGAAATATCATCCTGAGAAAAAGTTATTCAGATAAACAATCAAATTATGAAATTTAAGTTTCATACTAGTTATTTATTTTATGTTTATTAATTTTTTTTTTATGTATATCCTTATGGAGCTAATTTTATTATTTTAAATATTTTTTTGTTCGATAAAAAGTTTTGTATAAAAAGGTACATTTTGTAAATTGGCGTTTTATTATTATTGACCTACGCGACCTCTACTCAAGGTGCCATCAACCCTCTGGTTGAGAAACGCTGATCTATACTATCTATACTACTAACTACCAGACTATTATTATTTTTAAATGAATTCATACAACTCATTACATATTATACGTACCTAATTAAATTAATATTTACTATACATCTACACTAAGTACCGTTGTGAGTTTAAATTTGAAAACCCATCCACTATTTCTCACTCAATTATTCGCTAACAATTCGCTATCACTAATTTTTCGACGTGTACATATGAAAACGACGATGACGTAACTTGCAATTTTTTCTTATCGATCTGTAGTTATTCGATCTTCAATCGATCGAACACGTAAAGTATGAGTACTTTACGCCTTCCACTATTTCTCTTCCATTCTCCTTATAGGAAGTCAATCGATCGTTAAATTTTCGATATATACATATTATATTATCATCGTTACTAATCACATACTAAAACCCCACTATATCTATCACGTAGTGAAAATTTTTCTGTCAACATACCATCATAGCGATATATGTAATATACATACCCAGAACTTGCGCTAAATGGGCATTTCTAACCAATATAGGCTGTCGGCGCCGAGAATGGGTAAATGCGCCACCGCGCACACACACATCAATATTTTTATTTATTTGTGAATTATTATAATTTTAATTAGCATTTATAGACTATTATCAAGAGGCAAAGCCCGCTCGAAGTTTGTGTGATTGTGTGTTATTGTTGTAAATATTGTCGTCCGTGTGTTGTGTCGGTCGGGTTCCAGCCGTCGCACATCGTGATGTTTTTTGTTTGAATTTTATATTATATATTATTACGATATGTTTAAATCGTGTATTGAAATTTGTTTTGGTGAAAAATCTGTGAGTAAACTATACTATTATGAATTATATAATATATATTTCTTTGCTCCAATAACAATAATAAATTATTATTATTATTTAATTTGTAAAGTGCTCTAATAGCAACCATTTGTAAGTAGATGTTTAGGAATAGTGTCTCCAATTGTAACGTTTTATTTTATTTTATTTTATGTATTGAATTATTAAGCGTTTTATTATGATTATTATTGGTTGTCTTTTATATTTGTTAATCATTATGTCATTGTACTTTTCATAATGCGGTTGATGCAAATCACAAAATTTATTATTTCAATTTTAATTATTATCTGTGTGCTGAGTAGCCAAATTAATATTATTATTGCCGAGTTCCAAAATTATATTGTTATTATTATTGCGTTAGACCAGAAGAATTATTTAATATTATTATTATCATTATTATTATTATTATATATTAATATATTTGGTTGTGCCAAACAGGAAATATATTTAAGATTTTTTATTATACATTTAGTTTGCATTTACATTTATATTTTCGTTATCTTTTATTTATTTATTATTTATTTTTCCATTTATTATTTCATAATTTTTAAGCACACACATACTCACATACCCACTTACACAGTGTCGGTAGTTTTGGTTGGTGTCCGGGATGCGCATAATATTGTTTTACGCTCCCAGCCCGTACATAGACAGTTCTAAAATTTAAATGAGTAAATATATATTTGTTTAGTACCTGAAATATGTGATTTCTCTGTTTTTTCGTAAAATATAGTTTTAAAATTATTTATTTAAGCTCAATGTATATATTTAAATTTTTTCTTTGAACTTTTGTTGTATTGAAAATGTTATATTCGATTTTTTTTTCAATATAATAAAACAAAAGGTAAACAATAAGTTTATTTCAATGGTTTCTTCTATGAAACTTTAGATGAAAATAAAAATATTTATAGTGAAGATAGTGGTGAAGAGGGTGAGGCTTTAGAAAAAAAAGAATTAATACGAAATAATTTATACATATGTATATAAATACCTAGTATACATATAGTAATACTGTATATTAAATTTAAAATATTTTACAATGTCGTTATAAGTGCAAATAATTATTATTTCTTGATTAGGTACTGGTTGTATTTACTAAATGTTAACGAATAATACATTTTCTTGACCCACATGCATAAAAATAATATTTTGGTTAATTCTAAACGTTCCTTAGCACAAGCTTTGTACATACCTAATAATAATAATAATAATAATAATAATTTTAATTTTAATAATAATTAAAATACTTTAATCGTTAACACATAGTTAATATATATATGTACTCTAACATATCTAATTAAAAGTTTTAAGATCGTCAATCGATAGTTAACAGTTTACTATCACTATTTTCTCGATGTATACATATGAACACGACGACGATGTAACTTATGATTATAACCATGGCTAAATATATAGGTATGTTAGAAACTTTGTGATACGCGGGTGTCATGGTGGCTACTGGCAGTGAATTCTTTATCAATTATTATCATTAACAAATAACAGTAATAATTGGTCACACGTGAATATTGAGTGATATATTTCGCATGATTTAAGCAGGTAATAATAATCTACTATATCTAGAAATTCGTTGGTTCAAACCGGTGAACGACATCGGTGCTGGTTTGTGATAACTGATTCATTATTATGATACTAATTATTTTATACAGGTTATTGAGAAATTCGTCATTTTAGTAGAAATGTACCGCTATAACCCCTCCACATATTTATCATAACAAATATTACCACGCCTTTTTAAATAACAAGCTATGAATCTATATATATGTATATAAACAATGGTATAATAATATAAATCATGAACATAAATATACACATTTAATTCTTGATATGAAAAATAATCATATTATATTCTACACGTAATAGTTATTAGTTAAATATTTTATTACTAAATATGGATACAAATAAAAAATTATTTTGTGATTTCGTTCAAATTAGAATAATATATATTTTTAATGAATAAATTATACTATACTCATTTATAATTAAATAAGATTATTTATTGCACGTTTTTCTTTTTCACGTGTCTTAAAACTAAAATCATATTCACGTTTAAATAAGTTTAATCAGTGATAAGACATTAGAATAAAAGGAGAAATGAGTAAGTAAGTGGTGGTATGCACCGGCATCGGTATTCCTAACCATATCATCGATATGGTTGAGAAAAATTAAACCGCTTTCATAAAATAGTTGCACCGGTTTGACCAACGAATTTCTTAAATTCACATCGGTTTTAACTTTAAGGAGAAATACACACCGGTTTGAACCAACGAATTTCCGGTATGGATCACTGCCAGCTGAGATTTTCTTTCATGAAATATCATGGACAAAATAATACACGCGCAAACTATAACAACGTTTTACAAAGTTGCCGACATACCTATAAATTTAACAATGATTATAACTACATTACGAATCGAATATATAATATATATTTATATTAAAACATGTATAATAAAAATTAGTTGGAAAATATTCCCGTAGTTATTAGTATTCCGACATCATTATCTTCCACGACTGTATGAACTTTTGGTAAGTTTCCTCGCTGCCGAACAGGCCGGTTCTGCGGAGAAATTCCGGTTTTTCCAGTTCCGGATGGTCGTTCAAGTACAAGCAATACGCTCTGGAGCTCTTCAGGTGCACCAAGTCCTGCCACGCGAACTCGAACGTCAGCGAGTACTCGTCGTTACCGTCTTCTATGGACGGCGAACGCCTAAGCTCGTGGCCGAGTGCCCTAGCTCGCTCGGCCGCGAACACATGGCACTTGACCGGCGACATGTTTTTCACGTCCGACGTAATGTCTGCGTAAACGAATTTGGTCGCCCGATGGTCGAACCATCCGAGCACCTCGTCGACCGCGGGAAACGTCTCGTCCGCGGCGCGGCCCAACTCGATCGCCTCGTTGTACCATTTCCGCACGTAGTACTCCACGTCCGAACGGCACGTTCCCGCGTGCGACGTGTCCGCCGTTTCCGGCGACTCGTTTTTCTCCTGATGCTCCTGCTGCCATTCCCTGATGTTTCGTCTGGTCGTTTCGGCCGGCTGGGACGCCAACTTTAAATACAACGCGTTCTTCGCTTCGCGGTCCGCGTCCGTCTGGGGTTTGCACGCCGACGCGGGTGACGGACTCTCCTCGTCGATCTGCGCCTACGCAGACGAGAAACGCGTGATAGATAATATCGATATTATCGAAACGAAACGCAACGGTAATGGTCATTTATTTTTAATTTTTTTTATATTTCTAACAATATCGTCACCTCGTCCGTCACCGTTACGTCATCGTTTATCTGCAAGTCGGTATTTTCAAAATCCATTTCGATTTTTGGTTAAAAAAATATTGTCGTTTGGTTTACGATTAATCCGGATACGAAAATTGTACGCGATTATAAACGAGATATTTTAAATATAATATTGGCCAACAACCGAATGTTTTTTTTTTTTGAAAGTTTGAAAATTGATCAATACTTTATTATATGTAATAGTGTTTAAACATTATATTATATGTAGTACAAACGATTATCGACAAATTCGAAATTCGTGTTAGTAATAAATTTTTCATAACATTAATTCGAATACATCTACAAATATTTTTGATATCAGTTTTTTTTTCACTTTTAATCGCCGACCATAAAAATATGATTATTATTAAAGTACTAATTAATTCTATACATATTATTCAAATACCTACCGATAATTGAAGAAAAGTATTCAGAATTATAACCTACCTAATAGTGTTATGGTGGGAACAGAATATTATCACGTCACGTTATCACGTTTAGAAATAAACTATAGTCACATTATCATGTTGTCATACTTTTTCATGTCACAATTTATTACTTAGTAAACAGTAATCACTGTTTAGTGTACGTAAGCACACATTTTTTTCTTAAATATTATTTAAAATGGAAAGAGTGACTTTAAGTAGTTCAGAATTTAAAGAGGAATTGGAAACTGCAGCTGTTTTTGCAGTTTTGGACGAATCAAATAAAAAATCCACCAGTTTATGCTGGGTAATTGAAATTAATAAAAAAATTTTAAACTGGGGGAATTCCATCGTCCCACGCATTTTGTCTTATTTGTTGGTCCCGGAGGAACATGTAATATGAGGAACCGTGGTTGTATAAAACCGGGTGTTCACGAACTTTTTCGATTAAAAGTTCATCCATTTATTAATAGGTAAATTAATTTAAAGTTAATTTTAATATATGTATTTTTCTAATAGACCAAATTCATGATGATACGTGAGTCAAACATGTATGTAATGCTAGAAAATCAAAACGTGCTATCATGTGTGAGTTAGGAAATGTGACGTGACATTAGTGTGGCGCTGATACATTAAAATACTATATAAATCTATATCCCACACTTTTTTTCCGTCACGTAATAACGTGTGACAGCACGTGAGCTTACGTATAATAATAGTATATAAATAATATGAACGTACTTTTATTTCTAGTTTAATTTTACAGTTTTAAATATCAAATAATAATTTACACATATCGTTTGTATTAATTTTGAAATTTGTCATAATTTACATTGTAAGCAGTAATATATAAATAAAATTATATTGTTAATTAAATATAATATTAAAAATCACATTATTTTTTTTTCTTTTACTCATATCATGATTAAATATAGTAAGCAGATACCTATACAAAAAATATCAATTTTTTAATTTTATAATTTGATACATTTTTATAAAAACGCTGTAGTAAGTTTTATTAATTTAATGGATAATTTAAATTGTAACTTAAACTTCGATGTACAAATTAAAAAAATCCACGAGCAAACTGCAAGTGTAGTAATCGTTACAATTGCATATTCATTATTTAAGATCAAATTTAACATTGTCTATGTGTAGATATGTGCCTATAGGTACAATTCGACGATTTAGGTTATTCTTTTTATAATATAATTATTATTATTCGCCGATAATGTACGTTATTTTATATTTCAATAAGTTATTCAAAACTATAATACGCATAACACATAAGATAATTATAATATGCCAAGGTAAAGAAAGCTTATGTCTGTTTAAATAAAAATTAAATGTGCTGAACGTTTGCACGGGAATAATAATTTTTAAAGTGTTTTTATACAAACATTAGAATTGTAAATTATTTTTTTAATTATTAGGCAATAGTATTCAATATAGTTTTTATTTAATTTAAATATCGAATCAAACATCAAATTAATTTCTAATTTGTTTGGTATTTTATATTTTTACTATATTTTAGTGATGCGTTTATTTTGTTTATTTCTACATAATACTTTACTTTAAGTCTTTTCCCCTTAAAATTATAGTTATTATTGTTAAATTCAGTATTTAAATTGTATTTTGATTAATAATATTTCTAGTGCAATATAATAGCAGAAATTAGAAACATATTTGTATAAAATATATTATTTATTAATCTCGCTCATCATATTATAATGTATAGTCATATACTTATAGGTAATTAGATATTCCAATACTTGAATTAGTTATACCTAAGGAATGGAATGTAAAAAAATAAATAAAAGTAAAAAAACATTATAATTTCTGATACTTATTTATATTATCATATTATTGAATAGTCACTATTCCTTATTTCGTAATTAGGTAACCTTGAGTTGTTTAGATTATTGTTCTTATTTTCTTAATGTCTCTTAGATCATCAACAATAATATTTGATGATCTATGATGTCAACCGAGAAATTAAATTTTTTACCTAAAGTAATACCTATTCGTAAAATATAACATATATAATACAATACAAATGAATTGTGAATTATGATTGTATAACGAAATTAATAATGAAAAGATATTTTTCAAAATAAAGTCAGTTACAATTTTATTTTATTACTTATAATTAATTTAATTTAACATAATAATTATAGATTAAGCAGAGAATATTTATTCTATTATATTAAACAATCAATTAAATTTAATGCAATTTGGTACCACCAATTGCTAACAAAAAATTACAAAGTCAACATTAGATAAGTTAAATTACGAGTTACAATTAAATAAGTTACAATTTTCCCGAGGACCGAAGGGACGAAGAAGGAATGTCCAGAATCGACCTTCCCGCTTTTTTTTATTATAAATATATAGGTAATAAACGGTATATTGTTAAAAATAATACATAATAACAAAAAGGCCATGAGAGATATATTCCTTATCCCCTCCGCCCGTTTTACCGCCTTGAAAATATGATGAACTTTTGATATATGTGTAAGATAATACCCCCCTCCCACTATGACACATTCCTAATTATGCTACTGGTAATAATATGTCCTATTGAATTAAAATAGACATTAAAACTGTTATTTCGATGATTAAAATATCGTTTAGTATTATTTATATTAATTTAGGTAATAAAATGTCAAGCTGCAGTAACTATCGTTCGCTCATTTTGACAAATCGTATTGCATGGCAGGAACAACGCTAAACAGTTGAGTTCTTTGTAATAGCTGTACAATAGAATCCACGAAGACAACAATAAAACTGAAAAATTGACATACGAAAAAATTTCGTGTTACTAAGTATATAAAATGAATATAATATATAATGTATAATTCATTATGGACATTATAGACTAAGTCCACTGTTCTCCTCTACTAAACGTTGACGTCAGATGCTCATAATGGCATGATGACTATACCTTGGTTAATTCCTATTTAAATAAATACCTTATGCAGAACATTTAATTACAATTTTTGTAAATCAAGTCAACCATACGAAATTTTAGTTTATAAAAATTATAGTTAAGACACACCAATACGATTTTTAAACACATATATGTGTATGTTTTTCAAAATACCTACTTAATTTAGAAATAAAGTTTTTGGCAATAAATATACTGTACAGTATACATTTATATATATTAAATTTATCTAATATATACGAATATACGTACACATTGTCGAAATGGCACTTGTAGCGAACAATACAGTGGCTATGACTATTTTGGTTTCAAGCTTTTCTCTTTGGAACGCCGTTGAAACTCTATTATTGAGTTCCAAATTTTCAGTTTCGTGAACATCTGTAAAGTCGAAGTACGCGAAAGGATCGCGAATGGGAATATCATTTGCTGGCTCATGTGGTATATGATAAAAATAATCGAGTTTTTCGTAAAAAGCATTATAGTGACGGTTCGAGTACAACCACATGCTCACGGCACATCTTTGATCCATACAAAGCATACTGGAATTAAGTGTATAATAATATTAAAAAAAAAAAAAAAAATACGAAATTATTAAAAGAATGAAAATGTTTATTGTAAAAGTCATTGTAAATGAAGTCTTAAAATTCCACGAAAACTTACTATTTAAAAAACTAAAATATTTTCAAATTAAAAACTAATATTAAATATAGTATATTTTTTCATAAATACACCAATTTTTACTTAAATGTATAATCAATTATCGAATCACGTAGTATTTTCAAAATAAAATTTACTAAAACGTATTATTATTTACGATATATAGGTACGACTAAATTACTACACCTTGAATTAACGATATAGTTAATCGTATTTTACAAAAGCTATGAAAATATTTAAAATTCAAGAATAATTTATTACAAAAACAAGTAGACATACTACATATTAAAGTTACCTTCCAAATGTTTCTGAAAAATTTGATAGAAATCCAGCGAAAAACCACGACACCACGAAAAACATCCATAAAATCATGGCACCAAGAACTAAATTACTTTCTTGCTAACGAGCAAAAATTATGCACAGTTTAATTTAGATACAAAACTGTAAAAGTCGTGGGCTAGTAAAATTGTAAAGATCTGCGATTATAATTACCAAATAAGCTCCCATAAATGCTATAATCCACGAGATGATGATAATGGCCGCGTAAGTATAAACTCCGGTGTTAAATGTCCCTGGCGAAATCAATTAATAATAGATCATTAATTCAATTTTCAATATTTTACTTTGATCGTAATTCCTAATTGCGTGTATACGAGTGAAAGGGAAATGTATCACAGAATATTTATCTGGCTACCTGCAATAAAATTATTATTATTCCGAACACTTACATCGGTTGTCAGATGACGTTTCTTTCATATTCACAATCATCATGCAAAACGCCATCGTCTACAACATTAATTACGATTTAAGTTAATTTTACGTCTAAAATGACATAAAACACGGTGACGTTCAATTACAATAAAACCGACTGACGCGAACATAACTCCGACTTGTAGACTGAGGAATAGGCACCACGATTTAATCCTTAAGTCCATCTTGCTTTATAGTAAACGAATTTACGTAAATTCACGATCTGTTTTGCGTATACAGTATGTATTTCGGGGATATGTATAAAGAATTATTATACATTTAATCGTCGAACAAAAACAATTATCAATACTTTGATGTGATAAACATAATGTATTTTTTATATTGACTTTGTTTATAACAATATTTGTCTCGATAGTTACAAATATAAAGAGCAAATTATTATAATAGGTATAAAAACTTAAAAATTAGATAACAGAATTTAAATTATGATGAAAAAGAGATATTGGAAACGAAAGTCCATATTTATGTATGGCACTTACGTTACGTTTAAAATTTGTTTTAAGGGTGGGTATCAATCCGAGGAGAAGATGATCTGTTGATTATTTACTAATGTAACTAATAAAAACTACTTATATTTGTTGCTTATAGTTTTATCTCAATGAATAATTTATTTGACTACTTGAGTGAATATTGAAATTTTTAGGAATTTGGTAGCGTTTGTTTGTCATAAATTTCAAATATGAACAATAGGTGGGTGATTGCAGGAAATTGTTGCCATACAATATTCATATAATTTTTCACTTATAGGTACAACTGTTTGTTATATGTGTGTGGATAGAATATGCAGTTTATTTGATAGTCGTTTTTACACTTTTTTCTTGTCCTATTTATTATTTTATTATTACGTTTTACCGTTTTTAAGTTTTTCTTATGAAGTATAAAATATATTATGAGTTAAGAGACTTTTATCTATTCATTTTTTCATTTGGTGAACACGTATTGGTACGTCAAATAATTTTCCATTCTTATTTGTTATAATAAAATAAATATTTTTGATCAATTTTTTACTATTGTGTACGCGTATTTTTTTCGAAATTTAATTTAACGAACTGGGAGATATTTACTTGGACGTTTAGTCTATATAGTTTTTATTTAAGAGCACGAAACTCTAAATCTCGAGGTCGTGGGTTTGAGCCCCGCGTTGGGCGCCAATTGATACGGTATATCAGTTATAGGAGATTGCTGGTGCTCTTCTCCAATGAAAACACGTGTTTTACGGTATAACGGTTGTGTTTTTTATTAAATAATAGACGAGTTAATATAACTAAATTAATGAATACAAAAGTTATGTTACACCGACGGACGTGACAAAAATTAGCGATTTCGTCGGTGCGCAGAACCCAGAAGTCTTGGGCCTAAGTAGGTCCGCACTATCCTACAAATGGGTATCGCGTTTACAATTATACAAATCTCCCGGAGTCGACTCATTTAAAAGTAAGTGTCGGTTTCTCCGTGAGATTTCGGATGCAACGGTCCTAAGTAGGTTGTTGATAGTCCTGAAAAGGACTTTTTTTATAAGGTAGACTCGGTCGAGGTCCGTATAGGATGATATTGCATTTAAAAATAAGATTCTGAGCGAAGCTTAATATAATACAACGTATTATACTGATAATCCATTGCATAACCTCGTTGTAAAACCAATACATTCTTTGCTTCGCTCAGAATCTAAAAAGATAAAAATCATTCAATTCTTTTATCGGCTTTAGTAGAGCGGTCGCATTCATCCTCCGAAGACATAATGGATACTACATACCACGGACAGAACTTAGAACTAGTTCTAATACTTTATGATTGAGACATATGCAACAGGCAACAATCAAAAAAGAAAAAAACGATATTATTACCAAAATAATAAATATTGTATTCACTATTGCTTTTTTCGAACCGTTTACAAGAACATTCATATGGGGATTGTAGAATAAAATTTAAAAATAAATGCACTCACAATAGCTACGATGGTTAGGTTAGCAAATACACAATATCGATCATCTACCTATATGTTACATGTAAATATTATAGTGTATGGTTTACCACATCCGACATTTGAGGTTGATGTTATGTATTAATATTATGTCTTTTCTTATACAGTTATAAGGTATTTCA
This sequence comes from Eriosoma lanigerum, assembly GCA_013282895.1. Lineage (NCBI taxonomy): Eukaryota > Metazoa > Arthropoda > Insecta > Hemiptera > Aphididae > Eriosoma > Eriosoma lanigerum. Next base: position 6,279,445 of record CM023362.1, read on the forward strand.
CAAGTTTCAACTAATGATAAATGATATTTTAAAAGCTAATTCCTTTTTCTCTTGAAATTTTGAAGCTATTTCTTATAGTATATGATCTTATAATTTCACGATACGATATCCTTATAGTATATCCTTAAGGTACAGCGTATTTCAGAAACAAAATACTCCAAATAATTTAATGCTATAAATTATATAAATATAATATTTCACGACATCAATATGTCATAATATCTGTTTTACATAACTAATATATTTATTATTTGATAATTTATTGGTTCAAAACAAAAACCTAATAAACTACCTTCTATAATTCTATTAATTATGATAATAAATAATATGTTAATAATTTAATATCCTATAATTACATGATATTAAATCATAAATGTATATTACGCAGTTTTCATCATAAAGAACAACAACGTGTAGATATTTTATAATTAATTATTTCTTATTTGTAAAAGAAATACAAATATTTTGAACAACTGCGTGACAAATTATGATTGTGTAAACTATAAAAAATTTGAAACATATTTTCTTTATATTTCTAAGAGTTAATTAAAAGATAATTGTTAATTAAAAACAAATTTATTTGAACACTTGATAAATATCGATTTTTAAACGTCGTCAACAATACGTACGTGCCATGATATACATAGAACATACTTTAATAATATAATGTACTTTATACTATACGTCATATATCCTTATAAATATCATTGTAATGACATGACGGTTTGACAAATTTAATTAAAAAATAGAAATATTTTTTTAATTTAAACAGAAATAGTCAAACAGAAAAAAATGTACCCTTATTTCTATTGAGATATAGGTATAAATACCTACATAATATAAAATCATGAAATGCACAAAAGATATAAGAAATATACATAATATTATATTTGAAACTTTCAATATTTTTTTTTTTGTTATTAAATATCGACTAATGACACGTTAGCTGCCTTAGTTCTACATAAAATAAAAAATATATTAAATTTAGTTTGCCGCACTTTGAAAAAATACCTTCAGGGGCAATAAAATACCGTTGTCCACCCATAAATACGACCCTGCGGTAATTGAATGTCTTTCTCTATTTGGTATAGATCACATATTTTGGTCATTATTTATAGTAACCCAATAAATTGTTTCGCGGACCGAAGGGCCGTAGGAGAAAGTTCCGGATCGCTCTTTTTGTTTTGTTATATTTGAAAATTTTATTATAGAGTAAAATATTTTTAAACAAAAATCATAAAATATTTGAATTTGAATAAAAATTAATAGTTTTAATTCTGGAAAAAATGTCAATAAATTATAATATCATTAGGTCAGTATATAATAAAACAATAAAATAACTAAATTATTTACGATCAGAACAATTGAAATGTATTATACAATTATCAAATGTATAATAGTAGGCAAACCAAATTTATAGAAATACAAATTACGTTAACATCATAGTATAGTTCGTTATATTATTATATATTGTGAGATTATTATAGATAAATTTATTTTCGTTTTTTTGTCTTGTCTGATGCATTCAAATTTTCACCTTGACCTGTATAAAAAGAAAAATGTAATTTTAAATTTTGAGCGAATATTTGGTATAAAATATTCGTTAAATAATTAACATCCCGGTCGCATACATGAGCCACGACGGACAGGTACGATTACGGTTTCCGTTAGTTTTATAAATTAGTAGGTGTTTAAAATGTAGTAAAATATGTGAAATAAAATAATGTGATTACGATAAACGCCATAAATTTTAGGCATGCTATATTATAAATAAGAGTCATTTAATGTGTAGCTCTATTCGGTAGATACAATAACATTGTTTTACTAACTTGCATTTCAAATTATATAAACATAAATATCGTATTAATGCTTAAACATGTGGAATAAGTTCATATTATTGTATCACATTTTTTTGACATAATTTATTTATAGGTATACGAATAAAAAGAATGATATTTTATTGTAAATATCAAAGTGAAAATATTTTCATAATAAAAAAACGTCGAATTTCGAAAATTTACTCTTGATGATATTATGTAATTTTTTATGACATAATTATTGTCATTAAACTTTTTTTGTCAATTTATATTCTGAGTGTAGCGAAAAATGTATTGATTTTACAAAGATTTTTTTTTATATTTTTTACAATAAACTACTAATTTTTCCAAGGGCCGAAGGAGGAACTTCCGGAATCGACTTTCCCGCATTTTATTTTGTTGTATTTAATAATAAAATTACATTATACAATTAAAAATTTTAAAAAAATTAATCTGAATCTAAAAAAAAAAAATAGTTTTAATTTTAGAAAATGTGCAGTGCTGTAAAAAATGCATCTGAAATTTTTTGAAAACTGTTTTAAAAACAATAAAATAATTTTAATGTTTACGATCATTATAAATGGATTGTATATTATACAATTATTAAATTTACTATAGTATATGCACACACATTTTATACAAATTACGTTATCATATATAGCGTAGTTCATTACATTATATTATATAAAATTATAGTGAAATTATAATAGGTATAATTATTTTTGTTTTTTTTTTTGTACTTTCTGGTATTTTCGAACCTTGACCAATATAAAAAGAAAAAAATGGTAAGGTCCATTGTAGACGTTCTTCCTTCGTCCCTTTGGTCCTCAGAGAAATTAGTAGTTTAGTATACTTAAGATTTGATTGAAATGCTATAGCAGTAGAAAATTCGATTCTGAGCGAAACTCAATATATTGTATTATACTATACTGGTAATCCATTCCAAAATTTTACCATATGTGTAAATTACGAATGTAAATACTTAAAATAAATTTCAAGTTCCTAAAATCTAAACTTAATAAGTTAACAAGAAATAAAATAATTTAAAATAATGAAACCGTAATTTTGCCGATATTCAAGAACTTTTACTTTGAAAGCGTATAAAAAAAAAAGTGGGAATGTCTATTGTGGATGTTCCTTCTTCATCCTTTCGGTTCTCGAAGAAATTAGTGATTTATTTAACTTAAGATTTGAATGCAATGATATTGCAATAGAAATACAATTCTGATCGAAACTCAATATATTAAAATATACTATGCTAATAATTCATTCCAAAATTATACCTCACTTGTAAACTACCTATGTTAATACTCAAAACAATTTTCAAGTCCCTACGATCAAAACTCAATTAGGTATCATGAAATTAAAAAATTTTAATGACAGAAATCGTAATTTTGCCGATTTTCCGCCATTTTTTGATACTTTTCTCCTCCCAAAGAAAAACTTTTGAAAAATTCGAAAAATTAGCTAAATAAAGTACCAACTAGATGCAATTTTCTACTGGAAGCATACCCTATTCGTGGTAATCGGATCATTATTTCTACCCGTAAAAGTGTATTCAAGCATATAAAAAAAATAATATTCTTTGTATAATCAATAAATTCCTCATCGTCTCGCTCAGAATCTAAAATATGATTTTAGGTTCTGAGTGAAGCGAGGAATGTATTAGATTTAAAAAGATGTTTTTTTATGTCTAATAACATTTTTTTTTGGGTGGAAAAAATTATCTGATTACGATAAATGACGGTAAAACGTGAAAACAACATTATATTTTATTGATGGATATTAATGTACATGGTACTCATCGTAATTACTTTTTATAACAAATTAGTTATTTTATAACTAATTAGTAATTATAATTAATTATTCATCGTTATCCATACATAAAAAATGATAGGTATCACTTAAAATTTAAATCATAGTCATTAATTATTTATTGAATTTTTTTTAGTATTCTCATAAGTACACACGTGGAAAAACTGTAGGACGAATTACCAGTAATAATATATTGTATATATGAATGATTTTCACTCAGAATCGTATTTTTGAATGAAATATTATTGTATTAAAATCTTAATTATAATAAATTACTAATTTCTCCGAGGACGGAAAGGAAGAACGTCCGGAATCGACCTTCTCACTTTTTATTTTATTGTGTTTGATAATTATATTATATTATACAATTTAAATGTTTAAAAAAATGTTGAACTATCTGAATCTCAAAAAAAATGCATAGTTTTAATTCTGGAAAATTTGTGCTGTAAAAAAGTGCTTCTTAAATCATAAGACATAAATTATATCATTAGACGATCAGTATAATTAAATTGTATTATATAATTATAATTTTTTTATCAATAGACAAGCCCATTTTATAGAAACACAAAAATTATGTTAACATCATAGTGAGGTTCACGATAATATAATATACGATTATTATGAAATTATTATACATTATAATTACGTTGTTGTATTGTCCAAATTATATTTTTTCTGTTATGACATGGCATAAATATTGCTTGCATTTGGATTTATTTTTATTAGTTTCATTAATTGTTGCTTGCAATTATATACGAATATAGTAAATATAACCATGGGCGCTCACAAGGAAAAATTGAGTTGATAGAATGGCAGTTGAGGGAGAACTGTCCCCTTAGATTTAGTGTGGATATGTATTTAAAAATAAAATTTAAGCAAAATCATAACGCCGTTATTTAATTATATCGATTATCATTTAGCGTGATAACCACAAATACACTGCGCATTATAATATTACAGACGATTTATGAGTAGCATGATATAACGTCTATGCCGATGCTAACATAATATTATTGAATGCTATGGATTCTGAATTTGTAATTTCCCTTTAAGTTATTAAAACAAATATAATTATTATATTATTTATAAGTCTGTTATTTATCATTTTAATATGGTTAGTTAGACAATGTTTGCATATTGTTTACCCGTATGTAAACTTATACAAAAAATTGAAATTGATTTAAAAGAAGTAGTAGGTCTTGCTGAAGCAAGTATTACCGTTACTACTCACTACTGTAATTAGTTGTGGTTTGGGCAAACTATGAGTGGGAGCGAATGATAAGATAATCAGAAACACAAAGAACAAGAAACCACGAGGACTTCCGAGAAAAAGATGGTTGGATGTGGTCGAGAAAGATCTAATAAGGATAGAAGTAAATGATTGGAGAAATATAATCCATGATCGAGAGAAGTGATGGTGGCAAAAACTCTTGTAGAGTATAGATAAAGTCAAGAGAAGAAGAATGATTTGGTCCGGCTACAGGCCTGTTTACACGTATCCTAATACACGTATGGATACGTCTGGACCGTTCCTGGTGATTTTGAGCCTTATAACCTAATAAGAACCTTATACCCGTGTGTCTTTTAAGCGATGTCCACTGTATATAATTTGATTAGTATATAATAATTTGTAATATTTATTAAGTAACATAAATATAGGTATTTGTATTTATGTTAAAAAAAAAATGTCATAAATAATTTGTAATAACGTTAAATGTATTGTGTTTAAAAAAATAGCAACATCAATAAATAATGGCATGAATATTTAATAAAAATATTTAATAGGTATGAAGTACCTCACATAAATGTATTTGTATTTATGTTTAAAAAAAAAAATATATTTATCATAAATCGTTTAATTGACATTTAATAATTTGTAACATTTATTGTGTACCTAATAAAAATATATTTATAATATTTTTAAATAATTATATTATATTATGTATAAAGTAATTATTAACCTAAATTTTAATTGTTTAAAGTTTTATAAATTATACTGTGAAATTTTATAAAAAAGAATTTAAAAGTATTTTTATTTGAATTAAATACATTCTTAGTAAAAAATTTAACACGCAGTAAAATTACTTTTAAAAAAGTATCTGTACCGAAGTGTATTTGAATACATTTTAAAAGTATCTTTTACAAGACTGACAAGTCTATCAGATCCAACCAGTTTTCAAATTAATAAAAAGTTATATTAGTTACACTGTAAATTTTGACAACTTCAACAGCTGTATATACAAATATACCTACATAATAAACTAGATAGATTGCTAACTAGAGTATGCCATGAGGAATATTGTTCAAAATCGTATTATCGAATACAATATCATTTAAATCTTAATTGTAAATCACTCATTTCTCCGAGAACCAGGGGGACGAAGGAAGAATGTCTGGAATCAACCTTCCGGCTTTTTTATCTATTTGATCTTTGGCCAATAGTACGAAGGTAACCGAGTTTGTCTTAATATCGTTTTGAATGCGATTATTTATCGTTTAATTATATTCAATCTCAGTAATACGAGTACCTATGTATATAAATTAAATAAATACCTATAGTCTCAATAATAACACAACTACTAACCTTTCCCCTTCTCCAGGGATCAAAGGGTTAAAGGAGGAAATTTTACAAATAGTAAGTATCATTTTTTTTAGTATAATAAATTATTAATATGCCTGATCATTATATTACGATGTGTTTTTATAATGACTAATCACTAAATAACAATTTGATAAATTTAATATTAATGATTAACTAATTCAATGCTATCAACTGATGTGATAATAATAATTTTTATTAAAAAAAAAAAAATTACAAAATAATTTACATAGATTTATATATAGAATTAATATAGTCATAGTCAGAATTACCTACATAATCGTTGTAAGTACTAGCATTGATTTTATAATATAATATTATATTATATTAATATATTATTATAAAATAAACGGTACTAGCCAGGTACTGGTTACCAGTTACTGCTTAAAATCTATAAACAAATTAATTAGAAACTTATAAAATACGAATTATATGATTACTTTATATAAACATATACACTAATTAAACAAAAATATTATTTATAAATTTGATTAATAATATATTATTATTTTAATATTTAATATATACTGAAATACATGAGTTGTGCGATAGAGTTGAGGTAGAACATAACTCGGTAATATACTAAAATCATGTAATTAGCAATTACCTAGGTAGGTACCTCTAATAGAACATATGATTGGTAAGTAATGTAATTGGTTACAGTATTTTATGTAAATGATAGTTATTATACAATTTCATTTATATAATTAAATCATATTTAAATAATAATATTTTTTCATTATTTAAATTGTATACATTTTATACATTAAACATATTTTACAAAATTATATGAATCTATAGGTTTTACAAGTTAAATATATTATGTAGCTATTATTTATAAAATAATAATATGGCGTAGTTATGAATGGAATACCAAAAGTTGTGAAAATAGTATTACTTATATTATAATATTTATTTAATTATGAAACAAATTTGTCTTGCTTAAAATACGTTTGTTATTATTAAAAATTTACAAGGACAAAGCAATTGGTAGAACAAAATTATTGTAGAAAAACTTTACACAATACTTATCATAATTTAAACTTTTATATTGGAAAAAATAATTAGGTACCGTTATTATGGTATCATCAATGGGTGTTACTATGGTAAATTATCGTAATATTTATCTTCGAGTAAAACTCCTAATATTATAATATAGTCATGCGAACGTGTAATTATAACTCTATTAGACATATTACAACATAGATACCAAAAGCTCTATATTAATATTAATTATTATTATTATTAATTTTTTATGCTTAGCGTTACAAATAAATAAATTTCAATTGAGCTCCGCGTTGTTTAAATAACTCTTATCGCTATATTATTTATAGTGGCACGAGACCGTTTCTCGCTGTCGGATTTCTAGTCATATATATGTCCATGTCGTGATCAGTCCAATTGTCCGATGTGTCTCCGCAATAATTATTGAGATTGTGATGGGAACCACTATGACTGTACCTGCTGGGTGGTCTGTTTTGTGTGCCCTCTCTGGTCCTAGAACGCTGCCTGGGTTTATTTCTTGAAGTGTTTGTGCGAGCGCTACCTGGATAACTGATGTGCGACATTCTTTCGGAAACCGCTAACGATTGCCGCGACTGTCTCAATTCTGTCGAATAAACAACATTGTAATAATAGGTCTTGTGGAGACAAAAATATATATCATTAATTTCATTAAAATGTATAGGAAGTAAGAATAGAGTTGCCTTCCCCTTCTAGTTTATTTATTGAATAACGCCTAATCAGGCAATATTTTAAATACAGACAAAGAATACATTGATAATAACACAGTGATACTATTACAGTATACAATTTGTACAAAAATAATTTATTTAAAAAAAAAAAAGTGAAAATCTTATCGAGTTGCCTTAGCATTCTCTGTAGGATATGATTTTGAGGTGTAAAGATGGGAAAGTTAGAAAGGGTGTATTTTTAGTTTTTTGTATGGAAACTCGAGCTGTTAAGAAGGGATTTTATAAAATAACTGTCGGCATCGATTCGACAAGAAGCTAAAGTTGGAAGTCTAAGGGTGGAGAGAATAAGGGAACAAAAGTAAAAGAAGAAGACATTTACATGATTTTTATAGATACGACCCATTATACTTTTTGAGAAGACCATAATTATAAACTATTGTCTATTAATAAATGATAGATAACTCATATTTTTATAAAACTTCTAAACATTTATACAATTTTAAAAATTAATAGTAAAAAAAAAATACATTTAAAAATTGATTTATAAAATTCATAAAACTTAAAAAGAATATATTTTAAAATCTATAAATATAATATTATATTATGCTTATTATTTTATTTTATAATTATATTTATACTTTTTTCTATACAGGTGTCTCAAATCTATTTAGTAATTGCAATATGCCAATATCTCTGAGAAAATTAAAATTTTTATCATAAGAAAATTGAATAGTAATACCAAAGATAAATTATTAAATAATTATTACACTTAATAAACGGTTTAAACATTATTCTTGTCATAAAACAAATTATATATTATAATCTTGATTAAATAGGGAAATCGACAAAACAAAATTCTTATATAAATATACTCTTTAAAATGGCTTAATGTAAAAATTTTACACAACTTAAAAATTAAAATGGTAATTATTTTATTATTTTATTAGACGTTTAAAACTAAAAAAGTAT
>CM023362.1:6288438-6604043 GCA_013282895.1 Eriosoma lanigerum
TTTATTTATAATAAACATCAGATTACCTACATTTATTTGTTATAACATTTTCAGAGGAAAATATAAACTTTGCTCTAGCGTTGAGTTTTTATTTCTAATATCTATTTGTTTTTAATTAATAATATTAGTTTTTGAATAACTCATTTTTAAAATACATGTAACTTGTTAGTAGTAAAATACTAATATTTGAACAAACCCAACGCTTGAGTATATTCTCCTCTACAAATTCGATAATATTTAAATTGTCTTTAATACATATTTTATTAGTTATAAATAAACTGTAATTAAATTATAATAATAATAAAAAAGATTGCGGTACGTAGATTTTCTATATTGTGTATATGTAAGACAAAGACGACAAGCGAAAGAATAACGACCTCAAGGAAGAATTTTGAAATTAAAAATACATAGTTATCATCCATCGGTTCATAGCTGTGCATGTAGGTAGGTCACACGTTATATTTCTTTTTGTATAGATTTACCTGATAAGGAACGTTTTTGATTTTAAACTCTCTTTCACTGATTTCAAGAGGTGGTCCTTGTTTAAAAGTTCGATCGCCAAAAAGCCTATATACAACTCGGAATCCCATGAAATTTTCTGTTTCAGAATCCCATTGAATTATAACTGAATTATCTTGTCTATGAACACTTCTTATGATGACTTCTTGGCCTTGTTTTTTGGGATAACTTCCCAATATTAGAGGCGGTTTCGGTGATGTTTGTGCTGATTGTGGTCGAGTTATAACTAAATTAGTTTTACGATTAGAGTTTGTTTGTTTGATCTAAAATAATAAAAACAATATATAATACAACTTTTTACTAATATCACATAGTTGAAATTATATTAACATTTGTAGAATTTTGTAGATAAATCTTTGTTGATGTTGTATCAATTGAAACGGTTGTTGGGTTTTCTGTAGTCGAAGAAGTCATTTTAGTAATTTCAAAATTTCCAATTAAATCGGAGGTATTTGTAGTTTTTACAACTTCTACTTCTGCTATTGGAGGATTTTTTTTAAATTTATTTTTTAACACTGGAAGTTCCGATGAAACAATTGTAGGACTAACATATCCAACACCAGTTCCAATGGGATGTCGAGAATCTATATGTTCTTCTTCTTCACCCGTTTGTGTTACTGTAGATGCATCCGATGAACTTTGATCGTTATCGCATAACATTTCTAGAATTTAAAAAATAGTTACGTACTTTTAAAAAAATTAAAATATTTTCTATTAATCTTACCGGAAGGATCAATTTTATAAAAATGTTTATTTTTAAGATACGACGGACTGGCACAAAACTGTGGATTTCTTTCCCGGCTGGTAACTTGTAAATCTCCATTCTTTATCCATTCTATTACCCATCGGATCCGACAATCACATTGTAAGTATCGTCCCCCCAAGCTAAGCCCACGTAATGTAGTATTAAGATGTGTGAATGCTTTTTTTGGAATCGTTTCGATTGGATTCCCGTCTAAAGCCAATAAGGTTAGTGACGGATTGGCTAGAAATGCATCATTAGGTATTTCCGTTATAAGGTTAAAACCAAGATCTAACACTCTAAGTTCTGGTAGTTTACTAATTGCTGCAGTTGGATATTCTGTGAGTAAATTATTAAGCAAACTTAATGAACTAAGAGTATTCTTGACACCGTCGAATATTGATTCACCTAGTGATTGGATAACGTTTCTTTCTAAGTTAAGAGCAGTTAATGATCCTAATCCTTGAAAAATATGTCCAGAAGGTAATTCACTTAAAATATTTTGAGCTAAGTCTAAAAACGCCAAGTTTTTTAAACTTCGTATACACTCTGGTAATAATTTCTGATTAGTTCCTTTTAGATTTAAATTTTTTAAACTATTTTCAAGACCTCTAAATGCATTTTTAGATAATGATAGATTATTATCCGCTAATTTAAGTGTTTGTAAATTTTTTAAAGATATAAAACCATCATCTGGTAACCTAGAAATTCTATTTCTTGAAAGATCTAACAATGTCAAATTAATGAGCCCTTCTATGCTTTTTACAGGTACTTCATCTATTTTATTGTTTTGTAGACTCAGGTGCCTTAAATATGGTTCTAACCCTTTAAACGCTGTATGTGATATTTTATGTATTTGGCAGCCAGATAATTGTAAATTGTGTATTTTGAGATTAGAAAAACTTGAATCATCAATAGTTTTTACTGAACTATTATTTATATATAATAAGTCCAATGTTTCATTTGAATATTTATCAAGCGTTTGCATTAGTGTTTCATAGTTAACTAGATCACACTGTATGGATAATTCTTGAGCCATATTTGTCGAACATATACAAGAGGACTGAAGTTCTGTGGCTGATTGATCTGCTTGCCATGGACATTGGGCCTTTGATTTATCAACGCAAATACATACTAAAAGGCATAGTAGTCCAAAATAGTTTCTATAACAAAAAAAAAAAAATACATTATAAAATCATACAATAAAGATAATAGATATACATAAAAAATATGTTAAACGATGATATTGTTATCTTGTAGTTAATAATAAAACCCTACATTTGTATTCATCTTACAAAACTATAATATTTTCTATTAATTATTTTTATCTGCTACTTGTATAAACCTTATTTTTAAATGAAATCGTACGTGTTCTTTAAATTTCATTATTATGGTGTAATTGTATATATTTTATATGTTTATCTATCTATAGCATTATAGTAATTCCTTATATACAATTTTATTTTAAAATTATTATTTATATTTTTGATGTTTATAACACTTATTAGTTATTATATTAATATAATATTTTTATTATAATTGTAATATAGTTACTACGTTTTTAATATCCGATTAATGATATAAGTATCTATTATAACTAACTACGCCTAGAAGACATGCATTGTAAAAACATATAATTTTATTATATTCTACTAATTTTTATATTTTAAGTTACTAATAATTATATAATATAATTAATATTATATTATATGTTTAAAATATCTACAAGTATATTATACATATGTAATTTAGTTTATACATAAGTTGTTGTATTGACATAAATGTATTAAAACGTTAAAATCAAATAATAATAACAGTGATTAACTAATAATTAACATTTATAATAATATATTAAAAATTAATTTAAATAAGTATTTATTTAAAAATTTAGCTCAAGCTTAATAAAAACTATTTATTTTATGAAAATTGTAGTGTGGGTGTTCTTACATTAGTTATATTATTATTATTTTTTAGCTAAAATATGAATAATAGTTTTATTTTATAAATATAGGCAATGCATAATAAAATATAAATACGTAGTTTACATTATAATATATTAGGATTACTGATTAGGTACTACTTATGGATAACAATTTAATGGTAATAATTGACAAATCAAATGTTAAAAATTATCAATATGCATATATATGTATAATATTATACCTTTTTTGACATCTAAACTGTAATTTAAGTTATTAATGACTTGAGTTGGTCATAAAATATTTAGTCATTATGTTTATTTATGTGCCTTTAACAATTATAAGATTCGTTAATAAAATAAATAAATATTGTAGGTTTATAGTCATAACTATAAGATTAGTATCTATTCCTATTGAGGATCGTGTCTTCAGAGATGATGGCGATCTTAATAATGATGATAAAGCATTATTATAATAGTTTAGTTTTATATACTCTAATGATAATGTGCGATGAAATAAGATAATACCTATAATCAAAGGCGCATGTAAAAGTGATTGTCGAAAGTCATAAAATATCTAACCAATTTTATATTCCGAACGAAACGAGGTATTACTATAATTTTTTTTTAACTCTGAAGACACTTTTTTGGATAGAAATAATGATCCGATTATCACAGATCTTTTCCAGAGCTTTGAAATTTTTTCCAAAAATATTTAATATTACATGCAATTTTGGGTTTACCGGTATTGAAAATTTTACAGAAGCGTACTCAATTACTACTTAATCTATTTACAAAAAAATTTTGAAAATCGTAAATCACAATTTTTTTTAAAAGCTTCTAAAATTTGAATATTTAGTAGAATTGAATATTATGATATAATTTGCTTTTATGTCTGAGACACTTTTATGTCTATTCAGAAAGAAATAATGGATCGAATACTACGAATAGAGAATGAAAACTTGTTGATACTTTATTTAGCTCGTTTTTCGAAATTCTCAAAAGTTTTTCCTCAGGCGAAGAAAAATTACCAAACAATGGCAGAAAATTGGCATAATTACGATTTCCGTTATTTCAATTTTTTTTATTTCGTAATAACCAATTGAATTTTAAACGTAGGGACTTGAAACTATTTTTGAGTTTTTAATTAAAAATTTTATAGAAGCCTTCTTATACAATACTCAATCCATTTATAAAATAGTTTGAAAATTGAAAGCCAATTTTCTTTTTATAAGTCTTTAAACTTTAACATTTTACATTGATGTTTGATTTTTTAATTTCTCAAGTTTTCCTTGAGAAAAGAAAAACTACAAATGTGCGTACCTCCTTTTAATATTATGTCTCTTTTCATTGAAAATTGTAAAACTTATGATTTAATTAAGTATAAATTAATATACTTTTCTGAACTTAATAAAATTATTAGGTATCTATCATAAAATATGTATAAAACACGTAACAACACTAATTTGAAAATATCGTATTATTTTTTTGTATTAAGCAAATCACTTTATTTGGACATTTTAAATACTAATATGTATTTAACATAATATTTAATATGTTAAATAAATGATTGTTTAATTTGTTGATAGCATGTCGCCTAAATTATTTGTAATTTTCATACTTTCCTTACTACTTTAACTAACATCATATTTTTACGAAAAATTAAAATAAAATAAATTTCAAAAATTGGAAAAAGAGTAAATGTTGTAGACAAAATCTCTATCTATTATTTTAATAACCATAGCCATTATGTAATTATTTCAGTACCAGCTGTGAAATCAAATGGAAGTGACAGTTATCTATTTAATTTGGGTAAATTATGTAGGTATTGTTTTTAACAATTAAGTGTTTTACTTTCACGATTTTAAAAGTATATTCTTTTAAACAAAAAATAAAATTAATAATTTTATGTTAGTTTTAAATAGGTAGAGGTATTTAGATTTTTATTGGCTTTTTACGAATTCCAGCCAAGTGTGAAGCATTATAATTTATGAAGATTTATATATAAGTTGGTAAAATGTAGATAGATACCTAGTAACATAGTATGTTAATAACAAAATATAAATTATGTTTAATCATATTAACTTTATCACAACAACTAATCTTATTCCTTGCCTTTCTATAATATTTTAATTGGTTTTCACCATGTTAAATAAAGCACTCTGCTGTTCCTTATGTTTAATATTAAATGTAAGACCTTTATTATTTCCTACGACACCTCAAATATAACTAAAAATATTAAAATTATAGATTTATAAAATGAACATTGAATATTTTAACATTATTAAAATAATTTATGTTGTACCTGTATATCGAGATAGTTTTCTCCAGAATTAGATTTCGTATTATTAGATAAAAAATAAATTAGGTTATAGAGCAGGGGCGCCATTTGGAGAGAAACAGGGTAGGCTACAACTCCCTCTATTTTTTTACGTATTTTATAGCATTTATACATAATACAAACGCAATATGCAAACGCCACCTTCATAATCTACAATAATATGGAAATATTGTACTTATATGTCATACTTATATACTATATTTATACCATTTTATGGTTTGTATTTTGTATCCTTGTGGTTTGTTTAGCTGTGATTAATAATTTATGTTTAATACAATTATAACTAAAAAACATTGTTCATTCCAAAAAATTGCATATCAAATAAAATTGTCAGTTACTAACGTAATTTGAATATCAAACAAAATAGGCTTAATTGGCGTAATGCTTGGCCTGCTTCAATTTTCACTCCTCCTATAAAAGTACTAAAATGGCACCCCTGTTATAAAGATATAAAGATACTTTTTAAAAAAAAACTTATAGATACGTAACATATATATATATATTATACACAAATAGGTACTTAAACCAAACAGTTTATTTTTATCCTAAAATTTTTTTTAGTATTTAATATATAATAATTAAGAATTATATAATATTTAATACATCTATTAGTGTACAAATATTAGGTGTAAACAACATTTTCGTATCACATTTCCCTTTTATAAATAAATAAAAATAAAATTTGATATTCAGGAACTCAATTGAATAATAATTAAATATAATACCTATAGGTATTCAATATTAAGTATACAATTCAAATATAACATTAAAGTATATATACACAATTTTTAAATAATCCTATACTAATTTTTTTATATGTAATTTAAATACCCATTAATATCTTCTCCCATAAAACAAGAGTTACATAGTATAATAATAAATCGATTTTAATATGATGTTTATTTGTTTATCCTATAAACTTCATCAAAATCATTATATCTATTTTTTTTTTTTTTTTAATTAAGTATAATTACCTAACCTAATCTAAGTAGGTAAACAATTTATTTAGGAATGTACTTATTTCTTTCTATACATTTTTTATTATTATTTTGTTTTAAATTGCTTATATGCTGTACTGATATTCACAGATATTCTACAAGTTTAATAATATCATATAATACAAATATGAGAAAATCTCAAATAAATAATAAAATTCGATATACGTAACAGTTCCTATGGTGTTCAAATTGTGAAATAAAACCTCTCATAGTTATTTTAATTATCAAGACAAATTGTTTTTCAAAATCTCATAAAAAAATATCTCTCATATTTATAAATTTAATTTCTATAATAATATCATATTTCCATAATATTCTACAAAATAAACAAGATCTATAAAAAAATATATATATATATGTAGATTATAGGTACATAAGACATAGGTATATCATATATATATATATATATATATATATATATATGTACATTGTACATATACAGTACGAATTTTAAAATTTAATAAATATAAAACAACGAAAAATTAAATAATATTAATCACCAAAAATTTAAACAAAATTAATGTAAACCTAAAAAAAAAATATTCATACAATATGATGTAAATATGTTATATAAAATACGATATTATAATATAGGTATTATTGGGTACATTAAATATTGGTATTAAAAAAAAAAATGTACTTGTGTATAAATAAACTATTGAACATAATCTTATAATCGGTATTAATTTATACAACTATTACTTAGTAATATATTTACGTATATAAACATAATTGTCTAGTACCAAAACTTTTACAAGATAACTAATTAATATGTTAACGAAGCAAATTATATTATAATAATTATTCGGGTTAGATTATTTTACTATAGACTGAAATATAATATTTATTATTATTATTATTATTATTATACTATTAGATAGGTAGGTAAATTGTAAATGTAGGTAGATACATATTGAAATGTTATCCATAACTCATGCAATTAAATAAGTACCTATAAGATATATTTATAAAAATGGGTTCTTACGTTTACTTAAATTAGATAATAATAATAATAATAATAATAATTTTAAAATTTAAAAAGTTCAAACATTTAATGAAAAAAAAAATTATAAACTTAACTTAGTAAAAAAACTTAACATACTTTTTTATACCAAAATTAATATTAAATTATTAATTTATTAAAAGTTTAAATAATTTCAGTTTCTAACTATGTACCTACTATAGGTATTATATTAATATAGCATATTAATACTGCAGGTATTTAAATATAAGTATTGAGATTTGAAAAAAATGACCTGAAATAAAATTACATATTTACCTATTTTTAATTACAAATAACAACAATTTTGTATATATTTAAAAATGTTGAACTTAAACAACTTAACTAGAAACTAATGAATAACTTTAATTTATATTCATTAAATTTAAAATAAGTACCTATGTTGTTTTTCAAAATTAAATGTTTATGTTGAATTATAAGATGAAGTTACATTGATAAGAAACAAGTTTTGTTTATAAGCTATTAACTATCATAAGTTAATTTAACAATCTTAATTTGAATTTGATTTTCAAACTTTTATCTAAAAACCTAACGTCCAACCTTATTCTTTATGTTATATTTGAATAACTTGCTATTTTAGATTCTGAACGAAGCGAAGAATGTATTAGTTTTACAATAATGTTTTTTTTATGTCTGAAATCACGATTAAGGATCAAAATAATGGTCCGATTACCACAAACATAATATATTTTCGGTAAAAAATTAAATATAACTGGTACTTTATTTAGCTCATTTTTAAAATTTCTTAAAAGTTTTTCCTCGGGAGAAAAAAAACTACCAAAAAAAAAAAAAAAACGGAATATCGGCAAAATTACGGTTTCCGTTTTTTAACGAAATTGGTTTTACATTTTTCATGTTAATTAATGCAAGTTTTGACGTAGAGACTTGAAAAGTGTTTTGAATGCTCTCATGGGCAGTGTACGTACGTGTTAAAATTTTGGAATGGTTTATTTTTATAATATTGTATATATTGAGTTTCACTCAGAATCGTATTTTCGAATGTAACATCATTGCATTTAAATCTTAATTATAATAAACCACTGATTTCTCCGAGGAACGATGGGACGAAGGAAGAATGTCCGGAATCGACCTTCCAGCTTTTTTATTCTTTTTTTTGTCATGTTGAATAACTTTTAATTTTACCATAAAACACCGTTGTAAAATAACTTATTTTTGTTGAAAAAAAATTAAACGATTACATTATATAATTATAGTATAATATACGTTTTCTAATTACATGCAGTATATTATGTGCAGTAGTCACCTCCTATACTTACAAATACACTATACGCTACCTACTGATCTAGCTGTTTAATGAGTGATTTATAACGGGGAAAAAACGTTACGGTCGAGAGACCTAACACACGATAAGTAATAGACCTATAAATACACGACCTGGGCACAGGTTTAAGTGCACGCGGGATTGAGGTTTTAATTTGGAATGACCTCTTCCCCTTCTCAAAGAATCGGCGAATTAACATCGACTGCATAGCAACAATATATATATACATACAATATACATTTCAGTTTTAACGGACGTTTCCATTTTAATTACGACTTAAACCAATCTTAATTTTCTGATTAAGCGGTTATACATTATACTACGTCAGAGTTATAAACGCGTCCGCCAAAACTACCAAACCGGATAACCCGAAAACGGTAGTTAAACTACATATATCTATATCTTATAGATATAGCGGCCATTTTTACAGTGAAAATCAAAAATAACACATTATAGACCCGTTATTCCATCACGAGTTTATCGATGAAAAACAGACTTAAATACCTAAGCGGCTAATAAAGTTACGTTTAAGTACTAATCAACGATAATTATAATTATATTTAATTGTAAAAAAAAAAGAATAATTAATGAATTTTAGTAAATATCTTTAAAATACATTTGGAGAATCGAAGTACTGTAAATAATTCATAACTAAAAGTACTTATGTCAATTAAAAAAATTGGTGATAAGTCCATTTAAAAAATTTAGCGCAAAAGAATGATTTTTGCTTATGTGAGCGAACAACTATTTTCGTAATGTTAACTAGTTAGTAGTTCTAGGTGTTCGGTATATATTTTTAGGGTAGTATTGTATTTAACAGTTTATTTAAAGGGTAGTAATATTAGAAATTAGAATACTTATTATAATATTATTAAAATACAGTTTCAAGTATATAAAAAAATATTTTCGTAGATTATAACTAAAATATTGTAAATACACGCATACTTTTATAAAATATTTAAAATACATGTAAATCAAATATTTCTTGAAAATTTATTTGAAATTCTACTTAAATACGTGCTTAATAAATTGTTTTGAATAATATTCAAATTTTGCATGTGTCGACCGCTATAAATTATACTCGCGATTCTTTTACGAAATATATATTGCTTATTTAGATGCATGTGCATATTTCTTTTTTTTTTTGGTAATTTGCTAATAATCCAAATTTATTTGATAGTTCCTACTATAATTAATATTAATTTTAACGAATAATTTTTATTAAAAATATAACATTATAAATCGGGACATCATGGTGTACCTACTTAATTTCTAAATTATAGTACAGTAATGAGTAATGTATGTATGGAATACGTACACGTGTAGGCGGAAATACTTTCAGAAATCATTATTGTAATATTATTAACGAGAATCGCACGTTAAAAGCCGTACTTAACTGTATATCGTTAGATACGAATCCGTAACTATATAATAAACGTAAACTGTACAATTATTAAATGGACAAATGGGTAACGAAGGAAATCATTATAATATTATAATACTCCCATGTACTGCGATTACAACTGGACTTCAGTATGCGTACAAACTATTAACATAATAATATTGGTTCCGACCGACAACGCGTCCGCAAAGTCGTCCATCATGCTCTCTTTGCGTATGTATATATAACATATTATTATTATTATTATTGCTGGTTACAAATTTGTATAAGACTAGATTTATAATACATGTGTATCGCACCAAGGAAATATCGAAATATATCTATCTATTACCTATACAGTACACCTAAACGGTTAGGCAGGTACCGAGATATAATATTATTTATACGAACGCACACAAATTATTCACAAATTGTATAATGAAAACATAGATTTTTCAGTTTTTTGTATCTAATTTATTTGCGTTAGGTAAGGTTAGGTCCGTTTTCCTCATTTGTTGATCCAGCGATTCCTAAAATGTGTTCCGCAAATTAGAATCGTACACACAATATAACAATGCTTTATCTAGTAGGTATACGCGTGTATAACATTTAAAAATAAAAACTCAAACGATATCGGCGAATATAATAACCTTATTGAAATTCAAAGTTCATTGTACTAGAAATGTATATTGAAATTTGCATAATTAAAAATTAATTTTTAATTGAACTTTAGAGAAATATGCCCATAAATATATGAAAAGACTATACTAACTCCACTAACTATTAAGATAATATTTCGTTACCAGAATGCCTTTTTCTACTTATACTTACACCTCAAATTACACCAAAACAAATATCTAGATGTTAGTTTAAAATTTTAGACGCTCCAGACTTACGAATTCAGCTATCAAATAATAAACTCAATTTTAAAACTGTTATAAGTCAAATAATGAAACAATTCCAATATTTTTATTAAAAACATTAGTTCTATGCGTTTAAGATTAAAATTGTTTTTAAAATAAAAGCTTTTGATTTATACTGTTATTTTTATAACAAAAATTTAATATTATCCGATTGTACCAATTAATAATTTGATTAAAGTTGTAACACATAATTTATTTTAACGCAATAATAACCATGAACTACTTTATTGTACAAACTCATAAATTTTTTCGATGTATTTTTCGGTGTATTTTTAATTATTAATTAATAAAAAAATTTAAGTCTAGTTGAAGGCAAGACTCCACCAAATAAAATCTATTATTTAAGGGTTCCGTGTTGATAAAAATTCGGAAACCGCTGGATTAGTCAACATAAGTGGATCTAAATATTTTATTTTTCATCTACAGACTACTTTCATAGACTTACAATAGGTACATTATATTCTATTATTATTTTATATTATAATGACATGATTTTTATTTAAGTACACCTACCCAAAATTCAGGTAATGGTATTTTTTATAACCATTTTACTTTTATTTTTAACAATATTGTGTGTAATTCTTTTTTGTAAATTTTCTCGATTCTGTACATAAAAATATTATTTATTTATAACCATAACCATAACCATGAATATAAAATATTATTATAGCACAAAATAATGTAAAATTGTATTTTGTTCTGTTCATAAAATCATAAAGCGTTGGTCATATACCTTCACGTATGATGTTGAAAATAATATATATAATAGGAGTGGCCAAACAGTCGATGGCGGCCAATGTCAAAGTCGATCTTCCATTGCTAAAATGAATTTTATACATTTATAATAGATATAAATAATAATAATCATAATCAAAGCATTTTTTATATGAAATTCGATCATAAAATGAGAAATATATTCATAGTAAATTTTAACCAAAAAAAATTTGGCCAACCCTGACGTACAACCTCGTACACATACTTTATTCTATATAAGACACTCTTCGTGAGCCGCAGGTGCAATTCGTATGGTTGCAGAGGGTGAATCCCCTTCACAAACTATGTCTTTTCATATATCTTAAAACATTCTTCAGATTTTTGTTACGCGCTTTGTCGACGTAATATTTAATATTTTTGTTTCCGTATATTTAATATCTACTATATTATGTTGGTAGTAATGTAAAAATTCTCAATTTTTAATTTTTGTTTGTAAATTACCTATACGTAACTATCTTGTAGATATATTATTTTTATGCAAGTTGCAATTGAAAGAACAAAATTTAATAGATACACAATATTATTATTTTTTTCTTTTTATATTCCGATTGTTATTAAAACAATTATATTCCTTTTTATATTAGATGTTTAGTATCTTTCATTGATTATAAGAGCTTTTTTACTATTATATATTTATATCACAATTGAAATATCAATTTGATATCAAAAACAATTTATTAAACAACATCTCAATTGCACGTGTTGAATTTTTAGATTTTGAACGGGATATATATCTGATCCTTAAATAATAATTAATTTCAGTAACTATTATTCAGACAACATTTTTATCACAAAATATTCATACCTACGTTTATGGAATTTGTTGTTTAAAATATAAAATTAATGTACAAAAGAACCGGAGGGTAATTCTAGTCATTACATTTCATTATGTTATCATATTATAATAATAATATCCCATATATCTGTTTAATTTATTTAATTGATAGTTGCGTTATTAATTGAAGGGACAATGACAATAAAATTATTCTACATTTATATAATATAATATACACATAATCCGCTTTTATAAAGTAATTTTATCAGTGTTTTCAATGTAAAATTTGGATAAAATATTGTTTTTATATTATCATATTATTGTTTATAATAATTGAATGTTTAAACTTAATATTTACTAGTTTCATTGAGTTTAACACTTCAAAGTTGTATCCCCGTGGTGGAAAGAACACGTGGATTAGAAAATCTAGGAATATATTATCACATATCATGATAATATTTTAATGAATATAAAATATTCGCTAAATAATAAGTAACTATATTATTATTATTTTATTAACACATTCGATTAACTAATTGATCAAATATCTACATTTGTTTCAATTTTATAAATTAGGTACATTCTAATTAAATACCTGGGCAATTATTTTTTCCTTATTTTGTATCATCATTCAAACGTTGTAATATTCATATAGAATTAAAAATTGTATTATTATCATTGTCAAGTGAAAAAAAAATTGAATTTAATTATAGTAGATATCTAATAATTATAAAATAAATATTATTGTTTGAAGTCTAATTGTCAAAAAATTAATATTATAATTTTCAATATTACTTCAGGATCGTAAATTTAACTACCAAATTTTATCGAGGACTATAATATTTGTACACTATACGTCATCCATGTGTAAATATAAAAATATGCTGTGTATGTCTTATATGATATGGACAGGTATAGCTGGATCTGGGCGAGTCAATGACCTAAAACTCCGGGAATGATGAAGTTATAACGGTATTCACTTGCCTAGTGCTCACGAGTAATGGAACATTCTAATACCCTTCCAGTTTTTATTTTTACACTTAATGATTTATCCATGTATTATACATTTTTTAATATATTCTGGCCGAAAATTTTAATAAAATTTTAATGGATTTAATAAAAACTGAAACCATTGGTACATTTAGAATTATGTCAAGGTCAATATCAATACCATACCTTATCTCAGTGGCGTATTTACGGGTGAAGCAGTATAGCTTATGAGGGAAAGATCCCCTACTTTTTTTCTAGTGATATTTTTTGAAAACAGATATAAAATAAGTTATTTTATATATTTATTATAGAATAACAAGATAGGGGATATTGTTATTCTGTAATATAATATATAGGTGTATAAAATAACTTACTTTAACTACATCAGTTTTCGAAAAATATCACTAGAAAAAAAAATCAAGGGTGGGAATCTATCCCCCCCATAAATATTCCACTGCTTGAGACGTAACTTTACGTTTTGCTAAACAAATTGAACTAAATTCCATTATTGGCTCTTGATGAAAATTAATTTTAAAAAAGTTAAAAATACAGACATTTATATTGAATTTAATATTAAAAATCTAAAATGCTATTGTCATATAACGAAATATTTTACATTTTTTATTATATAAGACTATTATAAATCATTTATTGTTTATTATATATTTGTACGTTTATAGTTTTATTTGAATAACTTTTTATTCAATTATATTAATATAAAACCGCAAACACTAGTAATACACAAAATACAAATAAAAATGAATGTAATTTGAACAGTGATATATTATATTGTGTTGTAATATTTGAAGGATCGACTGCAAAGTATGTAATATGAACTAAAAGAAAAATTAGATTGATCTATTATCCAACGTTCGAAAAGAAAAATTTAAGTAGATAGTAATTCAGTATAATCACAATAATAGATTTTAGTCTATTATCGAATACCTACTTTCGTAAAAAGATAAATGGGAACCATGTCATAGATTTTGATTACGTCTGTTGTACAAAATGAATCATTTTTTATTTTCAAAACAATAGAAACAAGTCTACATGTCGATATCAATTCATATTGTTAGGTGTATTATTATATAACTTAGTCGATGTAAAGAATGAAAATTTCAGTAGGTACTTAATATTAAGTGGCATTAAATATTAAAGGAAATCTTTGAATAAAAAAATAATTGTACTATCTAAATATATCATCAAAGACAAAGTTATAGGTATATTTTTTTCAGATATCTTACTAATACTTAAGGCAGTATCTGTACAATAAATTGTATAAGTACTATTTATGATAAATACGAATATTTTGATACTTATTCGATAATTCGTACGGTAATGACCTTATAAAAATACTGGGCATTGATCCAATGAAAATAATTTTTACATGTTCACTGTACAGTCGTTGTAATATATGTTTATAGGTAGGAACAAAGAAGTGTGATGTGTGAACCAAAGTAACAGTTGTGTATTAAATTGTTTATAATAAAACAAGGTTGTATAATGTTGCAATTATAACTACCTAGTTTATAGGTCAAGAAACTCCAAAAACGTTTATTTTGGATATTAAATTAAGTGTTACTGGATTGACAAGAAAAGAAGAAACAAAATAATTATAGCTGTAGGATATAACTGTAGAATTAAAACTATAAAATATATAATAATAATAATAAGAGAAAGGGTTAAAAAACCTTATGTATGAGTTTTACCAAAATATTAAGTAAAATTTACTGTCAATATGTAGAATTTATTATTTTACAAGATGACTTTGTTTTAGAACAAACATTTGCAGGTATAACTTTTTAAATATACGATTCTCTCGAAATTAATACAAGAGTGTAGATTATACAATAATAAAATGTTTAATTGATTATCTAAACATTAATTTTAATTAATAAATCGTTTTTAAGTATCTAACGTTAAATTTTCATCTCTACTAGAAAATTATTTTTTGAATAATTTTTTCATTTAAGAAAAAATTCAAAGCATCATAAAATAGCTAATGAAATTAAGAAAAGTGTTAAAATACAATCAATTTTAAGTAAAAGAATCAGTACTTACTTTTCACTCAAAGAACATATTTTTTTTAAATGCGGAACTAGGTTTATTTTATACAAATATTTTTAAATAAACCAAACGTATTACAATTTCAGACTTAATATGATAATAATATATAATTACCTATATTAAATTATAATATTAGTTTGATATACATGTATATATTAAATAGCATTTGATTGTTACTTAAATTTAAATCAACAGGAAAAAATTAGGGTAAAAATCAATTAATAAACATGTCATTTACAAAAACATTTTTCTATAATGCTGTTTTTAGAAGTTTTGGACTAATTTTATTCGACTAGTGTCTTTTTTAAGTTACAAATTATAATAATGTAGTTACTACGTATCATTTGTTAATTGTTGATATCTAAGGTAAGTTAAAAATTGAGATATATCTCTCGTATCGATCATGGTTATGACGTATATGGTGATACGAACGAACTCGTTTTCAGAAAAATAATTTAAAAAATTAAGTTACGTATCATTTCACTACTTCCGTATTATATCAATCTATATTATTAAAATATATTATAAATACATATTATTATAAATTATTTTACAATTTTCATTTGAATATACATTGGTAGTGCTAATATTTTTAGTTTTGTATACATACTACCAAGCAATTACATTCATTAGAAAATAAATACAATATAATATAATATAATATAAGTCCCTAAATGATCAAATTGATTATTATGTGTTAAAATATTTAAATTTATAAGCTATATAAACTTACAAAATATATAAATAAACGTTTTATTTAAAAATATATGTTATTGTCAAAAATGAAATCAGATTAAACGTCAATAATAAGTATAATATTTAAATAGGTACTTCAACACTGGACAGTGTTTTAACCTTTTAGTACCTAGATTGTGCCTAGAATCCTAACATTGTGTGTATATTTTAAAAGATAATAGTATTGTTAAAAATAGTTTTATAACTAAATAATATAGGTTATAGACTATTGTGAATTCACTATCGTGAAAACGATTTAAATACACGTGTCAATGTGAACAAAATAATTGTATGTACAAACTAAGTCCACTAATGCGTGACCTAATAGTAATATATAGATCAGTATCTAGTATCAGTATCTACTGATTAACGACTTTCTTATATCGATATTCGTGATCACGATGTACTTACGTTAAGTTTAAGACTGTTATCATTTATACCTGTATCGGTACCTGTGCATATTTTAATAAAAATAAAAATTACAATATAATCGGATGTACGTTATTTAAATGGTTGATGTTAATTTGAAAATATACTAATATATGTATAGAGTGTAAAACTAAAACATATTACTAGTTGACCAGATTTATATTATTATACAACTGTTATTAATAAATGTTAATGTTAAGTCTTTAGTCATTCATTATTTTATATACACATATGTGCACTCCCAAATACTAACCAGTATTTCTCTATTAATGAAAATATGTTTTTATTACATACCTGTATTAAAATACAATTAATTGACCATTAGTTTGACCTATACATTATATATAACACATAATATATATATATATAAGTAGTGAGTATATATCTTAAGAATAATATACATAATATATTAACATCATAAGGACTGATGCATTCGATAACAGACAAATGATCAGTCGTGTAAAAAATACTTTTAAAAAAGTATTTTAATACTAATATTTAAATTGGAATAAATTTATATTCTAAATACTTTTAAAATTTTAAAGTATTTGAATAAAAATACTCTTTCGTAAATATTAAATATGTTAACCAGTGTTTAAAAAAATAAAAAATATCTACTAAGTTTACGCAATTGAATATAACTAATAGTTACTTTACATGAAAAATACTTGCTATTTTCATAACTTTTAGTCCTGATGTACATTACAATGTACATTGCTAAAAAATGGCAAGGAAATGTGTAAAAATTATGAATTTTTTATAGTAGCTTAATTAAACGTATAAAAATAAAATGCAAAGAAAAAATTTTTATCAGTGCCTATTTTAATACAAGTATTTTTTTTCCGTATAAAATACTTTTAAAATGTATTAAAAATACTTAAAAAATACTTTTAAAAAAATGTATTTAAAATACCGAAAAATATTTCAAAATGTATTTAAATACTAATATTTAAATACTTTTATTCGAATAGTTCACAAGACTGCAAATGATACATTTTCAAATCGGGAATAACACTAATGAATAAGTAGTTTTATAATTGTGACGTGCATATTTAAAACAAAATTTGTAAATATTTATTTTATAACAATTAGTTAATTTGTTGATAAAATATTTTTAGGATTGTTTATGCATTTTAAAATCACGCATCAATGGAAAATAATTTTTTTGAAAATAACTTAACCTAGTGTATAAATTAATTATTGGGAAACTTGAAAGAAAGTTAAAAGTATATAACTACAATATACAATCTACATAAATAGATGTACACATACTCGCAACATGAGTAAATTATGAGTAATAGTAATGATCTGTAGACCACGAGTAAAAAATTAAATATTTGAGAAAATTGCACCACTATATGTGGTCGCAAAACCTATCGACAGCAATCTCGATGATTTCGAGAACATAAATATCTGCATGATGCTTTAATACAAATACCTAGGTACGTGAAATATCGTATTGTTCAAAGAAAATTCATCTCACGATAACGCGAGTGAAAACTAAGAAAGCCGCACGGAAGACTAGTTTGTAATAGTTTTTGATCTCAAAAAGATTGTTTGCACAAATAAAAAAATATTTAACTATAGCTGCTGCATGTCTTCCGTAATAAACACGACAGTACGATACAATAATAAAAACGATAATATTGTATTATCATTATGTACGAGTACCTACAACACAGCTACTATAATACCTATCGTAATTCCTAGTCATGTTTGCACGTCTACAATACTAAATCACGATGATAAGTATAACGAACGTATTTTGTCCGGCACAAACGCGTGAAAATATTTGTCGCGCGACCGCTGAACAAAAATACGTCTGAAAAACAGGACACACGTAGGTTTCATGCATTATAATAATCAAAAGTGGGGTGGCAAATCTTCATAATATTATTATTTATTATAGTTATGTTTAATAACGTTTTGTCGGTCAAAGCCTATACCCATTTATCTACGAGTATGGTAAGTAAGACACTGACATAAGGGAAAAATTCGTGAATATTGACTACGTGACGTGAAAAAAATCGAGTCCATATTAAATATTTTATACAATGTAAAATACATATATACCTACTAAACCCAACATGCACGTGCCATATTATTATTTACAGACTCAGTTTCTAATTCCCTAAAAACGCCACAAAATTAATTTATATGTTCTAAAAACGTCGAATAATGGATTAAAATTACGTGTTTAAATTAATTGTTAAACAATTACTTTTTTTCTATCAAATTTAAATTAAATTCAAAAAAATTATTTTATATTAAGTCATCATTTTAACACTGTTGTAAGTGATCACGTTATGTAAAAGTTTGGTGTCGAAAAATAATAAAATTCGCCACTTCAATCGTATGTGCTGCTATTGTAACGATGGCTCCGAAATATCCCTAATTATTATTATCATGACAGTTAAATATAATAATATATTCTATTGGTAACGTGCACGTTGTATTGTTACAATTATTGTGTTCGAAAAATGAATTATTAAATTAAATTCTTCAACCGGTCGTGTTATCCATATAATAGACCCAATAATATTATTTATTATCATCAATCATCATCGATCAACGACTATCATTATACGCGGTGGACCACCTGAGCAGAAATTTTGTCACGCCGTCAATACTATATTATTTATTTTGTCACCGAACAATACGCGGAAATGAAATGTACCTAAATATAATCGAAACTGAAATTTCGCCAATTTATCGGTTATCACAAATCTAATCAGCCGGTTAAATATTCGTAGACAATATTCTTGGTAGATAGATATAATAATGTTTACGTATAATATTACAATATTGTCAGGCCGTCTCATCGTCGTCGCAGGTTAATGAGCGAATATAACATGATATATTTATTATTATTTATTATAATAATTAATATTTTTACTTATAGACTAAACGACAATATGAAAGATAAGCGGTAAATCAATATTTATTTTTATTTATTCGGGTTAGATTCTTTATAATTTTATAAGTCTTACATGCTTATGCGTATTTAAAACAAAGTAGATAATCGAATTGTTTAAAATAATTTCTGGTATCAAATATGCAATTAAAATGTATATCTAAAACAAAATTTTAAAATGCAACTACACAATTTGTTGAGTCTTAATTTTATGGTTCAAAATAATCAAAAATAGTTAAAGTATAGACAACAAACACACACACATATATATATAAATTAAATATATGTTTATTTATAATAGTTATATACTTACAAGTTCTTTATATATCTGAGCATTTTGTTCTTTAGTGTTGTTATAAATTAATGGATAAGTACCTAAAACAAAAATATGAATTAATAAATATAAGTATATTATAAATTTACAATATTTAATATAATATAATAATATATGACAAATTAAACTAAAAATTCATATATATCCAATTTTCAAATAAAAATGTTTTTTCGTTTAAAATTTTAGTTATAATTTAATAAAATTATTATGACTAATTTAACGTGACTTTTTAACTATTTACCATAAAAATAATCGAAACTATTAAAGTATAATACTTTATTAGTGATCATAAAAAAAAAAAATGAATGATAAAGTGGAATAAATAATTCAATAATTTCATAGGTGTGGTAATTTGTATTTCTCTATCGTAAATAATTCGTTTATAGATTTATAAACGTTAGGTATATAATAATATGCAAATACAATATATTATTTATAAAGACGTATTTTATGTTAAAGTTTTTACTAGGCTATTTGTTTTAAACATTTTATTCGAATCTTAGATGCATTTGATAAATCGAAAATATTCAACTACTAAGTAATTATAATGTTCAGTAAAATATCAGTAGGTTAATTATTATTGTCTTTACTTATGTGATATCACTATTCACTAATATAAAATAAGAAACATCATTTTCATAAAAATTGTTTTATTAAAAACAACCGTTATATTTCTAATAGGTTAGGTTAGATATATTACATGACAGGAACAGAGAAATAAGGTCAAGGTGGACAAAGAATGTCAGTGAACTTGTTGTCACCTAAAATAACTAAATATAGTTAATAATGAACATTATTGTAGATTTTTTATTTATGGAGTAAATGAGCTGAGCGATAAGTTAAGTAGCGAAAATATAATTATATTTATTCGAAATTCAAACAAAGATACTTACTTTAAATTTTTCAGATAGGTATATTATGCTAGAACTTATTATTACAAATTAACTATATTAACTATTGTTTTTGTCAATAGGTAATATTTAACTCTACTTCTTCTTGTATTTTATTTATACCAATCATAACAAACAAATAATATTATCATTATTATAGGGTTTAACTGATAAATATATCAAATTAATATTTTTAAACGAAAAAAATATACACTTATTAACCGTTTTTTACAATTAAATATCTAAATACAAATAATCAATATTACTTTATTTTTCTATTTTTCTAAATAATGTAAAATAAAACAAAATGTGTTTACATACGTCTAATACTAGATAATAACATCCGTTACTATAATCTCTTTATATAATTGTATAATACGTACACCCTACACGTTTTGAGTTGATCATATCTATTACATGATAATTTTTATTATATAAGTACATCGGTGTATCTACGTAGAATTATATTATTTAAAATCCAATTTAAAAACGTAATTATTATGTTACCTATACTTTGTTTTTGTTTTCAGACAGTTAAACCGGATTCAAAACAAATTACTCATAACTTAGTTAAAATTCTATTGTATAAAAACAAGATGTTTTATTATATTATTATAATATTATGTTGCGTTTCATTCAGACCCTCGAGTCTGACTATGAACTTGTATTAATTATAAACAGGTAAATAATTAACATATACAATCGAGAAACTAGTTATAAAGTGATTTTATAAAAGAAAAAAAGATTATTTCTCAATAGGTAGTATTTACATACAAAAAATATAAAAAAAATTAAGTTCATTAATGTTTAAATGTATTATGTAATGTTATTATTGTAACTTTAGTTTATAAATTATATTATGGAATTTATGTCAAACATAATATTAATTATGTATATATTTTTGGATGAAAAAATATGATTACAGAGACTTAGTACAGAGAAATTTGATAAAATATAAAAACATATACGAGATATAGTCAAAAGAGAAAAAAGTAATAATACTTAAATAAGATTGTTTATTATTTTACTTAGTGTGCTGTAATATATATCCTCTTTCCAACTACAAAGCGAAACAATACTCTATTTTATAATCATATTATTATTGGAATTTGGTCGTGCACATAATAATCAAAATATAAATGAGTTAACTTATGTTTTGTATTTACGTATATAACTATTAAGTAATGACAAGTAAATATTTTGCTCGAGGTTATTTCGACATGAAAGAGAAAATTTAGTTTTTGTAGTAGTTAGCTTAATATTTTTTTTTTAAATATAATCTTCGAATATTTCAATCATACTGTAATAATTCTATATTCCAGCGTATTATGTAGGTTCATATTATCAACGCGGTATCCGCGGAATTGAATTAGCTCATTTCTAATAATGATTTTTTTACAATGAAAACGTATTATTATTACTTATTCTCGCGTAATATAATAATATTACGCAAACGCCCTGATTTAATCGACATAATAATTACCTATAAATTGTAATATTTTAATGTCGCATTACAATCGTAACGATAACATATTATTATTATAGAACTTAGCATATAATTATTATAATAATCGAATTTTTGCCAGGTATTTTTATTCGATTAACCGGTCGATTCTCTTAAATGGATATATTGTGTTTGAATTATTTTACGTAATACCACTGGTATTGAATTTTCGAAACATATTATGATAGTAAATCGAATTTATTTATCGACAATCAGTGATTAGCGGTAATCAGTCGTCACTGTTAAAGTAAAACGAGTATTATGGCCTATTTGGGCGACGTTATGATAACATTCTTTGAATAATGATTATTTTTCCTAGAATTATTATAATACGAAGAATATTAGTAAATTGCACGATATAGCCAAATCGGTCACCATAATATTCGTTATACTGTACAATAGGTACCTATAAAGGACGATATTATACGTATACGATATGCTTACAGCCCACATCGTTCGACTGCACCTGTTATCGTATGAATTAACAGTTAGATTTTGTACCGAGTTTGTGTACATCACAATATTTTAATAATGCATTATGGGAGAAATGGAAGAATAAAATAATTATTGTGTTATACGCTGTAAAAATACCTTTCATACATAAATTATAAACGTTATAATGTGATATACATTATTAAATACAGTCATCAAACAAGAAATACAAAAACACCCAAGACTTGAAATTTTAACACATGTTAACATAACAATGAGCATGCATTTTTTAATAATACACCGTCTGTTAATTTTTATTCCAATTGTGTGGAGATAAATAACAGTTATCAAAAATAATATAAGTTTTCTTATTTTTGCGTTTCATGAACCACTTTTGGAAATAACAAAATCCAATTAAAACATTGTTCAACTCTTATAGGTTTGTCTAAACAATAACACTATAGGTAGTATAAAACAATAAAACTGTTATT
The DNA here is from genome assembly GCA_013282895.1 of Eriosoma lanigerum. Classification (NCBI taxonomy): domain Eukaryota; kingdom Metazoa; phylum Arthropoda; class Insecta; order Hemiptera; family Aphididae; genus Eriosoma; species Eriosoma lanigerum. The sequence continues at coordinate 6,311,899 of CM023362.1, forward strand.
TTGTATCCGACCTTAGTCTTAATCAAACTAAATATTTTATTAAAAAATATAATAACGGTGCAATATAATAATATACGTAGGTGAATGAACGAAGACACTGTGAATGTCAATGCCTAGTAGAAATTCGGATCTGCCTATCGTAAAATAAATCTAGTCATCGACCTTGGATGCACTTCGCTATTATATTATACATTTTTATAAAGTATAGCAGAGTTTTATTATAATAGAATATTTAAACTATTATTGATTTAGTTGAATAAGTTTCATTCGAAGGATTCATTGAACCAGAGATTGTTAAAAAAATTGATACCATTGAACTTGATTTGAAAATTGTACGGTAGAATACATAATAATATTTACGTAATTACTACAACGAAAAATAATAAGTATAATCAATTAAAAATGTAAATTACACTGTCCATATAAAAATATTATCACTAATCAGAGTTAGCTAAACTATAACTAAATAAATCTCAAAAGTTTATAATCATATTAAATTATTTTAAATTAATAATAAAATAAAATATTAATTATATCAAATACGTAATAGTTATAAATCAACAAACTCAAAATGGCAATATATTACGTACATATACGATATACCTACCTAGTTATCAATTTTATATAATACAAGTATATTAACTGTATTATGATATCTAAGAAGCTACAATATAGCATACCTACCTAATAAATTTATTATTTGTTATTATTTAAATTTAATGAAATACAAATTTATAATACTTAACTAAAAAAGATTTAATTATATTTTCTATACTTATTTCCATTAGTTTTAAATTTTATTTAAAAAATGTTGTATAATATTAATTAGTTTACAAACAATTATTATTTTAAAAAATTAATTTAAATAAATATGAAATGAATATCGTTATATACAAAGTGTTCTTAATTTAATTATAAATTATTTATTTTATTTATTTTTTTATGTATAATATACAGGTGTTAACCCTTTAACAATTAGAATACATATAAGTACAGTAAAAATCATTAATAACATAAATGGTTACAGAAAAAGAAATAAAAATAACATGTTTGTATTATATTATATTCAATAATATTATCTTTGTGAAAAATTAAGATTTTTAAATGCATTTTTTATAATTATTATGTAGACGATGGACTACAATATTAACTCTATTATTTTTTTTTTTTTAGTTTTAAGCATTTAAAAAAAAATAGTAATAAATTTAACATTTTTATAGACATTTACTAGAGAATAAAAAAATTAATGATAATTTTTTTACCTAAGTAAAATACAGATCAGATGACACGATCTAACTTTTATATCTATATAAATAAGACGGTATCTTCATACATACTTCATATTAATACAAAAATAAAAAAACGTTGAAAATTTAAAAACCAATTTATTCTTTTTACCTAGAGTAAAAATCAAGGACTAATTTAAAAGAAAACTAATTTTGATACCAAATTTAGAAAATTGTATAGTAAATAATGAGGAGAAGAATGTAGTCGATCTTTCAAAGTAATTATTTGTTATTAGTACAAGTAATATATTATTATACTTTATACTATTACCATAGTTATAAAACATATAGCAGGATTTTTCTATTTTAAAAGATGTAAACTTGGTTCTACCAATGGTCTTATAATTATTAAGTATTTAGGTCAGTTTTAGACAGTAATCTACCTACATAAATATTAATATTTTATGAATGCTTTGGTGTTATTAAAGTAAATTGTGATGTTTTTTTAATAACAATTTTGTTTATTTATAATTATGGATTTGAAATAAATAATATACATGTGTATATTATCTAATCGTTAAATTGTATATTATTATTTAAAATTATAAAGAAATATGACAGAGCATATTATAATGAACATTACAATATATTGATAAACTTATCGCATACTATATCATTAATAATATTAAACAATTTATACTAATGGGCTTATAAAAGTACGATGATCATCATTGTCGATTAAAATCCAGTGGGTGTTTTTATTAATCGTATAGTATCATATTTTTGTATTATTTTATAAAATATTTGTTTGCATGTTTGCAGGTAGGTTCCATTGTCAGACACGTATGTTATTTGGTACTGGCGCCAAACAAATATACTTTATACGAATTAAAAATATGGACGCCATACTTCCCGCCAAGTCGTCGCCACGAAAATATTTCAACAGTAGACAGAAACAATAATAAATCAAACTTAAATTCTTCTTATATCTGATTTGGTGCAAATTCGATGTTAAGTTTAAATTTTTTAGCTATTTTGATATTTAGAAACAATAAAAATATATTTTTTAGAGGACGTATTTCCCTTTTTTTATCTTGTTACTAGGTATAAGATGGATTTTCATAGCATTTTAAATTGAAACAAAATGTAATATTAAACTAATTTAATTACATACATTACAATTTTAAATATCACGGAAAATTAAATAATAATAAAAAAATAGAAAAATAAAATAATAAATACAAATTGAATAATTAAATGATAAAGCTGAAAATATAATTGTTAATATAAACAAACATTATAAATATAAAAACATAAAATTAATCAATATTGATAAAAACAAATTAAATATGCTAAAAAAACATAACATTTTAAAAAATCGTAAATTTATAAAACTGACAAAAGCGTTAAATTGTATTTATAGTATTATGCGGTTGCTATTAATTATTAAAAATATTAGTTAAATTTTTGTTTTTAAAGTTTTCTAGTTTCATAATTCAAAATAAATTAATATTATTTAATACTTAATAAATAAATAAATACTTTATTAATACAAAAAAAAAAGTTCTTAATTATTTTTATTTTCAAAATGAATCAATATTTTTATTAGGTACGACTAAAGAGAAGACACTTAAAAATTCGTTTAAATATAAATTTTAAATAATAATATAGGTATTTATTTTTAATTTAAACTAACTAATAAAAAACAAAATATGTTTAAAAATAATGATAGAATTTTGAAATTTTGAATCAAAATTTACTGTCGAAAATCGTTACTAAAAATATAGTATACGTGCGTTTAAGTCACTAAAATAAACATCATAACATTATTGAATTGCGTTCAACAATACAATAAAACAAGACACAAAACTATAAAATATTATTAAAATATACAACTAATTGTGATTATCGTATTTATGTTTTAATGTACCTACCTACTTACTATACTTAGTATATTATGTACTATGCAGGTATTCTTATAATAATGAATCTACCGATAAAATAAATAACTAACAATTATATTGTACGTTCGCATGTAATCGAACAATGAAAATATTATACCTACACTTAATATAATTTATTGTTTCTTTTCATGTTATATTTTTTTCTATTACGCCATAAAATAATTGTTTTTTTTTTTTTTTTTTAAATTAATTAAAATTTAATAACGCCTTTATATATTAATATTTTATTAATATATAATCAATTTATTATGGTTAGATGTACCAATTTATAGATAACATATTCGTTATTTTGCTAAAGTTTTTGTATCTTTTAATTACCAAAAACTTTATATGAATCATATTATAGTTAATCGAAATATGATTTGATCTTGGAGACTGAATAATATTATTATGTAACGGTAATTATCATAAAATACAGTTGAAATAGAATTATAAACGTAGGTATGTAATATATTCTCTATGGGTCAACGCATAATTTATGGGTATAACGCATACTTACTCTAAATATACTTATCAATTTTTTTGTTTGTAAAAAATAAATAATGAAAACGAAACATATAATAACTCATAATTTGTATACTTAAGAGTAATTTGTCCACATTTATTATTTCACATAAGCATATAATAGCTACTAGAGTTTATACAGTTTACCTCGCTCGTAATCCTACCTTATGTATCATAATAAAAAATGTAAGTCAAAATATTAAAAAAATAGAATATAATAGATTAAAATAATCAAACAACATTTATAAATGTTTTTACATAAATTACATACATTGTCTTTTTACGTACAAAGTAAGACTTGAAAATTTCAAAAATCAAATAGTACCTATATTTAAATTTATATTTGTATACTAGATTACATTTAAATTATATGTTACCAAGTAAACAGGAATTTCACAACAAAACTAATTTCATTTCTAGGGTTTTTTTTGTAACATATAATTAATATTGTTCTGTACCTATATGATATTATGAAAAGAAAGTTGAATATTTTTATTTCCTAAACAATTTACAAATAACATTATCCGATTATCGTGGAACAATGATATTACGATGTAAGTTGAATATAAATATATTAAATTACATACTTATCTTATGTAATATTTTGAAATTAGTAAATTCATAAAGAAGATTGAATTATACTAAGATACTATACCTTAATATAGATACATAAAAAATATATTTTTATTGTTAGAGATTATTTTAGTTAAAACACACGATTTTAAAGTCTATTTTTGAATAATACCTACGTGTGTACAAATAATCATGAGAAATAGTGATGTTTCCCATGTGGTCAGATATAATTGCAATACGTTAATTATTATCATAAGTTTTATTAAGTTCGACCTTTTCTAAGGAATTTATTAACCTTGAATTTTGGTACTACTTTATAATTATTTCTATTGTGTTGTTATGACGTTAATATACAACAAAAATGATAAAAAAAACATGTCCGAATTAAATAATTTACTTAAACGTCATGGCCAATTAATTTATGACATTTACTAATATTTATCATTAATCATTAAATTGAAATATGTAGATGGCAGCAATAGAAATACAAAAATAAGAATCAAACTAAATTGTCATCAGGGAAACGAAAAATAGGTTGATATGATAATGTGAAAAAAATATTTACATTGTATGGTTTTCCAATTAATATCAATAAGCGTAAAATCAAAAATTAGGTTACCTATCTACATCATAATAGGCACTCTATATATAAAACAGTATAAATATTTAAATTTCATATAGGTAGCTAATAAAATATCACTTAATTTAATTTATTTTGTTTTGTAAACAATAACTGGACATTATGGATCAGCAGCTTTGGATTATAATACCTATTATGACATATTGACATAATAACAAAAAATATAGTACCTACCGCATATGTATTACTAAGTCGAGTCGACAGTTACATAAAACATAAAAAAAATAAAATAAATAATAGGCCTACAATATATTTGTAAATTGTTTGATTGATAGATTTAATATCTAGTCAAAACGAAACTGATTAAATACGTTACGTTAAATAATGTGCTTTTTGTTCAAATCGACCATAAATACTAATAAATAGATACATAGTATACAATATTATAACGTTAAAGTGATTATGTCGAGTGTTCGAGATTAAAATATGGACCGACAGTTTGACATATTATATTATTATTATAATAGGTAGGTTTGTGTTATGAAACTCCTCGTCAAATGTCAATCCGTTCAATCTGACGTTTGTTTATACGTATTTATCGTGATGAAATTAAATTCAATAGTACTATTTTTATTAACTTACGTTTGAATTGGTAGGCGAAAACGTCTTGGTCATTTTGCGAAATACATTCGGCGCGCTCTACGCAGTTTCGTCGGTTAAAGACGAAAATTCAAAAACAATAATATTATTGATAATATATCACTGGCCCGCACAAGTAATAATCAAAAAAACCATAATTTATAATATATTTTATTATTATATTATTGCGACGCGATGTATTTTACCGGAATAAGTGTATCGAATCTCGGTGTTATTAAAATCGATACCTAACAATAATAATAATAATAATAATAATCGAAAACTATTATTTGTTTACGAAAACAATGTTGTAAAGGACGCTGTACTGTGGACGCGCGACGACGGCGCCTACTGTCTCGCGGCAAGACGTTCGGTTACTGACGCGGTCACTCGGCGCACTCTTTCTCACTTCTGTTTGGTATTTGATTATTGTCCGCATAGGTGTATTGTCGTGCAGCGCGTCATACCTGTCCACGTTCTTGGCGGGGATAGCGCTGCAGAGAGAACGAACGCGAACAAGCTTATTGCGCGAGAGGCAGATAATGGAAAAAGAGAGAAAACGAGACAACCGATACCGCGGTATACAGACATAAAATGTAATGTATGCTCCGTGGAAAGAAGTCGCCGAACGCATATATACGCGCGCTGTTTATACAATACACAATAGTGCTATGTCGTGGTGGTCAATGCACTTTGGGTTTTGTGCCGCGAGTTCAGCTCCGACACAACGATACTCGTATTATATAATATTTTTTTTTTCCCCCTTTACGTATAATAGTAAATATGCGTAATGTAAATACCAATAAATTGTATACAATTTTTTATAGATAGTACCCTTCGTCCCCGCCGCGGAAAATATGTTTTTATTTTTTTTCTTCTTACTATATGAAAACACACATGCAGTATATACCGACGAGATAATACATTTTTTTTTCGCTATTGTAACGTATTATTTTATACCTAACTAATTATATATATTTTATAATTCAGTATCGGCGACCGGAAAAATAAATGATTAAATTTAATATGATTTTTTTTCTTTTTCTTTTTTTCTCTTTTTCGTAACTTGCGGTTTGATATAGATAAACACGGTTACTATAACGCGCTGGTACCTATAATTTAAAAAACCGCAACGTTCCATACACAATCGTTGAATCGTATTGGTCTGGTTATAAAAATTATAACATATTATTATTATATGGTATTATATATCTGGATACCTATAGATTGGTATCCTGTTATCCTCGTGGTACCTGGTAACCTCTATTCTGTATAGGCGTGTTTACCGGGAAAATATTTTATACGAAGCAATATTGCAGTTCATTTTATATACACCAATGCTATAAAATATTTAAATTTTATTTATTTATAAATAGTGTGTGTATTAACTTATTTAAGTAAGGTAAGACATAATATTCTCGAGCGGAGCAAAGGTTTGGTAAAAAAAATCACCTTTTGGTCGATTGGTATCAGAAATGAGGAATTAATTTCAACTTATTATCAAAATGTCAGTCTATGAGTTTTTTGAAATACAGAATCCAATACAATTTACTTATTCTATTGACAACAGTACTCTTAATTCCGTTTTACATGTAAGAGATTTTTGTATTATATTTTTTCATATGAATTGAGTTTCCGAGAATAAATCGAATTTGTCGTAAAGGAATCTTCATAATCATTAGGCTTCACCAAACGTCATTCCTCTGAATTTAAGGATTCTAAGTCATTTCAAGCCATATTTTCGGCACTTGTGAGATCTGTTTTAGAATATGATTCTAAATTATTTTGAATCCACACACTAATATAAAGCGCCAGTCAATAAAACAAACGCAAAATCAGTTCCTTACGTTGCTTTTAAAATAAATTTTATTTATGAACCACACAATTACTATACTATTCGGAAATACGAATATTTGGACCTGCTCACTTTGGCTTATAAACATTAGATGTAGTATCATTTATTTACAATTACATCAATGGCCATATTAACTCACCTTATTTATTAAATCTTATCCAGTTAAAGATCTCTTTTCAACCCCTCAGATCTCTCACATTTTTTACGTCCAATCTCATAACTCTAATTTCTCGAAAAACTCTCCTTAATGTAGAGCTATGTCATTATGTAATAAATATCCTAATTTAGATTTCTTCTCGAACTTACAGGATATAGTTCGTTGGAAAATAACTTACCTGAATTAATTGAAATAATACACAAATACAAAATAACAATACTTGGGCATTAATAGTTTAGTTATTTAATACAAGTTTAGATGAGAAAATGCTTTATATTTAGTTATATTATATTATAGTCATATTTACCTATATTTATCTTAGATTTAAACAACTGTATTATATATATATATATATATATCAAAATAAATGACATTGATTGTTATGATTTATAAATAATGACGTAAGTACGAATTAATTTCATAATTTAAATATAAGGTACATGGGTACATATTATATAAAAAGTCAACTGGAAAATGTTAAGTAAAAATTGCAACCTTCGCCAAAATGTTATGCAGCAAGAAAAAAAAATAAAGTCATATTAATTATTTTAAAATACAAAAGTACTTCGGTTTGAACCTAAGTCGGATACTAACCTATTATTCAACTAATTCCAAAAATTTGCTATACACAAATATTATATCCGATGAATTTTCTTATAAACACAAATTTTCTCTTACCTATTAATTGTTTGTGTAATTGTATTACGTTAGACTAATCGATGGCAAGCCTATCAATTTATGCGACGTATTATTATTATTATGTAGATACGGGCGGCAATGAAAATACGAATTATCCACGAGAATAATAATAATAATATTGTAATAATGTCACCTGCCTGTACGTCACAACACAGTAGTACATTTATATTCACATTGTGTTCTGCACGGAGGAGTTTGTAAATATTTAGCGACCCGAACGGTAAACGATGACGGATGTACGGGGAGACGTGACAGGAATTTAAGAATGTATAATTATTACTGATATTATTGAGCGGTTCATCGGTCGCAATGGGTTTACGTCGTATTTCCTATATACATTTTTGTTATTATTTGTTCAGTTCATTTCTATGACAAAATTGTCTTTTTCTTATATCCATCGAATATACGTATTATTATAATATAATATATTGTTTTTAATGTGGAGTACCTACTTGAGTATTAACTGACTACATATTTCCCTGATACACGTACTGATGTTTTTCACTATCATATAAAATGAATTATGACTAATTAAAAAAAAATTTTATTTATGTTTTACTTAATAATTATTATTATTTTAGCAACCTCACGAATTTCACACTATTTTTTTTTTTTTTTTTTTAAACAAAAGCGTAAATTTTAATTTGAAAAATTATATTATAAGACCTAAAGTGTTGTTAAATTGTTATTTTATACATTATACTATTATTTTTTTTATATAATAATTCATTTATCGTAATATTTTGAAATTAAAATTACCTATCTTATGGGTTTATCTCGAACTAGTTTCGGATGCATCGCGGGCAGTGTCACTCGCTTGCTGCACTATAATTTAGACAGTTTAAATCGAAATTATTTCTCGATTCGTTATGCAAAACCACGTCAGACAAGTTATAGAATAAATGAAAAATTGTAAATTCGTTTCGGTTGTATCTAAAGACAATATAATATTTTAATGGTTGTCGGTTAATTCTAATATCTAAACTAACCTCATTTTTAATATATATATATATATACCACGGTCTAAGAATATGTGATATTATGGTTAGCGAAGTCGATATAATATATATGAAGAATATTAAGAGTTGAAAACAAAAACAGTAAGACCTGCTGCTTAGGTTGAGATAATAAATAAGTACCGTTAAAAAATATATATTCAAGAGCCTATTTTTAATTAGACTATCAAGTAGTCCCGAAATAAACTTAGATAGGTATAACAAGACGTTTAGAAAAAGTGTGATTAAATAAAAAATAAAGGAAAAAAATAACAGACGTTAAATTATTACATTTATTACGTCGTTTTTATTACCTACGTCCTATATTAAAGTATCACCTGAAAACTAACTACTTATATTCTTAAATGTTAATTTATTTTACACGGATTTGAAGATTATCTATTGTTCTATTCATCACAAGTATAAAATATTCAAACATTCCTTTTTTGATTCCATAAACCTTCTAATGTAGGTCAAGATAGATTTTAAATTAAGCGCAAATAAAATAATTAGCCATGATAATTGTGTAACTTTTTTAGTCCGTTATATTATTAAAATATTCGTATTTCGTTGAAACTAAAACATAATATATTATATATTTTAGATTATATTAAGTTTGGCATATGCATTAAAATACGCAACTGGCAACTGAAATAATCTACAGAAAATAAGGTGTTATAAATTTAATATTTTATTATTTTAAGTTTTAATAAATATTATGCCAATTAAAGTTAAACAAAACCTTTTAGAATGATTTTACGATACAAATCAATTATTACTTGCGTAGTGTATTATTTTTTTAAATTAATATTTTCGTTTTCTTTTTGGATTACTGACGTGATGTATCAAATTAATTTGAACTAGGTATATTCTTAAAGATGAGAAAAATAATTTTCTCAAATTTTTAAATACAATTTTTAATTTTAATGAAAAATTAAAGAAAAATAATAAATGAACTTTTTGACTATTAATTTTGGTTCGATTGGACGAATTAAATGATGGAAAATTTCGGAAGAAATATTTATTTAATATTAATTTAAACAATATACCTTTATACTTATATACGAGTAAAATATATACTACCTACAATAGGTAATTATGTAATCTTGATATTAATTATATTCTTAAAATTATTTCTAATTATAGATGCCACTAATTATAATTATTGAGTTTAAAATAATTTTGGAAAATTAAAAATATATTAAATATGACGGACGAAGTGAGAAAAAAATTAAATATTTATTTTATATAAATGATACTATATAAAATCATAAACTACACATTATATTTTATATTTGTTTTCATTAAAACTTAATTTGTAAATGATATTATATTTGCTTTAGTGTTAAAAATAATTATAAATAATCTAAAATATCGTATTTATATAAATTTATTTTTCCAGTTAATACTAAACAACAGGTTCCAAAACTTTAATGACCACACAATATTTTTTACGCCAAAATAATTTATTTATTATTCATTTGTTATTGTTATCACATAAGAAAGAAAGAAAAGATCCTTCAAGGAAGGATGATAAAGCTATATATATCATATACGTACTTATTACAAAAATATATAAAGCTTTTTAGAGTTTCGGTGTTTTAAATGATAATATTATAAATTAATATAAAATAAAAACCCAACCCGGATTAAGATCATTAAAGGCCTTGGTGCCAACAATTCTCATGAGGCTCCATTACTTTAATATAAATAAAATTTTTAATATTTAATTTTAATTTTAAAAAACTATAAAATTTAATTTTTTTTCTTGCTTTTACTTGACAAACTCAATAAATCGTTTCAATATTCAAAATTTATCCAATTTAATAATGCTATAAAAAAATTTCTGGCATAAAATCCGAGGACCCTAAAAATTTTAAGTCTCCTGAGGCCCAGGTGTCATGTCTTTTCCTGGTCCCTCTCCCCCCTTAATCTGGGCCTGTATAAACCTATTTATTAAAATATAAATTATTATTATAGTAGGTACTTTACATTCCGTACATAAACGATAAGGTGTTAAATCTCCAAAACAATTAAGAATGAATTAATGAGAAAAAATACAAACACTTAAAACTAACATAGTTAACGATTCGGAAATTATAAAATTGAAAACAATACATGCACTATTTACATATATTAAATCGTATATGACTGCATAATATAATAAATTCATAGTTTAGAACTTTAGGTACTGAACCATTTAAATGTCGTAATTATATATGTAACTATACATATATTATTTGATACAGAGCAAATATTATCAAAACAATACAAGTACCGTAAAATAAGTTTTTTTAATTTATTGTACTAACTACTAACTTGATGGCATGTTCATGTATAAGCACAATCTTTTAGTTTAGTGGTGATTTAGAAAACTATAAGTAATAGGTACAAGTTTGATTGGTAGTATCAAACCATCAAGATGTCATAACTGTGATGCAAAAAATTTAACTTTCCTACCAAATAATAATGTAATTAGAATGATTCGAATGGATGAGTCAAATTTTAGTAATAGAAAATGATAATATGATATAATTTTGTGTATACTGCGGACACATTTTTCACTATAAATTTTTAAAATGCTTAGGAATATCAAAATAATTTATTCCGATTAAAAAAGTTAATTTTATTTAGATAAGAGATTTTTTTTTTAATAATTCATAATTATATTCTATTAATATTTATTTATTATTATAAAAATATTTTAAATATATCCTTTTAATTATATTTTGTATTCGTCTGGGAAGGTCCACTCTTCTGGACGCCCTCGTAAAACTGCCATTGTGTATATAGTATAACAAAAACTATATAAAGTAATTAGGGTTCTATAAAATCGTTTAATGATTTGACATTGAAAACGTACGCAGTTTACACGATTTTTTAACATTAAATTATGATCGTTCTACAACAAGTCTGTACAGACTTAATTTTAAAAATTTTATATAATTAAGAAACAATTGCTAATAGATACAATAATACACGTTTTTTATTTATTTTTAGTGTTGTCTATTTTAAAAGGACAATTTAATAATGCATTTGATCTAAGTAGTTATATAGTTGTAAATAATGTATTTTTAATACCTACCCCTTTCCACATCATAAAAAACTGGTCAGAGGATAGTAAATGGAAACGATGAAAGTAAACAATTAATCTACGAAAATGAAGACATTGGAAATTGTACACTTTCCAGTACCTACTCGTCTCGCTAAATATTAACATAATTATTAATGTTACAGTAAAAATGATCTTTAGATTATCTGTGATGTCATGCACTACTCGCTACACTTGACTATGGTTAGGTTATGTGACAATGGTGGAGACATTCACACTTTTACTTTTTGAGTAATTTATAGTTGAACTATAATCGTGCAATCTTTACAATTATTAATTTGCATTTGTAACGAATTACATTATTGAATTAATAATCAACATTAAATCTTGTGCGAATCAAACGAACTATCTAAGCTAGTAAAATACAGGATAATATTTGTGTGATTATTGTCGGGAGAACATTTTTTTCTGAAATTTTATTTTAATGACTGTATTATGAGAAAGTGTTGCAAAAAGGAAAAATTATTTATAATTCGATTTATAACCAACAAATATAGATTACAAGAACAAATACTATCAGAACATATACGAGTAATCTTTACATTAAATACCTTCATTGAATGTGACTAATCTTTTCATTAGTAGTTTTAATCAACACAATAATATAACACTAACAATATTTAATTTTTTGTCAACATTAATTTTAAATTGAATGACTATTAAAATGAAAATACAGTTACGTTAACAATATGTTTAAAGCAACATATTGAAATAATAATAACAACAATAATAATTATTTTTTGTTTATATTATAAACAAATACATTGTATGTAAATTAAATAATATAGATTGTAGACTTAAAAGTATTAATATTATTGTGTAATATTATATTACAAATTTATAAGGAAGTTACGTTATACATTGAACTAATATTATAGGTACCTTATTATGTAGAAGAATGTACAATATACATTATAAAATAGTATAAGCAATATATACCTTATATACTTAATCAAAATAAAAATAGTAATATTAAAATTTATTTAATTTTAGTTAATTAATAACTTTTTTTATATAGTTTTAAGTACGTTTCACAATTTATATATAAAATTGTGTTGTTTAAATATTCGTGTTTTATTGTCTATGAATATTAAAAAAAAAATTAATCAACCAAATCATATAGAAAATTTAACAGTTATTAATTATTTTACATAATATATTAAATAATAAGTATGCACACTTAATAAATATTTTAGTTAAAATTATAATTAAATATATAATTTTTTTTTTGTTATTATTATCTATACCAAAGATAACATATTGTAACCATACCAGTATTATTGTGCCTATTTCATGAAAACTCGAAACTATTTTAAAATGTCTTATTGATAAATATCATTCAATTATATCCATTCCATTTCATGGAAACATATGGTATTTTATATTATTGGCAGTATATTACATCATTATCATTCAATCTACTGTACTTTATATTGTGATTCATTAGGTATATATCCAAAACATTTTTTACAACTACACCGCTGATTCTGCAGCTAGGTTAGATGTCAATTCAATGTTACAAGAACCATCGGTATCGGAGTTAATGAAATATGAGTTCATTTCGTCATCAGTAGGTTTCTTGAAGTACCATACTATATAAGAAAAAGTGTATTTAAATGTGACAAATATAATTCCTATGGCGGCGATGTACTTGAATATGTCGGTAACAGTATCGAATGAGAAAACATATTTCTCGGCGTTATCTATAAACGAACATTAGAAATCATATTAAAAAAAACATACCATCATCTAAATAATAATATAATATAATCAAGGTTTGGCAGGACTACTCTTATCTACTAGTGGATAACCGTGGGTATAGACTTGTAATATTCGGAGCTGGATTCAATAAAGCATATCGACAAATAATACATAAAATATTACGTTCCGAAGAAAGGTTATGTAAAATTGTATTTTAAATATTTTGATTTTGATTTGTTAAAGCATTATAATATTATTATAACTGAATATTTCAATTGCAGTATTGGATATAGTGAGTTAATTAATTAATAATTAATATGCTAATTGAATGTTTAAGTACAATGTAACTCAGAAAACTATATTATTCAAGCCTCCTTAAAAATAGAAAAATTTTCTAACGCCTCCCATAAGTAATATATTATATAAAAAAAGTCAACAAATTATTTTAATAACTTTATTGCTATAATTAGGTACATACTTTTACACAACATATCTATACTGTACGCCTCCCTTATACATTGCTTGCGCCTCCCAAGAGAGACGCAACGTACAGTTTGGGAACCATTTATAACTAATATAATTTTACAAGGTGTGTTGTTATATAATATACGATTTTATATTCACAACTATAATGTGATAAATCTTTTAAAAAAAAAATCGTAACTATGTATTATGTCGCATCTTGTTTATATCAAATGAAGATAATTTTTTTTTTTCATGAAAATTACGATAACAATATTATTTGGATGCGACATATTACATTCATTAATATTTTCAAATGCATACTTTTTTATTATTATTGTTAATTTATACTTTATCTGTAATAAATTATTATAATTATTTTTTTATTTTTTTTGTAAATAAATGAAAATTAATATAAAATGTCTATTAATTAATAACAATAAAATAGCATACAAGAATTGTTATATCTTTATTGCTTATTTATTTCTATACGATTTTTAAGTACCATAGTGAATATTTTAATGGTTTTTAGTAATTTTAGTTTCGCCAAACCCTATTTATTTTATTATAATAACTTACCGTTTTGTTTTACGTATTCTGCCAACCATGTATCTACGTTTTGCATGTGTTGATTATGAAGAGAATAATTCAGTTCCGGTTTCGCGTGTGATATTTCAGTTGTTGTGATCGAAATTTTAACGTTTTTTCGGGACATGTTGAAATTAAAATGTATAGGAACAGGTTGAATGAGGAAAAATGTAGGTTTGGCTGTAACATTTGAGAGGCCATAAATGTTTGTTGTTACATTGTTATATTTTGAATATTTTAAAGATTCCATATGTGAATTTTGACGAAATACATCGTAATGCATCAATTTATTATAATTAACAGTAGTCCTATTAACATTCTCGACTATATCTGATTTATTCGTTGTTGATTTATTTTCAGTAATTTTGAGTTTTCGTGCAATTTTTTGTATATTAGGTAATTCGGAGATGTTTTTTTTAGTGAAATTAGAATGTTTAACGAAAATCGTTGCTATATTATATTGAATCGGAGGCATTGTGATTGTGGTGGACTTGATTAATTTTGTAGTTGGATAAGTAAAAAATGTATTATTATTATTCACCAGTAGTGCAATGTTCGAGCTAGAAGTATTATTTACTGATTTCGTGTCTATAGTATGTTCCCCCAATAATTCTTTGTTGGCCGATATGTTTTGAAAAATTATTGAACTCCAATATCCTGGTTTGGTGGTAGAATTATAAATATTGATCAATGCAGGAATCATTGTTGTATTTTCCTCTGGAGTGACTACATTAGTCGGATTATTTATTTTTGATATAGATAATAATTTATATTCGAATCTCGGTTGAATTGTCAAATTCGAGACTTTACTTTCTAAAATGGAAGGTGTTGTACTTGTTATTACAGAATAATTGGTCGGACTATTGATTAATTTTGAAATATTAGTTGAAATATTGAATATCGGAGGGGTTACGGATGAAATTATTCGGATAGTTTTATTTTGAGTGCCTTGAAGTAATGATGTCTGATTGGAATTTAATGCGATATTTATTTTTGGAATTTCAGTAGATACCGTAGTCGTAGGAATCGTTAGAGTTATTGTAATTGGCTTTACTGTTGAAATCGATGGTATTATAGTTGGAAATGTGGGATACAGGAATGTAATATTGGAAGTAGAATTTGTAGATGGATCACCAATATATTTATTTTTAATTTCTGTACTGTTTTTTGTATTATTCGAAGTCATTAATTGTGTATTAGGATCGTTCAAAGTTGTTAATTCATTGATGGGTTTTGAAAATAATCCAAAAATATTAGTCGTATTCGACTTGATTGTGACAGTACTTTTCGATGGTGTAGCTGTTGTAGTAGTTAAATATAACCTAGCAATTTGGTCTAATGGTTTAACTGTAAATAAACAAAAATTTTAAAATTGTATAAACAAATACATAATTCATATATATTAATACACGTACTATATGGGCATTTTTGTCGTATGTCTGAGCAACAATTGTTATTACTTTGGCATTCCCAATCACATGAACAACGGCTTTCGTTTGGTATGCTTATTCCACAATTATCATTACAAGTGTCAATTTCTAGTAGATAGGTTACATACAATAATTGTATAGTTTATTTATACAGTATGTATAAATAATACACGTTATATAATATATATATATATATATGTATATTAAAATACGCTAATTAAACTTAAGTAAAATAAGTAAAATAATTAAATAATGTAATATAATGTCTAACCTTCTTCGTACGGTTTTTGTGTACAACTATAACCCTCGGTGATTAACAAATTATCAATGGCCACCTTACAATTTTTCCCTTCGATTACGACCTTTATGCACAATTAAAACATAATTAATCGTACATTTTGTAAATACAGTTTAAATGTACTCACTTTAGAATCATAATTAAATCCATATAGTCCAATTATAGCTTTTCCTTCTCCTTCGTTAGTTGACCAGTGAGGAATTCCGCCAAAACTAACTGTTAGGATAGGCTTATTACCTGTATTTCCCTCAGTTACTTTATATGAAAATATTAAACATCTTTGTTTACTTTTAACCGGGCCAAGGATTGGCGACAACAGTCGTCCAGACGTAGATGAACCATAGTTTCTAGCATCCAATGAAATATAGTTACCTGATAAATAAAACTTAATACGATCTTCGAAATAATAATAACTCAGATTAAATACTTGTAAAATATTGAGATGAACCAGGTGATACGTGACGTCTGGGACTAAATAAAAAAGACATTTTATCTGCCAACCAGTCGACATCGTTAAAGTTGTCATTTTGCCAGCCACAAAATCGTTCGTCTGATGATTCGAAATCGCAAGGAAAATATATTTCATCGAGCTCTATAACATAATTATAAAAAAAACACAAGTTATTATTTTAATTATAAAGGTTTATAAGGTCACAACCAATTAAAATTACAATTGTAAAATTACTAATTTTAAATACCTAGTTTATAAAAATTTTAATTAAATTGTATTATTCTTTATACGTTAGCTGCCAAGTTATCTGGCCGGCGTAAAAAACCACTCGAATATGTTATTGTCCTAAAGTGCTATTTAAGCGTTGAAAGTATAGGTTACGTTTTTCAATACGTTGGTCAAAATGTAAATTCAATAATTTAATTTATATCGAACAATAACTAATAAAAACAATATCTATGTACTAGAATTTGTTATAGATGAAAGCTATCAATAAAATTATATATTAAATATATTATATATCAATTATATTATAAAATATGACAATTACTTTATTACATTTAAAGTTTTATTATTTAACATTTATGATAGCCTTAAATATATCTATTCATTACTGATTGATGTAAATTATAGTTTAATTACCCAGTTAAAGTTTCAGATAATTTATTTATGAAAATTGTTAAATATCTTTAAAGAATATTATTAATATTATTAACTTTTAATTTTATTTCTATTAAGTTTTGTCCGATCACAAAAATAATAATTTTGGTATATAAATTATGATTATAATTTAAATATTTTCGATCATTTAACTTGTACCTACTAAGCTACAACTAATAAAATCTTTTTAGATAGTCACTAAATCATTTTCTCTACTTTGTATTAAATTTAATTAAATGTTTATCGTTTTTATGAAAATACAATGTGGAGTAACCAATTAAGTAATTTTTATTGCATGAAATATTATTTTGAAAACCGAAAAATATTACAAAAATAGTGGGTATTAAATAGGTACGTTTGCAATATTATTTTCATTATTTTTGTAACATGAATGAAATTCTGATCACTCTGTATAGATTTACGTTTGCATCCTTTTATGTCTTCATTCCATTCCTTTTGCTGGTTGCAATAAATGAAACTTGGACCATCTACTGTATATCCTGGGTCACATTTTACTTCAATTTTAGCCCCATTGAATGTCACAACCAATTTTCCATTGGATATTTGAGGCACAGACGTATTACAACCTCCGGCTATACAAATAATAAAAACTATGTCAATAATAATTAATAAATAATTAAAGTCTTAATCAATTAATATGATAATCATATTTTATTAAAATTTAAAAAAATGACTACCATAAATTACTTTATGTTTAATAGCGATGTCGTAATAGCGATATACTTTATTGTTTTAATATATAACTAAATTTATCTTATATTTATGTATTGTAAATTGTAATAGAATGTAAATGAAAAATATGTTTACATGCTTGTTTTAAAGTAAAATTTAATAAACTTATTAAAAAATAAGATTATTATTACTATCATAACCGCATTTTATGATTGATAAATAATTGTATAGCATTTTTCTCATTTAGTTTGTCTATATTTGTAATTGTATTTATATAATAAAAGTAATTTATGAAAAATGCATTTATATTTTAATAAAATTTGAAATTAAAAACTGAATGTATCAGTAGATCGCTACGGTACAACACTACTACCTTATTTATATTGATTTAAATTGTAAAATCGACATGAAATAATTATTTTAAAAAATCATCATAATTAATGATTAATGTAAAAATAAGTTGAGAAAACTAGGGCTTGATATGTACTTGCTATGTGTGTGTGCTAAATTTCTAGTTTCCAAATATATTTTAAATAATAAACTATCTATATAATTTAATAATTATATTATCATAATTCGTTTAAAATTTGTAAGTCATTTTTAAAATGCATAAAATATTTAATATATTATTATGGTATTTTTCAGTGTTAGTATAGTATGAATATATATAAGTATTAAATGTTCAACTATAAAAGAATAATATCTAACTCATTGTTACTAAGAGTAACAAAATAAATTAATAATTTTGGTATTTATAGTAAAATAATAAAAATAATACAAAATGTAATTATTTTTTTATAATTACTCTATAATAATTATAAAAAAAACTATCAATATCCACCTCCCTAATAATCGAATTAATAATGTCATTTGAATAACTACGGTATAAATTAGATGCCATATTATATATTAATATAAATAGTTTAATAATTATTAATTTTTTACTTACTTAATAGTAAAAAACATCGAAAAATATAAATACAAATTACTGTACAAACCGTTTAGGTATAACAATACCATTAAAAACCTGATTGTAGGACACTTTGTACGGTTATATCGAAAAAATGCAAACCGTTGACAGTTTGTACTATCGCAGGTAGTAACAAAATTATCGATAATTAACTCAAGAAATTTTTGAACACTTCCAACGTATATGCCATTTATTTCGTCTTAGAATTGTATAGTCGTATCCATTTTTAAAGAGCTTTGGATTTAATTTTGTTGTTTTAGTTTAAAAATAAATTTTACTAAATCTATTTTTTATTAATATCACTAATTCTGTGACTCTGTGTAGAACACCAAACTTGTACTAAACGGTTTGCTATACATTTTAATATTTTATTATATCACTATCAATCAACAAATAGTTAGAAAAACCACTATTGTAAATTATAATAGCCCCTATGGGCAATAAATTATGAATAAATTCATGATTTATACAGTGAATATTAAATTTTATCTATAATCAAAATTCGGTTAAATTGAATGACATTTTCTTTTTCATTATGATTATTACGAAATATTAAATAAGGTTATAAGATAAATTAAAATGATAATATATCAATATATTGATATTTAATATATAATATAAATATCGATCATTTGGATTTTATTTAAATCGTACAAAGTGTCCGTGATATGCAAATATAGCAATAGACAGTACAAAGTGTCCCTTTACCAAAAAATCTGTCTATGTACAATAAACTATCAAATATTTTGGATCAAAATATATGCCTAAAAAGTTATAAATCATTACAACACATCGGATACGACGACCATTTTTACTATTACCCCTTTTTAATATCACTATGTTTTTATATTTTTTTATTTGCATTTCCATGTTGCACAACCATTTTTACTTTAAAATAGTTGTATTAATATTACGAAATTTGTATGTTTAGTTTATACGTAACCACGTAGGAATAACTATATAGTTGTTTATGCCATATTGATATAGAATTATCAACACAACAAAATATGATAACTTTTATAGTTTTGTACAATTTAATAATTTGTACTTTACACTCACACAATCGTCAAAATGTATCTAATATAATATTATTAATATTAACTGACAATAAATATTCATATAGAAAAGTAATCGATTTCGTGTAAACAAGTATTTACATTAATCATTTAATTGTTATGAGATAATTTATTCTAGTCCCATTACAGTGTATTTCCATCATAATGTGTCATATAAAATTACTATTATAAATCAAAATAAAAACAATCGTTATAAACAATATATTTTTTTGTATTTAAATACAAAATTATTATTATTCGTAATGAAAAATTATGTTACATAATATAATAACATTTTTTCATAATGTTTAAAAAAAATAATTATTATAGTCTAAAACCGATTTAAATAATTTAACACTTAAATTACTATATAAAAACGTGTGTGTGCCAGTTAAATGTTAGCATTGTCTAGAAAAATTCGTATGTGGTGGGGGCTTACTTCACATACGTTTTATTAAAAAATTATCGATCACAAATTCGATTGATAAAGTAACTATTTTATACACGTATATAAAATATATTACCTATATTATATTATATAGATTTTAATTTAAAAAAAAAAAAAAATTCCTAAATGATTATATTAAAACACTATACCTAATACGACTATATAGCCGGATCTAGACTAGAGCATATTTGTGCGTGCGTTGTACTTATTTGAAATCGCGATTTTGCGATGTTTTAATTTACGTGTGTTAAAATTTTGATACTATGGACGGCGCGCAATATGCTCAGCCCGTGCGTTTGCTGTTGCGATGCACGACGTATATAGGTTCAGTTGGAAGTAAATAAAAAAGGATAAAGGATCAAAGGAAAAATGCATGCGTGCATAGCGCAATTTTGACGGGATTTTATTACTATGACAAACAGCGCATATTTTTTATTATTATTGTTTTATATTATATTTCATTTTCTCCTTATTATTATTACTAAAAAATTAAAAATATGGAGCATATAAATGTTCATACAGGGAACAGGGTTGGGTATTAATTTAAATTTGATTTTCTTGACGAAATGTTGTTTAGTTACTATAATATAAAATATAAAATAGAGTCATTTGAACTGTTATTTCTATTTTAATAAATATCTATATTCAAAATTGCATTAGTTATCATGAAAAACCTATAAATCAATTTCATCAAAATTATGATTTTCGTAAATTTTGACGTTTTCCCATCATTTTTTGGTAGTTTTTCTTTTTCCAAAGAAAAACTTTTAAGACATTTATAAAAATGAGCTAAATAAAGTACCAACTAGGCACAATTTTCTACCGAAAGCATACCATATTTGTGGTTATTAGATCATTATGTCTACCCAAAAAAGTGCTTTCAAACATAAAAAAAAATCGTAATATTCATTATTAATAATATTCAATTATACAAAAATATTCAAATTTTAGGAAGTTATAAAAAAAAAAATTGTTAGTCGCCATTTTCAAAATATTTTGTAAAATATTAAATAGTGTATGATTAGACTTCGATCAAATTTTTAAAATAAAAATTGCACAAATATTTAATATTGTTCATAGCTATACTTGGCCAAAAATCAACCAATTCGTTCCAAAATTTTACCATACTTGTATAATATCTATGTTAATTGTCAAAAAAAATTGCAAGTCCTTACGATTAAAACTCAATTCGTTATCACGAAATGAAAAAAATGAGAAGGTCGATTTTGAATTTCCTCCTTCGTCCTTTCGGTCCTTGGAGAAAATAGTGGTTTATTATAATTAAGATTTGAATGCAATAATATTGTAATAGAAAATACGATTCTAAGCGAAACTCAATATAATACAATATATTATACTGATAGGTCGTTCCAGAAGTTTACCACGTGTATAAAATAAAATACGTATGAGATATCTCAAAAAAAATTTAAAGTACCTACGTTCAAAATTGCATTAGTTATCATGAAGAACCTAAAATCAATTTCATCAAAATTACGATTTCCGTAAATTTTGACGTTTTTCCGTTATTTTTTGGTAGTTTTCCTTCTTCCAAAAAAAACTTTTGAGAAATTCAAAAAATGAGTTAAATCTTTATTATCTTTATACTTTTACCAACTAGACGCAATTTGCTACCGAAATCATACCCAATTTTTGGTAATCGGACCATTATTACTACCCGAAAAAGTGCATGTATTCAGACATAAAAAAAAATATATAATATTTAATTCTACCAAAAATATTCATATTTTAGAACCTTATGAAAAAAAAATGTGACCTACGATTTTCAAAATATTTTGTAAAAAGAATAAGTACTATATGATTAGACTTCGATAAAATTTTCAAACCGATAAACCAAAAATTGCACGAAATATTTAATAGTTTGGAAAAAAATTCAAAGCTCTATACTTGGCAAAAAACCAACCAATCCGTTCCAAAATTTTGCCACACTTGTATACTACCTATTTTAATAATCAAAATTTTCAAGGCTTTACGATCAAAACTCAATTAGTTATCACGAAATTAAAAAAATTTAAATAACAGAAACCGTAATTTTGACGATTTTCCGTCATTTTTCGGTAGTTTTTCTTCTCCCAAGGAAAATATCGTAATGTATTACACATTATGATATAATATGTGTATATACTATTTATAATAACTTAATTTCCTACATTTACTTTTAAATAAAAAAAGCAAAAAAGTTACTTTTTCAATATTTATATTCATATTATTCACATATTCGATATTTTATTATTTCAGTTTTACAGGTTATCGTATACAAAAAAAAAAAAAAAAATATAATATCAATTATTTCAAACTTACTGGCACATATCGGATATTCGTCCCATTCTCCTAGGACGCAGGTGGTTATTTCGTTACCTTTAATCAACATGTACGGCCAACTGCAAGTAACTCTTGCTACACGACCAGAAGAACGTAACCTTACTCGGCCATTATTGACCCGTATTGGCGAACATCGGGATCTGTAGTGTTCAGTTCGGCATTCGAACACTAAAAAACGTGCAAGTAATCAAATAATTATTATGGAATCGTTATTAGTAATGGCGCGAAAATGATCATAAACGTAAAACCGGTGGACCGGACGCGTGTTTGTTTCGCTTGATAGAACAAGTGTCGTGTTTATTTACGTTTTAAAAACAATAATTATATGTTATTTTTTATATTTTTTATTTTTTTTCGGCTCATCGACAATATATTATTGTTGTAATATGTTATTAATCTTATTATTTTAATAAAGAATCCTAAAATCGCAGTTTATTACAATTATACATTATATATACATCTATCGACCTACCTATAATGGTTAAACTCAAATAAATGCACACAAAGAAAAAATTTAATTTGATCATCGTGGACGCCAATAGTTGTTATTGACAGGACACAATACTGATATTTAAAACGTTCAGACTGAATGCGAACACCACGATGACATCCTCTTTATCGACTTTATCGCGCACCGGAACACAGACGATAAGCAAAACTAACATTAGAATTTAAAGGTCACTGCGGATTTCATTTAATACGAATATTTATTAAAATATGTTATATAGCATTAAATAAATATGAACAATTTTGAGAAACATAACAATTCTTGTACAAATATTTCCCTGTCGAATTCAAATATTACATAATTTTTAAAACATTAATATTGTCTATATTAATATTTAAACACCATATTCTGAATTTAGATTTTGTTTATTATTATTCATAAATTAATTAAAAATACACAATCACTACATAATTGTTTATAATAACAATGTTAATTATGTGTGTTATGATTACATTGAATACTGAACATTACAGTAATCACTATGAAAGTGTTACAGAATAATATTGAAAATGGCAATGAGAGAGGAAAACACATTTGATTACAAAATAATAGACTACGTTTAACGGATTAAGTACGACAGTGTTTCTTAATATTTGTGTACATTATCCTAATATTTTTCAATCAGCGATTATTATCATTTTACTTCTATAGAAATATAATAGTACCTAAATATGTATTTATTTTTATAATATAAAACATGCACCTAATAACTGAATTAAAAAGTTTTGATTTTTATAATTAAGTAATATTGATACTATTAATTGTATTTATAACACATATTTTTGTTTTTCTAATTTTCAAATAATCACATTTTTTAACAAACTATTACATTAATAATTAATATCAATGTAAAAAATTGGGATTTTCGTTACGAAAAACTAACATGAACCATATTTTTTAATTTTTAACAGTTTTCTCATTGATAATAATAATCTATTATACACTATAGATTTTATAATAATAGAGTATAATCCGTCATTACTCTAATATTGATACAAATATAATAATTTACTATAATTATAATTGTACAATAAATAATAATCATAGTTAGTACCTAACAAATTAACTTGTATTTACACATATTCTCAATATTATTAAGTCATAATTATAAAATTAACTTAAATTTTATATATTTATAACAATTTGCAAACATAAAAATTTTAAATTTGGTACATTACTTACCTATCAAATAGATACGTATAAAATAAATAATCATAAAATATTCAATTATTTTATAAAGCATATTGGTAATAAGGTTAATAACGTATTCAAATCATCTGAGACAATTCTTTGTCATTTTCCCCAAAATATATTCATATCTTATTCTATTCTCCCTAATCACTCACACATCAATCTTAGCATTCTCATCTCTGCTATACTGACTCTATCTGTTCAATTTTTTTGCTCGCTTTCCAACACTACGATCGATACAACATTGCTGGCCTAGTACTACTGCTTTATAATATCTACCTTTCAATATTATAACAGCATCCTTATATCACACAAAACGCCCAACGCCTTCCTTTGATTCATCGATAGATGTATGATAGATATCGTTACTTATATACAAATACAATTAATCATATTATAAGGATAGCGAACTAATTATACCACGTTTATCAAATTTAAATAATAGTAATTACTTATTTACCTAATATATATATATATACGAGTATATAAATAGCACTTTTATGTAGTCTCTAACCTAGAGGTTCCCAACCTTTTTTGACTCGTGTCACCCCTTATTATTTTCTGAAATTCCAGAGGCACCCTATGGCCTATTCCCTATACTCTTTAGTCTATATATAATTCGGAGGAATACTTGTTGAAACTCTCTTCTAAGACAGTTTTTTTTGCATTTTTCACCGTTCCTTAGCAACTAATTAGTTACAACTTATAAGACGTAATTGGTGAGTTATTTTAATAAGTTTAATTACTAAATTAAATATTGTTTGTTTTTTAAAGCAAAATAAACATTTTTTTTTTTTTTTATTATTATTATTATTAACTTTAAATACTTGCCGTATAGTTATTACTTTATTAGTTATACGCTTCGCTGTCGCTAAAACACATTGTCACGCAATGATATTGCGTTTCACTCTCTAAACGGAAACATTAGATCTGTGACCATAGAGATTTCGAAACATTCCGGCAATTAATTAAACAAATTTAATATAATTTTTTCCAAAGAACAAATTCTTTTATTAGAAAAAGTATCTACCTACTTGTGATGATAAAAATACGAGTTAATTTGTTTATTTATACACCGTAAACTCTTCCAAAATTATACGGAAAAGATGTTATAAATTGTATTTTAAGAATATACATTATTAAGGGATATTTTTAATAATTTTCTAGGGGCAGTTAGTTATGGATAATAATGACACTTTTGGTGAATCTAATAATAAGATATTATAATATTGTCATTCGCGTATATTTTTTAATTCACCACGTAAGTAAATAAAATTACAGTATAAATATTATAAAAATATACCTAATTTACATGGTCGGATTTAATAATATTGTTTTAATGCGATCTATTTGTTTCTATCATTCCTAATAGTTTACTTACAAATAATGAAATAAGAACAATCTATTATATAGGTACCTATAATGTTACGGTTATAGATTTTTAAGTCTTAAAATAAATAAATGATTTCCTAGTCGCTTACTGAATAACGATAATACGCGAAGTAAATTGTCAATACTATCATCATCATTGCAGGTAATCATTGGACCAACAATTTATCGATGTATAGATATCGTTTTTCAATAAGTATCACCGATATACCTATCAATTCTTCCTCTTCCTAATATCTATTTCTCTTTTAGTTATAGTTTTACTGACATTATATAATTTATCGGTAGATAGATATATTATTATATTATATTATTATATTATATTTTTCATTTTATTTTCTATTTCGTTATCGTTATGTGATGATATTATATTATATTAATTTTATAAAATATATTATTTATACACCTACTGCTATTATACTAAAATAATAATACGTATTGGTTATAAACTATAATATTGATTATCAAAAGGTAGGATAGTGCATGTGCATATTATGACGTTATTGTAATAATTATCATCATTATTAATATTTTTATCATTTTTGCATCATAGACAGCGGGTTTAAAAACAGCCGGAACCGCTGTTTGGTTCGCTAAATCACGATAGATTATAAAACGCCATCTCTAATAAACATCGTATTTATTTATTTTTATGCTGAATTAAAAAACGATAAAATAATTTGTTGATTAAATGTGCTGCGTGCAACGATTAATTATCGAAGGTACGCTAATATAGGTATAAGTACCTACTTCAAAATCCATTATCGATTAATCTTTGATAATATATTACCGCGATACGGATGGTACGATAAGTAAGTACAAACCACAATTTCAGATATATAGGTACTTAATTATATTAAATATAAATATATATTGAACCGTTGTATAATGGTACAAACTAATATTGTTATTTGTTACGCATACCGCGTAAAGGCGATAAACAAAAATATATTCCTAATAATAGATAGACTATTGTTAAGATGGTAAACGATTAGCGAGTGCAAAGACGCGTAAAGTAAACCTACGTAGGTATAAATTTCAATTTATGCTATCATGATCAGGTAAAAAAATAAATAAATAATGATTTTATTGATTTAACGTACATTTGAAATTGCATACCTACTATAAATATTACAAATTAACAAAAACATTTAATAGAAAATAATTGAAATCTATTTGACAATAATTATATCATATAAAACTATTGGCAAATATTATAATATGTACCTACGTAGATAATATTGGAGTTTTAGATTTTTTTTTAATTATTTTTACGGTGTTTTATGAAAAAAAAAGCCAGAAGGTCGATTCCAGACTTTCCTCCTTCGTCTCTTTTTTAATATTAATAATATTTAATATAATAGTCCTAGGAAAAATTAACGGTTTATTATAATTAAGATTTGAAAATACGTCTCTAAACGACACTAAATCAGTTACAATATATTATAATAATAATCCGTTCTAAAATTTTATTATGTATGGAAACTAAACCTACATTTACTTGAATTTAGTTCATTTTCAACATTTTAAAATTTCTACCCAAAAAATTGTCTTATAAGAGATAAAAAAAAATAATAATAATAATAAAAATCAACGCAACAGTTCCAAAAATGATTATTTGAATCAATTGATACGTCAAAGTTAAGAAAATATAAAAATTCTAGTAAAAAATTGTATCGATTACATGTTTCACTAGATACAAACCAAGAACCAAATTTACATTTTAGTGCTGCATTTTTACTATTCCGTCTTGTAGTACCTAACTTTAAAGTTTTCTTAGTTTGTCATGTCCAGTATATGATCTTTTTAAAGATAATTCTATTTCTTTTGTATGAGTCTGAAAAGAACTGCAATTTTTTATAGTAAGTTAAATAGTTCTTGAACAGATTTACAATAAGATATGGCGTCTGTTACTACAAGATTAAATACGTAATAAACTAATATAATTTGTATGCTATAAAAGTTTTCAAAATAAATACACAAAATTGTAAAAATAATAGGTCCAAATCCAAGAATTTTCATAGGGCATTTTGCAAGTATTTGCTGCATTGCTGCATATCCGCCTTGCTAGTCTGTCCCTGAATAATATATATTATGACTTTTACACTGTAAGGCCGTATCCTTACGAAGACGACCATAACGTTCTTAGATGTTTCGGCGACTAGAATGACCAGTTGCAATATAGTTACTTGATGACGATAACATCTAAATAATAATGACAATAATAATAATAATGTTAATGATAATATTTTAAGCATTATATTTTTGTATTTTTAATAGAATACACTTTTTGATCGTTTAAATTTGACAAAACAAATTTACAGATTTAACTAGGAATTATAATATATAATACATATTTATCATAAACAATAGTATTACAATATAATAAAATAAAACTGTATTGGTAATGGTAAGGTATACTCGTTTTAGTCGTATTATGAAGGTATTAAAACTAAATTTAAAAATATTCTCGATGTTCTAATAATGTAACCTTTTAATATTTATATGTTATATTTTCTTATATTCACTTAAATATTATTTTAAATTTATTTCGTTTGATGTTTTATATTTTTTATTATATATTATATATTGTACTTTTTTTTAGTTTTACATCTACTTAAGCGTTGATAATTACTTCAATATTTTAATAGTATATACTAGAATTATTATTCAAAAAAGTTTAACGTCTATGATACAGCGCAGACGATATAATAGCAACTTTTTACCAAGCGATTGACAAGAACTAGTCGCCGGCGATTAGTTGCTGATGTGTTGCGTCGGAGTCGCGTCTTGTCGCTTCAGTGGAAAAACTTCAAATTATTAATCACTGTTTCATAAAACAAACGATAATCGTGCAAAATTTTTTTTAAAATCGCGTCGCGTTGCCAGTGGGAGGACGGTCTAAGTCCGTACAGTGTGTCGGATCAACGGCAAAATATGACGACGTTTCATATCCTTTTTGATATTTCGAACATCGCCATTTTTACCTGTCGACGTTTCGTACCACACCCGTTTTTATCGCAATATATTATTTATTTATTTATTATATAATTTAACGCCAAACAGCTTTTTACATGAGTATGATACAGAAAATTAACATTAAGATTAAATTAACATAATAATTAGTGTAAAATAATATAATATAAATTATATTATACCCATCGTGTTTTTTATAAAATTATAATTAAATCAATATATACATACACCTATAGGCAGGTAAATATATTAGGTAGGTACACGTACCTTAAAAAAATTTCAAGAATATTAATTGTATTACAATAATTGAACGATATTTGAGGACCGAAGGGACGAAAGGGAAACATCCAAAATCGACCTTCCCGGTTTTTAATTTTAAAAATGTTGTGAAACAAACTAGAAATTCCTACTTCAAATCTTCAACTATTTAGTATTTACTATAGCATAGATAGTAATAATATTAGTGAAACTAATAGTTTTATTACGAAATAAAAAATAACGATATCAATTATTATATTAACGTAGCCTGATGGTCTAATAATTTTGAAATACCTAAACTGGCTAAACTAATGGTTATTGATTACTAGTAGAATAGTAAATGTGTATTTTGTATTACAATATTATTTGAAATGCATATTATAAATATTTTTAGAATATTAAGAAATCAGGGGTGAGAACCGTGGGATCAATTATTAACTGATGGACGTAATTTGCTAGGGACAGGGTGTGCTACAGCCCTCATAAAACCTCTTGTAGTCTGTTAATTGCTATTAACCAGTGGCAGCTTGTCAGGGGGTTTTTGGTTTTACTCCCCCAGAAAAAAATTAGTAACGCCATTAAAAAGTTTGAAGAAATTAGAAAATTGTATTATAATTTAATATTTTTATCCATTTTGAATTTAATTATTATAGTTTTTCGATATTGATAATATAATATTTTGTATTCTATTTATACATCAATAATGATCGACAATAATAATTCGGGCGAAAAATATCGATAACAATGACGGTCGCTAGTTCGAGAATCTGCCGTTCGACAAACTCAATTGTGTAGACAAATTTCATATGCATGACAAGGTGGAGAACGGGGGTAGATATTGTATAAATGTTATTCAGTACATTGAGGACTAGGCACGTTCAAAGTTTCTGCCGTTCCCACCGCGGTCACGTATTTTTCTGTAAACACGAAAACCTGCAGCGCGTCGTGCGTCCGAAGAAAAATAAAAAAAGAATTGAATTAGAATATAAAATAATAAAAAATTATCTATTCTTATAATTAAAAAGCTATTGCAATTACAATAATAATAAAAAAAAGGTTTTCTTTTCATTTTTGTATTAAATTTTCAGTCTCCACAATAAATTTACTTGCGAGCCGCCACTGCAGTATTAACCTAAGTTTTAGATGCCCATTAGAATATTTTCTACTAAAACTCCCATAAACTCCCTAGAAATAATTTCAAACCTATATAATGATCATAATATTATTAACAGGTTATGTATAGGTATATTATTGATATATGTATGATGCATACCCATACGTCATTATATTATTATTAGATAAATATACCTATTGATTAGAATATTGTTTTAAAAACTATTTTTTTTCTTATCCATTAAGTACTTTTGAAATAACAAATTTCATTATTATTATTATACCTAATTGGAAATTATTTTGAATATTTTAATGTTTATTCGAAATAGGTATACATTAACTCCTAAGTCAGCCATTGTGAATACTAATAATAGTGACCTGAAAAAATAACCATAGGTGTTGAAAATAATAATCGTATTTCTATTGTCGATGTCCCATGTGAGTAACATTTCACGATTTTCAATGAATAAACTAAATATAATGTTATATTATTTTTTAACAATTGAACAAAATTTATTCATTCCTGAATGTATATTAGGTATTGTTATTCATACGACATACCCAGGATTCGGTAAAAAACAGACGCATACCTACACAGTCGTATCCAAACACAATCAGATTATTAAAAATATTAACAAAATTACTTTATGAATATTAATAATTATTATAAGTAGACATATATATATATATATATATATATTAATATACAAATATGAAATATACTTAGGTACGTTAATTTGATCATAGATAAATCAGCGGTGTGTCCACGGTGGAAGGAGGTGTTGGGGTTAGAAACCCCCTCTTATGGTCCGAATGATTATATAAAAAAAAATAATGAGTAAGTAGAATACATTTTAATTTATTATATAAAAATAATACGGCCCCCACCCCTCAAAAAAATATTCTACATGCCTGTCGTAAGGTGCAATTAGGTAAACAGATCATTCATAAGCAGATAGATATAGATTAGTATATAGGTACCTTCAATTTAAATTATAACTCTTATAATTTGATCCAATTCGCAATAATTGGGTAGGTATAATGCCTACTTATTATGTGTTTTATATTATTATTTAATATTTAAGTAAATATTTACTACTGACAATATTATGTAAAATATATATACACAGCACAAGATCGAAAACAAATCAAACAATATTTAATATCATAATATTCATGGCTGCTGGCAGAAAATCAACAGCTTTAATATCTTGTTTCGCTATTTTCTAAAGTAAAATTTAAACTATCTGCAGATGAAATGTATTTAATCTAAAAATGACAATTTTTATATTATATATATTTTTATTTTGTATAGTCTTGTTCTAGAATTACAATATTATTTAATTTTCCTCAATAATTGAAATAATTGTAGATTGCGCAATAAATTATTTTATAAGACTAGCAAAGTTCCTATTTCATTATGGACCATTGGTGATTCTATACAATGTAACCAATGATAAACTTAATATCATAAAATTAAAAATTAGTTATAAAATTCTTATTAAACATTTTAGTGTTAAAATATCGATCATTACCTTTTTTTAATTAATCAATTGTATTGATAGTATAGTTTGTAATCTACACAATAGAGGGGCTTTGATTGTTAAGTATATAGTAACTTACCTTGATTTAACTTTATTTGACTCGTTAATATTTCAAATAGTTATATAAGCACTCCTAATAGCAGTAACAGATTAATTCAATTGACAAGAAATATAAATTGGTTAAAATCTTATTTATATGGGCAGAGGCGCAGGAACTATTTTTCTTGTGGAGGGGCAAAAATTTTAGGAAAATCATGATATATAGTATATTAAAATAAAATACAAATACTTATTGATTTTTGTAAAATAGGTTTAATTACTATTTTTTTAATTAAACTAATAGCCTTTAACTAATTTAATTTTGAATATAAAATTAAAAAGAATTTTAATGTTTTACATTTTTTAATTTTATTTGTTATACAACTTTTCAAGATTCATTTTATTACATATTATATTATATAAATATTAAAAATAATAAAAATGTAATTTAAATTTAAACTTTAACTCTAAAATGTTTAAGTATTAGGTGTATAACTATAGTGACAAATTTTCAGGGGGACAAAATTATAATTTGCTCCCCGACATATTTAACGGGGGGGGGGGGGGGGTCAAACCCCCCCATTCCCCCCCCAGTTCCAGCACCACTGTATATGAGTATATGGTATAATATATAATATTATTTATATATGTTCATATAGGTAGGTATACTAAATATTAGTACATAAAGTCATTATTTGGTCTAAATTTATTTTTTATATTTGTCTATTAAATCAAACCGAAATAAATCATGTCAAAATATTGTATTTAGGTAACTGATAATTATGCGACACAAGACAAAATCTAAACATTATTTATATATAAATTTATTATACCTGGTTCTTATGTGGGTGTATTATTCTTATTATAATCAGGGGCGCAATTTGAGGGGGAGTAGGGTGAGCCACGGTTCCCCTATTCTTTTTACGTATTTTATCGTGCCTATACATAATACTCCACCTTCATAATCTACAATAACATTATCGACAAACTTATTGTAAATTTGAATAATTATACCGTTTTTTCGTTTGTATTTTATGTCGTTGTGGTTTATTTAACAGTGAATAATAATATAGGTATGTTTAATAAAATAAGGTATACTTAAAAAACATTATACATTCCTAAAAAATGCATTGCAAATGAAGTTGTCAGTTACTTATATAATTTAATATCAAACAAAATTGGCCCGATCGCTGTAAAACTTGGCCTGCTTTAATTTTCGCTCCCCCTATAAAAATACTGAAATGGCGCCCTTGATTATAATACAATATTGATTATTTATTTCATTATTATTATATATAACCTACTGATCTACTACAAAACAAATCCAAAGTACACCACATACATTTCATACTATTAACTGGAATAGACAGTATTTAATAAATAGAATGATAATAAACATATTTTATACAATACAAAATGTATGATATTTTGAAGTAGAAAAAATATAAATAATTTTTTACAACTGTAAATTATTACTTATTATTAAACTAAACCTATTTATTATATTAAATATTAATACGGAATAAAAATCATACAATAATAGACAATATTAATTAGTACTTTATTTTTATTTGTTTAATAAAAATGTTTTAATAAAATTGTTTATAAAATGTCTTAAAATTATTTACAATTTTACATTTTTATGTTGCTGTGATAAACTTTTTTATGTAATGTAAAATCATAATACTTCTGTTAGAAAATTAAGTTTTGTATAAATAGAAATTCTTTTAGTAACTCATACTGGTTAGTGATTTTATTTTCTAGAATAATATACTATAAAGAAATATAAATACATTTTATTTAGTTTTCTCTGTTTAAGATGACTCTATACAATTATACTTTGCTATATGGCCATCTCCATCCATCCAACAGAAATATACAAAGAACTTAATTGAAGGATTTAAGTTAAATTTCAAAATTAATTACTCACTACCAAATTTAAAGAGTTGAAACATTTTCAAGGATCTCTCGCAACTTTTATGTAAAATGTCATCTATATGAACTATTTATTTAAAATATGAAAACCATTAAAATACTTATAACTTTGTAGTTTGTGTTTGACATTTTACAAAAATCTGGCAAGAGATACTCCAAAATGATTCACTATTTAAATTTAGTAATACATATATAGTATTCTGTAAATTTGGTTCAAATCCCGCAATTAAATTTCTATGCGATTGATTTTTCTACATTTTCTGTTGGATAAATAAAGATAACATGGGTAAAGCGTCCTATTAAGACTGTTTTTTTTTTTACTTTATGTAGTTGATTTGATTCATACATTTTGAAAAATATTTGAAGGAGAAATAATGATTTTATTTTAAATATTTTTAAAAAAAAACTCTTGAAATTATTAACATATTAGAGTTAAGATATTATATCATATTTTATTATAATTTACATTTTAAAATTGGCTTATCTGAAATATTACATAATATTTAATCAATAGTTTATTATGTAAACCACTATTATAACTTAAAAATCAATTATTTTACAAAATACAATTTGAAATATTAATTTACTTTAGTAAGTGTTATCGAAAAAAAAAAACTAAGAACTATGAATTCTTTAATTTTACAATTTCAAATTATTGTGAATTTCTGTACAAATTAATGACAATGGGAACTATAATAGTGTAAAAAAAAATTATAAGATTAATATTATGAAATTAACTATGAGATTTTAGATTTGTTTCTTATATAATTAGTTTATTAAATTATTTTATAAAATATACCTAATACGTATAAATTTATAATATGTATTAACCAGAAATGAATAAATAATAATCAAATAAATTCAAAATATTTATTATATTTATTAATATTAATTAATTATTATTAATATTTATTTTGAATTTGTTTTTATTTTGTTTTACAATGTATATAAATTTCAATGTTCATGTACAAATTAAATTTTGTATATTGTAGTATGTTATGGTGAATGATTAAATAGTGAATGGCACACATATTTTAAAACTGGTAAGACGGAATAACATTATTTTGTTAAGGGTCAAGTTGCTCAGTAGAAGCATCTGATCTTTTTCGAGACATGCTCCGCTGCAGAGATATTGGAGTTAACCACTCTTTTGGTAGACATCGTTGAAAAAAAGGAATACAAGAACTCATATATGCTAACCTATTTATCCAACTTGGAATATCTTGTCCGCATAAAATCTGAAAATATATTATATTGTATATTAATTATTTGATAGTATTATTATTTGATATTTACTAATAACTTAATTATTATTTAAAGAATAAATAATTTACCTTTGTCAATGATCCAGAAAAGTGATTACAATTTTTATTCATTAAATGATACCGATCGCCTCGAAAATCTTTACCAAGTTCAGTTAATATTCTTTTTACATCACTAAGAGTAAAGTCTGTATAACCGATATATATGGATTCTCTACAGTAAAATATATATAATATTATTGCAAAAATAAATCAACAATATAAAAATAATACAATTTGAATACTAGAGTAAAAATATTAAATTTATTAAAAAAATTAATTAATACAAATACAACTTCTAATTAAATATAAATTCTATATTCTATATAGATACTAATCTCAATTTTACAAAAAAAAATTGTATAATTAATTACAGAATTGTTTATACTTTACAATAATATCTTAGATATAATTTTAAAACAAGTATTTGAATCAATTTTTTTTAAATAATGTTTTTCTCTTGAATTAATTAAATATTTAAACATTGTATTAGGTACTTGATATAACACTAAAAATTTTTTTAAAAAAAAGTTTTTTAAATTTTAAATTGTAATTAATATATTTTTGATGTAGCATTATGATGCAATATTATCCATTATATTACTGTAATATTAATATTAATAAAAATGTTAAAATTAATATGAATATATATTATAAATCAGTTAGAATAGATGTATGTTATCTTAGACAGTTTCTTTTTATGTAACATAATATGATTAAATATTAGTTATTTATTGTTTTATAAATACAATATTTTAATAAATAGTTTAATGAATTTACCTATATCTATAATGGTCTCCTAACTCAAATACATCTTTTGGAATCATATCAAATATTCCAGAATCAGATCTATCATGTCCTCCATATCCATATTCTAAAAAAAACCACAATTTTATTTAAATATTTAAAATCAAAACTTGTTAAAATATAATTTACCTTGTCCATAAACCTCAATGCCTGAATGATAAATACCTAGTCCCATGTGTGTTGTATATTCATTGATCCAATACTAGAAAAGTAAAATATCTAATTAATACATATATTTATATAAATACCTTTACATTTATATTCGCCATTTATCAAAATAGATAGATAGCATATTATTTACTTTAGAATAATACAAATATATACATATTAATATAATATTATACAGTAAAGATTTTTTATAAATCACATCAATTAAAAAATTAATTTATAATATTATAGTGCCAGTTTGCTGTAGATTCTTTATATAAATTTAATTGTAATTTTATAATCAGTAATCATGTTTTATGGTACAAATAATTAAGAATTGTGCTAATTCACATTCATTTAAATTAAATTGCTAGTATTTAGTTACCATAATATCAACATTAACATTCGTAATCTTTAATAAATATCACAATACTACATTTGGATTGGTATAAGTATAAAGGATTTTTAACATTTTAAACATTTTTAATAAATAATAATTTAAAGATTGATAATAGTATAATTAACCACTTTTACATAGATAGCTAAATTTAATTTGAATAATAAAATTATATTTATCAATACTTGCTTATATAACTATCAGATTAATATTATAAGTACATGAATAAATTACATACAAACATAAATTATAAATAAAACTGCCAATAAATAATTATTTAAATACTTTAAACTCTTAATCAAGAAGCAACAATATTATTTTAACTATAATTAACATTGATAACATTGTCTCAAGAAATTCAGTGTTAGACTTGTATTATCATCCAATCAAACAACAATGGCCAGTAAGGTGATATCACAAATTTATTAGGACTGAAGTACATAAGCACACAAATACATTTCACACTCACCATATCATATACGTGCACCACTACAGGTTCTCGAGCCATATTATATGATCAGTTGGCTGTTTCTTAAAATATATATATATACCTAGTAAATTTAAGTAGTGTTTAACTGAAAAAAAATAAAATATAAAATATAGTGGATACAGATTAAGACACAAAATTGGTGAAAGTGTGTAACTGAATTATAAAATTGACAACTTAAATTTTTCCTTATGAGTACAAACCACAAATAAAATTTTGTATTATTTTCTTGTTTAAAATATTATAGATAGGTATATTGTACATTAAAACATTAAATATAATCACTAAGCAACTCTTTTAAGTTTACAAGTTACAACTAATAAAAAAGGTAATGTTTCAATCATCTCTACAATATCTAATACTAACCTAATCTAGCCCATCTAATTTTGTTACTAATCTATCTATACTAACTAGATGCATACTGGTCTAAAATCCAAATTTAACTGAACAAAATTACATTTTTAGAAATCTGTACCAAAATAAAACCAATATTTTGATTAATTATTGTCACACAATATGTATATACGTAACATAAAATAAATCATTTGAATACAATTAATTTCATAATATTAAGAATAGAAATAAATAGAAATTGTATTTATTTCCAAGTTTTTGACATTTGAAATCTTTCAACAAGAGGTATTAACTAGGTAACTTTTTTGATTATTTTATTTATTTTATAAGTATAAAAAATTCATTTTATTTAATATTTATGATGAGATAGATAATAATATATAGACCATCAACAAAACATGAAATCTAATATATCCACTTAAAGTTCTAATAATTTATAATTACTTTTAATAAGTTAGGCAATGTTTTAAATTATAATTTTAAAAATTCAAATAAAATAAAACATATTGAAAACATTAAAAAAAAAAACCAATTATATATATATATTTATATAATTGTATATAACGAGCAAAATTCTACCTACTTTCAAATGCTCAATAGATAAAGATAGATAAATTATAAATTATTTGACGGTTGTTAATAATATTGTATATTTGCAAATACTTTATTATCTTTCATCTATGACTAAGTATAATTACTAATTGAGTATTCATATAAATTAAGTAACAAAATAATATAACACGGATATCTAGTTGGATTAATAGTGAAATAAAATGACAGTAAAATATCCAGGTAAGTATACCTACTAAAGAAATTTGAAAAAAAAAAAAAAAATGGTGTTTGAACAAAACAGAGAAAACAAACGTTTGGCAGCTAAGTAATAATCGGATTGTTGACCGACGTACGACGGCCGATCAGAAATCAAACGTTTAATACGTACCCGTTTAATTGATACCTGTTATAATAGGATAATATTATATTTTTGCGCGCGATTGTTCATGTCTGCGGTGCTATGGAGTTAAGTAATGCCTTCGTATTATTCGCTTTTTACAACTGGTCCGTTCAATAAACCGCCGACATTAATCGATCGGGATCGACGTATACGCGAAACGATAGTCGGTCCAAACGGGTGCCGAATATTATGTCATGTTCGTCGTCGATCGTAACCGCCGTTCCCGTCTGGCGTTAATGGATGCGTCGTACGGCGACCACTTTTTAAACGAGGCCAACGCAATCGATTTTTCTCGTAGTATTTATTGTTGTTATGCGAACGGTGACGACGAACGTCGAAGGAAATAATAACGATGAGAAAAAGAAAGAAAAAAAAAAAAAACAGAAACGGAAACGGCGCGTATACGTGCGTATATGACAGTGTTTTTTTATTCTTTCTTTCTTTATATTATTATAAATGTCATTACACTCACAAAATCACAAGACACACGTACAACGCGTCTATTATTTTTCGGCTATTGTTGTATTCGTTACGACGACGGAGACGGACACTTAGTTTTTATCATTGTTTTTTTTTTTTTGTTGTTGTTGTTGTCCCGTGATACGGTCGTCGGGCGAACGATGATAACGTGAATATTCGACGTTTAACCGATAACAAACAATGACGTCGGCAATAATTATTCGTACAGCGTATTATTCCGCGGCTGGGGCAGCCCGCGAGAGTGCGAGAAATCGATTCTCCGCAAACGATAGATAGTGCTATTATTACCACCCGTCCACTAGTCACTGGTTATTGTTGATTAAGTAAATCGCATAAATGCGATATTAATGATGTTATGATTAACGAAAAACTTTAAAATTAATTTCCGGTCCGGCAGATCGCGGAATCTTTTTGCTTGTCGCGGTGTCACAGAGCCTGTGTACAATGAGCGCGCGCGCCGACAGTCCGACACACCTGCATCCGCGATCCGCAAAGTAGGTAAATAAATTATTGTATTATAATTTTGTGTCGTCGAAAAAATAAAATATTCAAATGTGTTTAATGCATTTCTTCTGGGTCAATATGTTTGGGGCGTGCACAAATTTATGGAAACCAAACCGTTTGAATTTACAATATTTTGAAAATATTATTTACGGACGATAATATTTTGGACAATTTTCCCCTACATAAAATCATCGAATAAAATGAAACATTTCAATTCCAAAATTACGGAAAACATTTATAACACCTATTTGTGAAAATAAATAATTGGAATAATAATATTCTTGAAAATAAAAATCGACAACTCTAATTTTCTGTAAAAATAATTGTTGTATAAGCGTACAGTTCATTCAATAAAAAGATTACTGATAATAAGTACGACATGACTGATGACCACGATTTAAATCGTGCTGATGACGTCAGATAGTGTCTCGGTGATATTATGTTTTACAATTATAGAATTCCAAGTTTTTAGCGTTCCTACTTAATAATATATGTAGGTATATATTTTCTAGTAAATAATATTAAATGGAAATTTGCGTTCCATTTTTTTCCGCGTTTCTTAGTTTTATCATTTTTATTTTAAATTATTTTACATTCGATTACAACATATTATAATATCCACTAAATTATATTCTTTTTTTCCAATGAAATTAATTCCTAAATTTGTATTTTCAAATAAATTATTTTCCGACACATTAGACGCCCTGTTTGTTGGAATTCCGATATACGTTCATAACTACGAATCAGGAATATCATATTGAAAATTAATTACGTAATAAATAATTTTACAAGAATAAAATATAATTTATTCTAAATTTAGGTTCAACTTGCTGATAAAAAAATTAACATAATTTAACCTACACAGCTACACCTACTATCATGGACGAACCCGTCCCTTAGCTCAAACTTTCTAGAATTAAATTACCCGTTTATTTTTGTAGAGTCCAAACGACTTTTTTTTTTAATTAGGTACCTTTATTGTTAGATAATTGTTATTTACCTATTTTTGGTACGATGGTAGATACGTTATACGTATTCACATTTCGTGAAGATGTAGAATCAGGGGCGGATCTTACCTAAGTAAACGTGGGGGGGGGGGGGTGACCCAAGATAACGGAGTGAGGGGCGAACTATAATTTTGTGTTAAGTACGTATTATATAGGTGTATACGTTCAGCAAAATGTCCATGACTTATATTAATAAAATATATGTAACAATAAAGTTATAAAACAATTGAAATTGTTTATAAATATTTATTATAGTACATAGTTTAAATATATATCTTAGGTAATCTACAATAACATCATATATTATAAATATTAAATTATAATACAAAAAAAAAAATGTAATTATAGTTTAAATTCATTTTCCTATCTAAAAGAATTAGATACAAAAAAACATGATTATTCCTATGTAAAAACTACAATATATATATATATATAGGTAATTTAGTTTAATCATTTATACAAATTATAATATATTATATTTTGAAAATACAAGTATCTTCAAAATCTGAAAAGACAATTAGTAAAATCTATGTCCACCGGGTGCATGCAGGTGGAACAGAAACAAATTTTCTGGGGGAGGGGGCTACAGGCTCAATACTTAAATATTAAATCTAACAAACATTTTATATGCTCATATAATATATCTTGTATACATCAACATTTTGTTGAACTAATTAACTTAATAAATTTAACAATTCCTGTCATATTATTATATAATATGTTAATATTTTAATATAAAAATATTACATTATACATGCGTCAAGAGCATACAAATCTGTGAAGTTTGAACTCAATGTTTATAATATAAAAATGATATTTGTTGTAAAAGTGGATTATATATAAAATATAAGACTGACTTTTAAAAATTACTTTTGTGTTATCTTCTCTACAAGAATTTTGGAGAGGCTAAGTCCCCCAAGCCACCACCTATTTCCGCCTATGACTGAGTGTTTATTGGACTTTACTATGTGTTTATGTAGGCACAAAAATGTACCCTAAAATTGGCCTGTTACATGTTGCAAGAAGGTACTGTACTAGTGAACTACTGGTAAATATACCAAATTACCTAAACAACAATTGTATATTATATATATATATATTTCATATAATAAAATTGTATTTTTATCAATATTGTATTATTATTATTATTTATAAATATAGGTATCTGATTAAATGCGATATATTTTAAACAATATACACCATAACACAGATTTTATAGCATATAGCATTAAAAGTACTCAAATATGCGCTTTAATATATTATCTTAAGATATAATATGTTCTTGAAAACAATATAAATTGTCTATTTTTGACTTATTGTTGTACTAATCTTAGATAATCACTTTTGAAATTATATTTAATTTGTGTTTAATAAATTACATACCTATTTATTTGTAATACATCAAATATTTAAATACGTGATATAATTTTATATTAACATATTTTAACATTTGTATACACAAGTTTTTATTTTTGACTGAATACGGAAATCTAAGTAGGTAGTTAGATAGGATTCTAAGATATAGGAAGTAATATTTATTTAGTTACCTACTATTACTTTAAGATGTTCAACTAGGTAGGAGATAGGTAGATACCTACCTATTTTAAAAATTACTACGTACCTAGTGAATTTTTTTAATAAACCTTTATAATTCGAAATTTTTTTTATAAAATTGACAATCTGAAAATTTACTAAAAGTATAACTGTACTAATCTACCATGTACAATTGTACATATCAGTGGCCAGTAATATTATTTTAAAACTTAAGTAAGTACCTATACGGTAATGATAGTTATATCCATAGACGTAAGTATAGGGGGGATTTTGGAGGGCTTGGCCCTCTCTAAACCATTTTTAGTCCTCCTTAAAATATTTTATTGTTCTCATGTTCTCAGTTTTTATATGTATGAAAATTTATAAATTTATGTATAAATATATATTATATATAATAATATTAAATCTTATATATATTTATGTTATAAAAGTTACTTCTGTTTCTAGTTATTATTTAAAAATGATGAAGATTGTCTAATAAGTGAATTGAAAGTAGCTAAAAATTGTTTGGCTATTAAAACATCTAAGGATAAACATACTAAATACATTGAACAAAATGAACATTAATATACCTCTGTTCGAATAATCATATTTGTAATACCTATATAGGTATTAATTATTAATTTAACAAACCATAAATAAATACACAAAATACAACATACAAAACATACCTAAAACTAAAATTTAGTTTAATTCTAGATTATATGGTTTGTCTTTAATTCCTATATTTGTTTTTTTATTAGACATTAAATATTATATTATTATTATAATATATGATATATCTATTCTACACTTCTCCTAATTAAAATTTAAGCTATTTAAGCAAGTTTTATTATTTAGCAATATATAGGTAGTACCTACCTAGAACCTAGTAGATACTTACTTATTAGTTAATTCTAACTTAGTCATTTTTCTTTTCGCATTTCATTAAAAAAAACACATTTTTCAACATTATACTACTGTAGGGTTCAACAGTTTAAGTAATGTACTTAGTAGGTACTTACCTACTATAAACAATATTATTAATGCTATATGTTATAGTTATTAATTCCGATAACAAAATACAATTATTTATTTATATATATATTATTAGTGTCTAATTATAATGAGTAATTACTTACAAGGTTATACTAACGTGTTTTTATTGGCCAATTGTATACAATTTAAAAATTATTTTTTTATTGAAAAAATAAGAGTTCTTTTTTCATTTTTGATATTATCTATATTCTATATTAAAAAAAATTCAATGTACACTTATAAATAAGTGAGTACCCATAGAATATAAAAATAGTAGGTACAGTATTTAATAATAACTAATTAGTAGGTTAGGTTATATTTTATAAGTCTTGTTAATTCAGAGTCGGACTGGTCTAAACTACAGACTGGCTATTGCTAGTGAGGTCCTGTCCTTTTGTAGCCTTTTTAAAAATATAAAATTCAGCTACAATGAGTAAAAAAAATTGTAAAATAGATAAATAATGATTTTTGTTAATACAATATAATATGATAACGTGTAATAATATACTTAATTAAAGGCCGTTCATAAGTCAGTTGACAGCGAAGCCATCAGAGACAGTTGAACATCTACTATCTTGTATTATAGAAGTTATAGTAACCAGTAGATATTAATTGTCTAATAACAATATTGCTAACAAAATAAAAAGTGATTTTAAAGGTATTACATTATGATGTTACTTATTATGCCATACTTATCATTATAGGTACCTATGTAGCTCAAAATACAAAAAAAAAACAATAGATATTTAACATTTAGTGAAGCGTGCTAGGTAATTATTTACCACAGTATATTCTTAATATGCTATAAATTATTTTTTTTAATTTTCCACACCCTCGAGAGTCTTAAGACAATAACAATCGCTATTTCATTTTCACTATCGTTTAGTTATTGAAATGAAACGATCGTAATATAATTAACATCAGTATTCATTGCGTGAGTAATGGTGTACTGAAGTAGGTAATTCTATTTATAGTTCAACAAAAATTTACACCGCGAGCGCTTTTTTAGTCATGTTAAATATGGCATACAACTTTTGCTACGGTGGATAAAGTTCATATTTCATCAGTAATATGGAAGTGTATACAGGGAAACAACCTGAATACCCGAAAACCTTTTAGCATTGAGATGGTCCATTAATCTAAGAAATTTTGCTAACAACCTAGCATTAGATTAGAATCAAATCATTTGATTGAGTAGAATCGATACAGTGGCATATTAATGGAGGGTGGTTGAACTGGTTTAACCCCCCCCCCCATGACCAAAAAATAGCAAAATTGCTATTAATAATATTATTTTGCCACCTGTTTTAGGTTTTGTATTATAATATATACAGATACAGAACATGTTTATTTTCATTTTTTGTAATTATTTTTTTTATATTATCAACCGGTGAGTTTAGGGGGGATTTGGCTTCATGAAAGCTTCTAAAAAAAATCTGAACCTCCATTAAAAATTGCTAAATACGACTCTGAATCGATAACTGATTTTCTTTA
Source organism: Eriosoma lanigerum (assembly GCA_013282895.1). NCBI lineage: Eukaryota > Metazoa > Arthropoda > Insecta > Hemiptera > Aphididae > Eriosoma > Eriosoma lanigerum. The sequence continues at coordinate 6,356,753 of CM023362.1, forward strand.
ATCTCACTATTGTAGTTTTGAAAAAGTTATAGCATGTCAATTAATACAAGAACAAAATAATGGAATATCGTTTAAAATTGGACAATTTATCGAAAAAAAAATATAAAATATAGACTAAAAGATTACTGCAGCACAATAAAACCAAACGTGGAAGAATAATTACAATGTATACGAGTAACTGCTAGTGGATCGTTGTTCGTAGATACACTTTTGCAACCGCTCAAAAGATCGTAAAGCCACAAAAGCATGCAACAATTGACAATTGCATAAGGCTCATCTGCAGAAACAACAGGAAAGAGACTTGCCCTGATTGCTTTGAATCTTCATAATTAATAAACGAAATAAAAATAATGTATTTATATATTAAATAACATTGTATATTTATATACATATATAAATATACATATATTTGTTTAATTAATATTTACATATAATAATTAATATTTTTAAATAAAGAATAACAACAACAACAAAAAACAGATTTTGTAATATAATTATAAAAATAATTTGGTACATAATTAGGTAATTAAAATGAAAATACAAATATTATAGGTAGTGAATAAAAAAAACTCATTCGAACGGAAAATAATTAGGTAGCCCGAGCTACGCGCGTATCGATCTGATACCAGACGCGTCAATAAAGGTTAAAAGTTTTAGTTAAAACAACTAAATTTAAACAAATATGTTTATATTAAAATATTTGTTTTAGTTTTCATTAAGCTCAGTTTAAAACATTAGGTGTTGGGTGAGCTAAAATCTTGGATATACAAAAAATTGTAGGTACAAAGTACGATTTTGAGTTAAATTATACTGCAATAGTGGTTAGAACATAAAGCGAATACCGAATATAATAGTATAGTTAACATAAAACTATATAACATCCCATTAAATATTGAAAATTAAGAAGTAAAAAAAAAATATAAATGTGAATTAAACAATTTTAAAATTGAAATTTGCAAATAACTGGAAATATTTATAAAAACATTTAATTTCTAATAATTTACTCGTACTATCTATAGGTAGGTTCCATAGTATAGAAACTGTCTCTAGTTTTCGATAGATATTTGATAAATCGTTTGTTTATTTATTTATATATTATATTACATATATAGAGTTATCTTTTTGTAGACCTATTGTTTATCATAATAACGAAAACGCAGCGAAAAAATTATATGACAGTTAAGATGGAATAGGCGTATTAATAAAAATTAAATTGTGTATTCAATAAAAATATTTATTTACAAAACATAAAAACATTAAAAACTATTAGAAATATTTTACTCGATGAAAATGATGTTACAACTCTAGATATTGAATTTATCTATATCATCTGATAATATTATTATATATTATAATTCTCCATTAACGTTGACTGCTTCTTCAGCCGCTATAAATCTATTTTGAGACCTAATCGCCGAACATTTAAGTTTGAAAATCTCCATATGTATGTTGTTTCCGATTGTTCCCAAAAAAACAACAATGGAGATGCCAAATAATCAAAACGATTTTTTTCATTAATGAATGAAATAATTTACAATTTTTATCTATTTATTACAATTAATATTTTTATTATATATTATTATATTTTCCTTTTTTAAATATTTTATGTTTTTTATTAGATACATAAAAATCCACGACCTATTAATTTGTATACTTCTTACAATTTTAAAATAATATGCTTAGTTATTTATTTATAATTCGAAACTATAAATAAAAATAAATTATTAATAAAATATTTGTACTGGCATTGAGACTTCTTTCTTATTATTTACCTCACATACCTATATTTCCGGAATAAGTACATCATACTAATTAATATATCTAATATCTATATTAGGTTACAAAATATTTTATAGATTTTGTATTTAATTTACTACGAAATAATCTACGAAAAGAGACTTACTAACCAAGATTATTAAAATATAATTGTATAGGTTTATTTAATTAGCAATAAACGTGTAAGAAATTTATATTATTCTTTATTCATTAAAATACCTACCTTACGAAAATAATGAAATATTATATAAGTTTTAACTCTTATAGCCAACATGCTATTCGAAGAAATGTATAATATTAAAATATATATTATTCTAGTTGATCATAAATAACTGAAAACCTTATATTTATAATTATTTTAAAAAATATAATAAATGACATTTACTATTATCCTAACAATTAACACAAGTTAAGACATTAACTTATTAACCAACAACATTGTTAAGTTAGGTAGGTAGGTACATCTTAACAATTATTAAAACTCTAAATAAATAAAAAAAACATTTTTTTTATTATTATGGAAATTGATAAATTTAGATAATTAATGTAGTGTAACTAAATTATTACTCTATATATTATTTTTTTCAATGACACATATTTTTAAACATTATAGTTTTTACATTCGGAAAAAAAGTGTTATTTACCCAAACAGGTTTGTTTTAACAATGTAAACAACAATATTATAACCTAAACACATAAATAATATTTCAATAATTTGTGGTTATTTTTGACACTAATTTTTGAATAAGTCTTATTTTACCTACTGTTTTAAAAGCCTAATATTTGAGAGGAGGGGCGTTTATGAATTCATAATTATTTTTCGATAAACGGATTGATATAAATATCGATTACATCTTTGGAGACAATATCAGTGATCATTATACATACATATCGATCTATACGAATCTTCATTATCACAGAGTTCATAATTTCATATTAAACATTCATCATGTACAAGTTTTTGGTAAGTACTCACATTTTTTTATAACATAATTATCTATAATGTTGTATGTTGAAATATTTCATTTTGACTATAGAGAACTGGACCTAGCAAGAATGAATTTGTTCTTATATTTCTTAAACTCACGCAATTTAAATGTATACTTTTTAAGACCTACCACTAAATAAATATAAACTTATTTTCTCATTTTTTTTTTTTTTTTATATTAGTCATTAATTTAAAAACTAATACCGAACTTATTTTATTAATATATACTTATAATTACCTAAACTAAGTTTTGATGTTTATCAATATTATTTAATAACTAAGTTACTTTGTTACCTCTGTTCTTCTACAACTTACTAGCCACTACAGGTAGGGTACATTTCGTTAAATTTTTTACAACTTAAAATCATACTAAATAGATAGTAATAAATATGATTGTTTTAATTTTATGTTATAACTTGTAATTAATTACTAACATAATATTTTTATCGCCCATTGGCTGTTATACTGTAATAATTTGTTTTCGATAATTACTATTTAATCAAGACATTTATGTTTGTTTATGTTTGTTAACTATCTTTTAAAATTAAATAATTATTTATATAACAGTAAATAATACAATTTATAATTTTACAACATTGATCTATTTGGTTTTAATATTAAACAAATAGGCGTGATTTTTGAATATTTTTTAAAACACATAAAAACACGTTTCTTTAAGAACATGTTTCTGTATATTTTATACATTATTTTTTCACACTTATTTTTATTAAGTTAGCCATTTAAATCTTGTTGATAATACTGTTATATTAATTATTAATTGTGGAAAATCTAATACATAAGTAACGTGTGTGTAACATAAAATCCCAATAATTTTGCCATATCGTGTTTTAATCTTTTTATGAAAAATATAATATCCATAATTGGTATAATATGCCAGTGATTGTTAGATGCAAGATGGTTTTTTTGCAAAATCTGCTACCTCTTATATATATATTTATACATTTATATATATTATACATTTTTATTTATTTTACCCTGCTATTTACCTGCATATGATATATATTGTCATCCAAATAAACTGGTTATTCTTCTCGGTTGAGTTTATTTCAGTTTCAATATTTTAAGTAATTTCATTAAAAAAATTTAGTTTGTAATTTTTTGCCACAATCGTGATTTATTTAATATTTACCAATTATAATAATAATATAAATGTTTTATTTTTCAAATAGTTATTGATCATTGCCGCTTTAGCTTTGGTCGCCGCAGTCTCTGCTCAATTCCCTATTGACTATCAACAGACATCATACGCGCCTATCTACACGTATCCAACATATTATTATTATGATTACAACACTAGATACAATTATCCACTGTCATACAATCCGTACATCGATCTTCTCCGACGATAGAAATCCGTGAGTATAGATCTTTTATTGATGATAAGAAAAATAATTTCGATGTGTCTTATTCTATATAATGTGTCTTAGTCTAGGGAAAGGAAAAAAGTGGTTTTATATGTAAATAATACTTATAGAAAATAATGATCGTAGTAAAACATATATAAATTTAGATAGGTATGAATAACATCGTTTACTTAGCTCATAGTTTAAAAATTCAAATAAAATAATTTACTACAAGTTAGTAGATACTTCACAGTAATGCTGCAAGGTGAAGACAATTGTATGCTACAAAACTAATTGTAATTCCATTGAAAATCGATGTAATCTTTAACATTTTTAACAAGTATTTCTAATCTACAAAAATAATTTTGTTGTGAATGTTGTTTTGTAAATTTTACTCAATAAAGGTTGCACCTTGCACATCGTTCGCAAATTGTCATAAAACGTACTACGTAGTTTGTTCCAAACATAATTTTAAAAAAATATTTTGTAAGGTAAAAAAAGTTACCACTCAGCACGTATTATAATATTTTTAATAAAATTAATAAAATACAATTATTTATATCAAATATTATTATTATTATTATTATTTAGTAAGTACGAGGTAGTAAAATAATCTAAAATAATTATTAAAGTTATTAAAATTTAAAATATTTAAAGGTTGTTTTTAATATGCATTTTACAATAACATTTGGTATTAATTTTTCTTAATAGGTATAATATAATACAATACGATTTTGGTAATAGGTTTTTTACATTTTTGTTATGTTTTTGATTGCGTAGTGAGATAAAATTGATCTATAAATAAATTAGTATATTTAGTAGCACATCAATAAACTAATGACTGAGTGGAAAGTGGATTAAAAGCTGGGTCAAGCCGTTAAGGTTCAAAATCGAATTACGAATTATTAAATATCCTATTCGAACTAAACTCGAACACAAATAATTTTGTACTATAGGTACTTACTAAAATAGTTTAATACACATAAATTCAGTTCAACATATAATTAAATATAATTCATTTTGAATTGAGTTCAGTTTAAAAAACTTTTATTTCAGTTCGACACATGCATTTCAAAATTAATCCAAATTTACTAAATGCTAAAACAAAGAGTACCAACTAAAATAAAATAGCTAGTCCAAACAATCTATTAGGTACACTATCGGAAACTGACGTCAATCAAAATAATTATCTAATCACAGTTGTAAGTATATATGATGGGTTGTCAAAAATCATAAAAAATACTACCTACATAAAAAAACGGTGTTGTAAAAAATATTCACTCGCTTACATAAAATGAAATGATTATACTATATATCCCTATTATATACAAAATTATTAATTACATACATATGTTATACAAAAAAATGTTATTAATTTGCAGATTGATATTTTAAACACGTATAAAAAAAGTTGTTACGCTTTATATCGATGTACCTATTATATTTCTATTATTAATAGTTAATTTATACAACTATTTTTCAGAAAAACATTATCTAAGGATACTCAAAATAGTAATAGTCAATAGATCAATAGACCATCGTTACCAAACTGATGAAACTACCTAATATAACGTTGGAAATTATATTTTTAATACTACCTATATTATTATTAAATTTACATTTGTTTATGTATAAACGTTTATTTAATAAAAACAAACAAATTATATATCATTTTTTAAACTGTAACTAGTATAGTAGTATGTTAGTATGTAATATAAAATAAACGATTAGTTTAATAATATGATTGCATTATGTTTATTAGTGTTTACCTGAGTTAATTAATATTACCTAATACTAATTCTTATTTCGTACTTATGCATATTATATAGGTACATATATAGATGTTGTAGGTATTTAGAACATTAAATATTTGTTATATTAATTGGTGTTTATTGAATTAAAAAATAATTATGATAAATTCTATCTAATAAATTCGTATAAGGATTTGACCATTCCGTTGTATTAGTATTATCATTAATTATTATTATTATTTATGAGTTTATGACTAAACCAAATAAAAATACAAATCGTTCGAAATTTATGATTGTCATAATATTTTGTTTTAATAATATTGGAAATTGGATTATAATTCAAAATATAACAATTAAGTATATTCTATTACAGATACGTTTATTTGACTTTTATGTCAACATTTAAGCATCACATAAACTTTAGCGAGTTGTAGATAAGATAAATATTAAATAAGTATAATTATTGGAAAGTAAACCGATTTTTAAAATTGTCTTTAATGTTACAACCTCATGTAAAAAACTGAAGATTATGTAATTTTTGCGAGTTGTTTTATAAAAATGTATTTTCAAATATATTAATTAATATAAAATAATATTTAAATTTAGATATGATATACCTAATACATTTATATTTATTATGCGCGTGTATATGAATCATATGAACAGCGATTATTACAATAGTTTAATTATTATATTTTATTTACAATTAATTATTAATTGCTATTTATAAACTTTACAGTATAGTTTTATAATATCTACGTTTAAAACTCATTACAATAATATAGTAATAAATAGCAACTAAATTGTTAATCAATTTTAAGTTTATTTTTCTACTGAAATAAATTCTATAACAAAGACTTGAACATTTTGCTAAAAATTTAATAAAAAATATTACAATTTAATAATTGTTTGAAACGTTATTAAAATTTTTTAAAATATTATTACCTAAGTGTTTTCTGATTTTTAATATGTTCCATAACTATAAAAAAAAATATAAAAAATATAATAACGTATTATAAATAATATATTATGTAGCCACATCGCGTCGATAAATTTAACTTTGATTTTATGATTTATTAACGTAAGTAAAAAATGGATGGAAATAAATCATATTATATTATGTTTTTAATTTAAATTTTAAATCATGGCAGGTGGCCAAGTAAGAAAATCGGTCGATTATGCACACTATCCAATAATAGAATTTGGCAAATATTATTTTATCATGTTTCTTCGATTATTATGACACAGTTTTTCAACAATATAGACAACTATAGTTAACTTATAATTGATAAATTATATTTTTTATTTGACGTTAACTCTGTTTAATAATCAAATTATGTCAGATAAATAGATAATATTATGTTGTTTGATACCTATATTATACTATACATAAATAAACGCTATATAAGACAAATTGCATTTTCGATTTTATATTTTATAATTATTTAATCTTGGAAGTCGGATTAAATTATTTAAACGATTATTAATTTATTCATATTAGGTATATGAGATGCCAAAGAGGTAAATAATATGCCTGTGTATGTCTTTATTATATGAATTACGTTTAAATAAAATATTATATATTAAATTTTGTTACCATCTTCAATGGCGATTAAACATTTTTCAAGTATAATATTAATATATATTTAAAAACGAAAATTAACACAAGTTTTTATTTTTCTCGATATTTTTTTAATTTTAGATCTAGTCAGTACCTTCTATTCGTAGTACCTACCTAAGCAAACCGCATCATTATATTGATTCGGTAATGAAAAAATAATATCTTTATGGTATACTATAAAACTCAATGCCAACTATAAATATAACATAACATTTTTTTATATAAACATACCGTTTAGGACATAAATAACTTTTGAGAAATACTGTTGAATGTACATAACACAGACGTCTATTTGTAACACATGAAAGATCATAATTTATAAAAATCCGAACAGTCGATTTCGGGCATTCCTTCGATCCTCAGAAAGATTAGTGGTAGAATGTTATTGTGTTGTATTATAATTAAGCGATTTTCAATGATATTGAATTCAAAAATACGTTTCTGAACGAAGTTCAGTCAGATAAACAATATACGGATAATATTTATTTTTATAAATATTCTTTATTTATCAAATAATGTGCAACAGAAAAATTAGTTTTCGAGTAAGTCAAAATTTCTGTTTTCGTGAATTTTGCAATTTATTATCGGCAGTTTTTCCTATCCCGTAGAAAAACTTTTGAGAAATTCGAAAAATGAGCTAAATAAAGTACCGCAACTAGATGCAATTCTCTACCAAAATTATACTCTACTTTTGATAATCGGTCAATTGGACCATTATTTTTACCCGAAAAAATGCTTTCAGGCATATTATTAAAAAAATTAAAAATACACATTTTATAAAACCAATACATTCCTCGTTTCACTCAGAATCTAAAATTTGGAAAATAATAGTATAAGACGGATATTGTAGCCAATTAAAAATTATAATTAAACGTACCCTATTTTATATCATGACTGATTTTTACTTAAAATATAAATATAAATCTTTTTATAGAATTATTTAGCTTTACTACCTAACCTTATTAGATTAAAAATATAGTTTTTCATAATATTTTATTCTAAGTATAATTTAATAGATAATATGTTACAATTTTATTATTATTTTATGTCATGATTTATTACAGTTTAACACAAGTTGGGAACATACTATAATAGTATAAAATTATAGAATTTTATCCTGAACTAAATATTTTAATTTTTTTTACCAGCATTTACACGAATTATTATTATTCGACCATTCAATTTTGTATTTACCCCACTTTGAATTTATATCATTTTTTAATGGGTTCACACAAGTATTTAAATATGAAAACTGCTTTATAGGGTGTTGTTACCATATTTCAAACTATAAAATAATATAATATAGATAATAAAGTTCGTTATAATATTAGAAAATAACAAAAACATCGATCTCTGTACTACGAAAACTGTCTAAACTGCAGTCGTTAAAAATAATCGTAACAAATAAAAATATACGTTTATACATTCTAATTTTTAGTATTTCTAATAATTATTACTTTATTAGTAATCAATTAATGAAATAAAAGTGGATGTTTGTCGGTTAGATAAATGATTACACGTTGAAAGTAGTGTAAAAAAAAAGAAAATGATACAAACATGAGAGGAAAATCATAAGAAAAAAAATTAATTACCCTTTAGTTTTTAAACATTTTTATAAACATTTAAAAGAACATTCATGTTTTATAATAAATGGATAATATATATTATGTTCTAGTTTTATTGGAATTGTAGGTCAATAACGACATTTTTTATCGCTCCTACTTCGACTCTTTTTGATGTACACGATCACACATATTATCTATATTTACTTTATCCGTATAATACGTAAATCGATTATTTTATTTTCATTTTTTATTTTACAGTTTCTCATATCAATTACAACATTACTCATGAACAGTTGTGTGGAAAGTATATTATTATCATGCGTAGTTATACTTAGAAATTGTATTTTTTTAGTTTTTTTTATAGTTATTATGTCACATTATAATATCGATAACCACTGTAAAGATCGCGAACACATTCAGTTCAATCGTCGTTGATTCGGTAAAACGTTTAAAATTATAACAGTTTATAGATTCGAGAACATTTACAACACTTCGGCAGCATGAAAACAGTTTTAATAATTTTCACTTTTTTTATCGAATTCTCATTTTCGATCGGTAAGTTCAATTATATTACAATAATAATACAAATAGTAGGTAAAACAATTTTTTCAGCTAATCTCAGTTTTTTATATGAATACGACATTTAAAGTATCAAGTGAAAATAATACATTAGTAATTTCTATAATAAATTACGTATTATACAATATCAAACTGTAAAATCATTAAATTTTAATAATAATGCCTTATCAAAGTTTTACATTACCAAATAACAATTTAAAATTGAAATATAATATTTATTTAAATTATTTAAAATAATAATGTATATAAAAAAAATATAACTTCAAACTTTTCTTATTTTTAAAATATTTGAGTTGTATTGTATTAAAATGTAATTCTTTAACTAAATATTAAACTGCCTATATAAATAGTACTTACCTACATAAATCTATTAGGTACGTCGGCACCTAGTTGATAGTTATCACTTATGGAAAATAATAAACATTTATTTAAATTGTAATTTATTATTATCCGTTGATAGTATAGAGTATTATATAATTTAATTGTATAAAATATAATTAAATAAACTTATATAAATATTTTAGTAATTTTGTAAATTATTATAACTCAATAAATAAAAATACTTCCAACGGAACCGTTTTTCGTTCCATTTGGCCAAAAGATGTTAATTCATTTTGTTATTAAATATCCAATACCTAAGTAAAATATAATTTTTATAAATCCATTTTAAAATTAATATTAAATTGTGTATAAAGGAAAAAATATTTAAATATAAACAAAATGCCTTGTTATTAAAGAAACCAAATAAATTCAAAACATATAGGCATTAATTATAAATAAGACTCGAAACACTCGAATTGTCGAATAATACCCTAAAATGTAGAATATATAGATTTTATTTTTTTTTTAATGTGTATACGTCATATGATTTAGATAATATGGAAAAAACATTAAACCATTGTTGTAACTTGGGAAAAGCATGGAGCGCTGAAAATAAATCTTGCACCATAACTCTTTCATTCCCATTACCGAGCGTCGATTTTGAACACAATGCAATGTGTTTAACTACAGTCGGTGCTTGTTGTTTGAATTCTTTGAGGTAGGTACGTAATTGTATACCTAGGTGATGGTTATATTGGTATATTACTTAATATACTTGCTGTTTTTTTCCCGCTATTTAGATTATAAACTATTTTTGCCTATATTATTAAACATTTTTATCGAAATGCATAATATATTCTACAAATAATAATTATTATTAATTTATTTATTGTTACCAATGGTTAATATCAAAATACTTTTAAATATCTGATATTTATTGAATCGCATAATTATTTAATCATTTATTTAATATTATCATTGATACAATAATGAGTAATTGTTATTTCCCATTAAAAAAAATTAAATAAATCTTAAATTTATAACATACGATTATACTTATAAATCATATTTTTTATTTATTAATGATAACTTATATAACAAATTCAAATTAATTCGTGGTACCACTATAATAGTGCACAATAATTTTTAATGAAAATCGTTTTATTAATACTTGAATGTCATTGAAGCATTATTACTACTGTAACTAGAGATGTGTTCTATGTACTATGTGTTCATAAAAATACAAAAAGTTTATATATATATATATACATACATATAAATATTCAGTTGCGTGCAGAACATTTTTCAGATATGAATTAAACTACATCATTTGACTATACCTATCAGCTTTTTATTTAGACAAAAATGTTTAATACCTACTTTGAATATTAAAATATAAAAATGTTATATAATACGTTTATAACCCTAACCCTTATACTCTTTTTGGAAATTAATTATTACATATTATATTATATTTTTAATAAAGTTATTAAATATTGTCAATTTAATAGTCATACTTAAATCACAATATTAATATTAGTACCTAATTATAATATAGTATTATAATTATTAGTTTGTGTTCGATTCTAGAATCATTACAATATATTGTTTCCGTGAGTTATCTAATATATTAATTTGATATTATTGAATTATTTTACTAAAAAATAATGGTATAATTATATTAAATCACTGAATCCATTCACTCATCTAAAAATTACCCCGAGGCAATTGCCTCAAAAAATCTCTTTGGCACACCACTGCAAATATTATATATAATGAGTAATATCGGGTAAAATGTCGAAATTTATTTATAAAAAAGAAAAAAAAATGTTTTTTTCCTCTGCAAGAAAAATTGATGAATTATAGATATGTTTTTTTACTATTGTTATGACATATATTAAATCAGTTATGAAATAGCGCAGAATCGGTAATGTTTCAACAAAGATAATTATCTATATAAGTATTATACCTACTTCATTATTTGATTGTTTTATTGGTTACCATAGGTTGATAAAAATATAAATAAGTCAATTAAATAAATTAAAAAATACAATAAATCAAGGAATATAAATTGTAATAACTGTAATTTAGGTGTTTTTGTTTATTGATATCATAACATGTTTAATCTATCATCTGTTTTATTTCATTCTGGTTGTCATGAAACATAGAATAAAGTCACGATAAAACAGTCGGAAAAAAAAAGTTGTATCTAGCTCAAAAACATATCTACATTAAAAAATAATAATAGTTATAATATGCAATTTTATGTGTAGAATATAATTTAATAGAATTCTACAATATTAGTGTAAACAAAATAAATATATGAAATAGATATTTATTTACTATTTATATACTTCTATTAAAGTTTCAATAAAATTTGATACACTTAAATAGGTTTTTCAGATTTTTCTTAAATCATTTTCTTAAATTTTTTACCAAACGAATTAAATATTATAAATGATATGAGTAAATTCTGGAATGATCTTAATACAAATATATATATAATAACATAATGTACAATAAATATTGTTTTTACTCACTAATTTTTTTTAAAAAAATATATCCCACAAATGCATTTACAAATTTTATAATTTTTAATATGTTAATTCACAAAACACATATATACGTATTTAATAAATTTCTTGATTAAAAAATATGTGAATTTAGAATACATTTTAATTTTAAAATATTTTATGGTTTTTTAAAAAAAAAAAAAATTGGTATTCGACAGTTATACTATATCTATACTAGAGGACGTTGTAATTTTATAATGCATAATATTGTATGATATGTTGTTTGTCCTATACACCAAACACAATAACATAAATGTCATATACTTTTGTTAAATTTTAATGATAATTATTATTACTATTTAACAACAGAGAAATGCAATGTAACGAGGGTAAACTGGTTGGGCTAGAAAATGGAACGTGTTATGAAAAAAACCAACAAGGAAAAAATGTAGTTGATTTCTTGGTATGTATAAATAATATACCAATTTAATAACAATTAGTTGAAATTAAAGTTTAAAATTATTCTTAATTAAAAATATGTATTCGTCCTTTAAATTTTGTGTCATTATACCTATCCTTTATTCACATCAATAACAATTTAAAAAAGTCTCTATATATTAAAGTCGTAATATATAAAAAAAGTTTCAAAGCTCTTATCAATTCTAGGTTTACGTATCTTGTATCTATAAGGTATGTTTTCCGTATGTATAATAAATTATCGTACACATTATTTTAGGTTTTATATATTCATTCTTCAGTGTAGTGTGTAGATATCTGCTAGTTTACTGCAGATTTACGTGGCTATACTTAGATGTCAAAATCAGATTGTAACTATATAAATGATAATGAAGAAATAAATAAATCCGTAAAAATAATAACAGATGAAACATTTAAATTTATGAAAATTTCAACAAAATACCCGGTTAAAAAACCTGGTTATAATCTTAATACGATTGCGTACATTGCTTATCGGCGTTACCTACCTTTTAAATTCTGAGCGAAGCGAACAATATATTGGTTTTACAAAGATTTTTTTTTTATGTATGAAGACACTTTTTCGGGTAGAAATAATGGTCCGATTACCACAAGTAAGGTGTGCTTTCGGTTGCAAATCGTGTCTAGTTGGTACATTATTTAGCTCATTTTTCGAATTTCTCAAAAGTTTTTCCATGGGAGGCGAAAAACTTCAAAAAAATTATGGAAAATCGGCAAAATTACGTTTTTTGTTATTTAAATTTTTTTAATTTCGTGGTAACTAATTGAGTTTTCATCTTAGGAACTTGAAAATTTTTTTGAGTATTAACTTAGATGAACTTCATTAAAAGAAAAAATTTAGAAACAAATGGTTGATTTTCTGACTAAGTATAGAGTTTTGGCTTTTTTTTATAAAAATGTTTAATATTTACTGCAATTTTTAGTTTATTGGTTTGAAAATTTTTTCGAAGTCTAGCCATATACAACTTAATGTTTTTGCAAAATATTTTGAAAATTGTGACTGACAATTTTTTTTCGTAAATTATTTTATAAAGTAAGAATTTTTGAAAATCAGTAAAATTACGGTTTCATTATTTTATTTCTTGATAACTAAATAAGTTTAGATCGTAGGAAATTAAAATTTATTTTAAATATTTACATTCGTAATTTACACACGTGGTAAAATTTTGGAATGAATTATTAGTATAGCATATTGTAATATATTGAGTTTCGCACAGAATCGTATTTTCTAATGCAATATCATTGCATTCAAACCTTAAGTTTAATAAACCATTAATTTCGCCGAGGACCGAAAGGACGAAGGAGGAACGTTCACAATCGACATCCTCACTTATCTTTACTTTTTTCATGACATATTTATGTGTAATATTTGCGCAACGTTGCCAGGCAGGGAAAACACTTAATATACAAAATGTATAAATAATTTAATTGCACATTGCTATGAATAAAATGGCATAATAATATTATATTCTCATCATCACTCGATATTTGTAAAGAAAGACCACAAGAAAATACGTTTGATAATCTTACAGATGAAATCGAGTTTAAAATTGTTTTCGATCCCTGTTTATGGACCCGAAATATTAACGATAATACAAGTTATACAAATTAATTCTGTATCAAAAACATATACCTATTAATATATTGTGTTTTTTAATTAAATTAAATTTTATGAATACATTTTTTTATCTTAGAGTTATGTATAGGTACTCTTTATGCTATTATAGTAAATCATATAATTTTGTATTGACTTTAGTCTTTTATCTTATATTTTGTATTGAAAATAAATTTAAAAAATAAATTACGTGGAGCCAAATTTATATAAATTACCGAGGCCAAAAATTGTATGTGGAGAGCCTGATCCTAAGTGGTTTTGCACAACAAATGGGAGTTAATTTTTGATTTGAAGAACAAAGTGACGGCGCTGAGACGCTGAACGACCAATGCCAAACACGCGTAATATTTACCTTTCCGATTTTGCTGTTGAAATCATTATTATAAGAATAAAAATTGTAAATTCATTTATAAATTATAAATTTATAAATTACAATTATTAAGCAAGATTTTTATAAATTATTTTAAAAATGATTTGTATATTGATTTTGTAAAACCGTAATAGATTTTTTTTTAAATTCATAAATTTATACTTATACTTAGTGCATTTTTTAAAATTGTATAATTAGAAATTTGGCAACATTTATACGCAATAATAACGTTTTACGGGTTTCAATTGTGGTACAATCAACATACGTGATTGTGTTTTCAAAAAGCTAAAACATGCGCAAACGAGTTCTGTCCATCTGAAACTTCACGGACCCAAAAATTCATGAAAACTATTAGTTAATAAGTATATTTAATTTTTATTTAAAATTAAATTATTATTTTTACTCGTTAAACACTTCTTTATTTATTAGTTGTTCTTTACTTAATAAATCGAACTACACTAAGTAGTAAAAATAATCTACCATCTACTTCTACAATTATCTAAAACCAAAACCTGGTTATATTTGATTGAACGCAAAAACACTACTTATATATAATACTACCTTATATATAATAGTTAACCGTATACCAAACTGATATTAATTATTTTTATTATTAATATTTTATAATTATTATTAATTATGTATTAGGTATCTACTTATTTTATAATATTGTTATAATTGTTGTTGCATCAAAATAAGCTATTTTATGAAATATTGTTTCAATTTCTTAACTAACCTAATCATGTTATATTATTTTTAATGGATTTTTAACACTTGAGCAATTTGTATGGTTCGTTTAAGGTACCTATATAATATACGTGTTACTTCGGTGTTATGATTTTAATTTGTTTTCATCTAAAAATAGTACCTCATATTAATATTTATTTTTTTAAATATTCAAACGTCCAAAATCGCGTTCGTATTATTGCATGCTAATAACAATGATTAATATTATTAAATAAATCATAAGTATTAATGTAAAATTTTGATTTTTGACATTTCACCTATGTTTATAATCATTTTTTATTACATTTATTGTGTCTATAGATGTGTTGCGAAATATGTAAAATTGGAATCGCTGTTGGTTCAACGCAAGCGATCTGCCAATCAACAATGGTGTTTAACAACTATTTATGGGAAGAAGTATATCGAACATGTTGCAGCAAAGGTACTACTAAAGTGCAAACAACATCCGCAGGAATGAGGAATAACATCTATAGTATGTATATTGTATATAGATGATCTGATGATCAGTAAAATGTAATCGACTAGGTATACCCATCATATTAATTGTTAAACTATCATTTAAATCGAACTATTTTTATTTTATTTAGTTTTTATTTAGTTTCTATTCTATAATGTTTGATTAAACATTCGTAGACTTTATAAAAATAATATAATACGATATGAGATTATTTTTAAAGATCAGGTTTTTTTTTAATAGATTTTAATAATCAAATTCTTTGATTTACTTATTAATGTATGAATCTGTGATTCGGTTGTTTTTATTTGTGATTTTTAGACATTTAAAACTAAACTGTAACAAATTCGTAAATAATGTATAACAAAATCTTACCTATGACCTACCTAACAATAAATTATATTAGAAACAAGTAAGTAGATTAAGTTTAATTTAAATACTTAAAATTTAAATGTTAATTATGAATACAAGATAAATAATATGTAAATTTTCTTAATATGGGTAATTATTATAAATTATTGCTCAATATTAACGTATATTATTAACTCGAAGACAAAATTAGAATAAGTTTGTTTTATTCAATTTTCATAACAAATTAACTCGCCTATCTAATATAGTAATACCGGATTAGGCCAGGTTTTACCATTGTTTATAAGTGTTATAATTAACACTTATATGTATCTAAATACTTTTATTATGTAAAATATTAAAAATGCCTAATCTATAGGAGTAACCTAAATTTCACTTTTAAATTGAAACTATTATCAAATAAGTTTAAGTATAAATTATTATGAATTCCTTGTTTGCGTATCGATGAATGACCTTTAATCTTATTCAAATTTGTTTAGATACTAACAAATGTAGTGATGGTACACAATGCACACACACAGAAAAATGTGTAAACACACCAAAAGGATTTGAATGTCATCCTCGGTCAACGATATCAATAGCTCCTGAAAATTTATTTAAGTACTCAAAAAAACAAAATTGTGATGTTGGATATGCCTATGATGTATATGGGAAAACATGCAAAGGTATTTTTGATCATACATTATTTCAAAAAAATACTAAAAATAAATTATATGTAAAATAATTATAATAAATTATTTAAAGTTAAATAAATTAACTAATTTTACATATATATATATATAATGTCTACTAAATTCTACAAATAAGAATTGTATTTTAAGTTATGATATTTATATTGTTAAATTTAAATATCATATTATATCTTTTAGATTCTGAGGAAGAGAGGAATGTATTAGTTTTATAAAGATTTTTTTTTATCTGAAAAAATTTCTTCGAGTAGAAATAATGGTCCAATTACCATGAATAGAGTATGCTTTCGGTAGAAAATTACATCTACTTAGTACTTTATTTAGCTCATTTTTCGAATATCTCAAAAGTTTTTCCTTAGGAAAAAAAATTCCAAAAAAAGACGGAAAAACGACAAAATTGCGGTTAGCGTGAATTTTGGGATAACTAATGCAGTTTTTAATGTAGGAACTTTTTTTAAGTATCCTCGTAAGTAATTTACACACGTGGTAAAATTTTTGAACGGATTATCAGTATAATATATTGTATATCTGACTGAGTTTCACTTAGAATCATTTTTTCAAATGCAATTCTTAATTATAAAAAACCATTAATTTCTTCGAGGACCGAAGGGACGAAGGATGAACGGCCGAAATCGACTTTCACGCTTTATTTTTATTTACCAATTTTAGGTTGCTGCGAAAATGCTTATTAAACTGTCCAGTTTAATGATTGATAAAAATAATTTATTTTTATTAAATTAGGATCAAAATGATTAACCAAATAAACTGTGATTTCATGTTTTAAATTACGTTTTAAATTATTAAATTTAAAAGTTACGAATGTAGAAGACTCATTAATGGATTCCCCATAGTTCTTACAAAATTTTCTCAAATTTCACCATTATACTAATATATTTTTAAATTATTTAACAAATTTTAAGTAATTAAGTAATTATAAGTTTCCTATACAAAATATTAATCGCCCATAAGTACTTTTATATAATGATTAATTGTAAGTTGGTATAATATTAATTAAAAAATTGTATATATATATAAATATTTGTATTTTATTTATATTTAAGATATTGATGAATGTACAAAACAACCATGTGATATAAATCAAATATGCGAAAATACACCAGGAAGCTTTAAATGCCATTGTAAAACTGGTTTTAAATTAGACAATGTAACTAATGCTTGTACAGGTAAAATTCAAACTAAGTTTATAAGTTTTTTGAATTAGAGTTAATATTTTATTAATTTTTGAATATTTATTAATAAAAAGTGTTTTTTAATTTTAATTTGAACTTTAAGTATTACGTATTGCTTATAGAAGTACCTACTTCAAGTAACTATATATATATATATATATATAAATAGTTGAAATAGTATTACATCATACTTATTAATTGAATTATAAAGTATTTTATTTAGTTTCTTTTCTTTAATAGATAAGCACATCTTAACGCGAACAATTTAAGGACATACCCACATGTTTTTAATGATACTAACATTAAGAGAATGCAACGCAGTACATTAATTGTGACGTTTAGGTTGAACTTAAAGTATAAACATATATTGACAAATTTAAAAAAAAAACATGAGTGTCATATATGCGTTTTGTAAACGATCACCTGGCAAAGAAATTATAGTGTACCTATTAAGTTTTACAATTTTTATCATGACGTATAACTTCTTTGCCAGACGATATTTTACAAAATGGAAAATATGCTTCTCTTTAAATTTGCTAATATATGTTTATACTCTAAATTCAACATCAAAATTAATGTTCTACGTTGCTATGATTTTGCTAGGTATTCCTCGTTATTTAGAAGATAGCACATGTGGGTAGAACGTCCTCTTAATAGAATAATTTATAAATCCAATATCTATCTAATAGTTTAAATAAAAATATCTATAGTATTTCTAATAATATTTTTTAAAACAATTTTTCAGATATTAATGAATGTCAATTAAATTTGCATACGTGTCAAGAGTCTCAGAGATGTGATAATACAGTCGGATCGTACCATTGTGTCCGTTTTACAGGATGTGGAACAGGATACACACTTGATGTTGAATCCGCCTTATGTTTAGGTTAGATTATTATAATTTTTTTTAAAATAACCGCTTCACAAATCACAATTATTTTAATTAAAATTAAACATTGTAACATATTAGTCAATAGGCATTATAGATTTAATGAGTTCATATCTGTTATAGCATTTTATAGCATTGTCGATAACGTTTTCGTTAATTAAAATAAAATTACAATATTTCAATCATTTATGATAAAAAACTTCGATTTCACATTTTGATCATAATCTATTTAAAATGTATTATTATTCAAGTATAGTAAAATATATTTCTATTTTTAAACACTCAGAAATCAGGGGCGTATCTAGAAACAATTTTTAAAATAGGGTTTTAAATTACTTTTAACAATTCTAACTTTAATAATATTATAAATTGATAATTAATATATAATAATATAGTAGATATATATATATATTATATAAACCTACATGTAGCTAGGTTATAATATATATTGTAGTACATCATATTTACATATTTTTTATAATAATATAGGTTTTCAGGAAAAATTATATTTAGAATTGAGTAGTTGACTTTTATGAATTTGTTAAACACAAGTTGTTCATAAAATTGATATTTGACGAAGTCTTAAAGCTATATGTATATATAATTTAAATAGCTCAACAAGAAAAATATGGATACAAATATGAAATGTGTAAAAGGAAAGTGAAATATGAAAAAAAATTATAAAGATTTTAAAATTAAATGTTTACATTTTAATTTTTGTGAGACATAATTTAGTGAAAATATACGACTTGTTAAATATAATTAATAACTACTGCTCGGCAGTATTCAATAAATTTAAAATAGTGTTATATATTGATAAATTTATATAAAAATTATCAAATTTATGACAAATATACCTATACTATTCATTAATATTCATTAATTTCCATAAATTGTAAAAAAAAAATTAATAAATATGTCCGTACAATTATTATTAAGTATTCAAAAATACGAGTCAGTGAAATGTGAAATCAGTAAATTAATCTGCTACAGTTCACAAATACATACAAATAATACGAACAGATTTTACAAATTTATTAACATTAAATAATATTTAATGCTTACATACCTAAATATTTTTATTGATCCTGCATATTTAAACTTCTTTTCGTTCTACAGATAGAGATTTATCATGTTTTGTATACAATATTTAATATTATATTCCATTTTTCATTCATTAAATTCAATGCGTTCGGTTTGTTATGTAATTACCTACCGACTACTAATTATACATTTTTTGTCCATATTTAGATGATGACGAATGCGTTTTGAAGACGGATACCTGTGGACTTTTAGGTCCAAATTGGACTTGCACAAATACTTTAGGCTCATTTCGATGCGTGAAGAAACCTTGCACGGGACCAAATTGCAAAGTCCAAGGAGGTTTGAACAATACGAAAGTAAATCCGCCCACCATGAAATGTCTTCGTGGATACGAAACCGACACCAACAACAAATGCATAGGTAATTGTACGACGACGTTATACGATTTTTTCAATATTTTATATCCTTTAGACATTTTTCTCCTCATACGAGAACACGAAATCATCAGTTAAGGAAAATTAGAGCAAAAACGCAAACCTGAATTTTAGTTAAAATTCTAAGCCAAAATAATAATTTGAAAAAAAAATCCACACAAAAAGTATCTTACGTTCGTATGAGTTATATATTTTTTTATGCTCATGTTTAATGTTGTTCCTTTTTAAAAATAATAATAAAATAACTAAAATACTTATAATTTGTATGAATAATACATAATAATTAGCTAATACCTAAGACCTCTGCTGTAGTTTATTAAAATAATAGGATATTTAGTTCTTTACAATTTATTGTTATTCATTTTTAATATTTTATCTACTTTTCTCAATTTGGTTTAGTCATTACAATTATACACACAATGTCCGGACTCTTGTTTTATATTTCTTTAAACGTTTACCTTAAATAGGTACTTAGATAGTAACGTATATACATTTATTTTAAAAAACAATTCAAGTCCTATGTTTATGCTAGTAAATAATTTAAACCAGCTCCTATTTTAATATAACTCTATCAATCACAAAAAAATATTAATTATAGCGTAAAATATTTATTAAACAATATTCAAGTGTAGAACTGAACTAGATTAAAAATTACTTTTAAAATTTTACGAAGAGAAAATAATATGTCTTATTAGTTATAGTAAATTGCTTATATTTCTTTAAATTAATAAGAAAATGCTGAATACGCTTGATTTTGAACTGTATTAATATTAAATGTTGCAGACGTTAACGAATGCAGATCATCAAACCGATGTTTAAAAAATCAAATATGCATTAACACAAATGGAAGTTATTACTGTTTGACGAAATCAAAAAGTTATCCATAACAGGAGTAAATAATATACGCATATAGGTATTTTTTTTTCTGAAAAATTACATCAAATTCCTAGGTACCTAAAAATGTGTCTACAGAAATTTTATAGTTATTAAAAATTAAAAATGCCTACTAATGTACGTATGTTTAATTAAAATATTATCAAATTATAATTTGATATAACTATTCAAACGTTGTTTTTATTTTAATAATTGTGAGATTTTATAGTACTTTACATAAATATAATGTTTGATGTATATCGTATTGCAATTAATATTCATTAATATTAAAACCTAAAAATCATTTTTTTAAAAAAATAATGTCTAGTAATTATAATGGTAATTAATATAGCTTTGCATAAGGAAAAGTGTAGAAGTTACAAAAATTGTATGGAAAATGAGAGTGAATATAATTAGATGGATTGGAGTTATAGACATGTTTGATATCTTGATGTTTTGATGTTTGATGTTGGAAATGAATGTAGAAGGTAAGGAAAGCCTAGGAGAGAAAAGCCGAAAAAGAGATGTATAAATTACCTACCTTGGTAATTTACTTAATTTGTAATAGGCAGTCATTTCCACATTTTTAAACATAAATTTATATATTTTTTAAATGTAATCAAATTAATTATTAATGTTAAAAATAATTTTATTTAAAGAGAAAATAGTTCCAAGCTTCATTCCTACAAAAAAAAACATGTTCCAGAAGTCTGTTACTTTTAGAACAAGTTCGTTTTCAACACTGGTATCTTGACAAAAATCTAATAATTACTACATATGTTTATCTAATTAATTTAATAATTGTGTTCATTTATTGAATTAGTGAAAAATGTTAAAATAATTAAGATATAAAATACATGTGTATTTTATAGGTATATTGATTTTACAATTAAAATACAACTTATAGCTAAACCACTAGCTTCCAAAAATATTTTATGGAATTCATCAATATACTTTGGGCATTGGCAGAGGCAGACTACCCAGGTGGGACAGTGGGAATAGTCCTACTGGGTCGCATGCTTTCTGAGGCCGCCGAACTGAACCATGTAAATGTATAAACTTTATACTAAAATAAAATAATAAAGACTATCAAAATAAATTTATTTAGGCATATTATAATATATATATTATAATATATAATATATATTATAAAATATATATTATATATTTTATATTATAATATAAAATAGTTATAACTTATAAATGTAGGTTGTTATTAATACACAATGATGAAAATATAAATATAATTCAGCCCCATTATGCTATTTATAACTTTTAATAAACAAGATAACGAAGGTAATTCAATTTAAATGGGTATCAGACCACACCAGATTAAACAAGTTCAAAGTTGAAATATATCAAACAATAATAGATCAAATTATTAGTAATTGAAATGAACTTTTTACTGACAACAAACACTTAATAGCAGATGTTAAATACTTGATACTTAAATATTTCAAACAAATAGAACAAATGCCAAATACAGCTTTAAAACACTTGGCAGATTTATCTAATTTAGAACACGGACAACTTTTCTAAAGTATATTCCAATTTAAAAATGTTTACTAGAAAAAAACCAAAGAAATATACTGTGAATTTGATACAAATTCAGATAAAAAATACAGATAATGATGAGAGAATATGAGTTATAATACAGCATTTTCTTGTGAGTAAAATTTCCCATTTATATAAGTATATAATTTAAAATATTATTTAGCCTATACTTTATGTTTGATTTCAAGTAACAACAAAAACATCATACATGATACGGATGATTGTTTACAATGTGTGTATAAACTTTTACACAATTTAAATATACATGTCTCTGCTTCTCCTACATTATGTGCTTCATATGAGTTTTTTCTTACTTTGTCAGTCACTGAGGTTAATTGTGAGAAAACATAAAGCTTGTTAAAACAAAACTTAGGACTAATTTAAGTCAAAATAATTTAGAAGCACTTTTAATTATGAACGTTGTAAAACAATTTGTCAATGACATTGAAATTTCAAGTATTATTGATTACCTACCTAAAAGCAGGTTCTATAGTAATGTCTAAAATGTTTTCTTTATCATAAAAATTTAGTTTGATTTCCGTAATATATAATTTATGATTTTCGTCAACTTTTATAAATTATGGTTGTATAGACAAATTTCTGCAAATGGTAGAAATTTAAAAACTCGTAGATGATTTGTAGTTAATACAATGAATAAACAAATGAATAAATAAATTATGTCTATTTGACAACACAATATATAGATAGGTATTAGGTACATGAAAATATGAAATATTATTCATCATAGTACTTAATTTATATTTTACATGCTATTTATATTATAATAATTTATAATATTGATTTAACCTTTTTAATCTCGTCTACCACTACTTGGGCTGATAACGCTGCGGGCTGGACATTTATTTTTTGACTATGAATTGATAACAGCTGTAATAATAATGATGGGTTGTTGGTCCAAAGACGACATAAATTTGCCAACAATTTACAATAATAAAACTCATTTTCTACTTTTTATTATTATAGGTTAAAAACAATAAGCAATTTACATATCTTCTAAGACCGTAGTTTACAGCATAGAATAAGGTTACTGGCTACTGATTTACACTTTTACAGTATTTTCTATGTTAATTCGTTCATTCGTTTTACATCATTTCAATTAAATATTTCATATTTGCAACTTTCATTATTATAGTCGATAAACGATCGTGCAAATAGTAAATACAACATTTTTTGTAACAACACTCATTAGATTTTATTACAACAAAAATTAAAAAATGAAATACAATGCCCTGAAAGACCATGGATTAGTCGTGTGGGCGAAACTAAAACGGAATGACAAACCTTGGGCTGGTAAGACACATTTTTAGTATAATTGAGCGTTAATTAATAATGTTTAAACTACGTTTACGCGAAACGAGATATTTTTAAGATTGTATGTAAACATAGGTATTTAGGTATAGTACGTTTAGACATGAGCACGAAATAGTTTAAATGTTTTATCATACGGTGAATTAGGGTAGAATATATTTTAATCACAGTGCATGTATGATTCCAAAGCTGATGTTTCCGTTTGTGAAGCCATAGATAAATTTTACCTAAAATACATAATAGGAGTTATGTAAGTAATACTTTCTAACATAGTATCGAACTATTGACTATTAAATTTTCGAAACTGTGAAGAGAGAAGAAAACTATTTTGCTACTGTAATAATATTTGTATTATATTTGGTATTAGTAAACGCAAATCAAATTCTACTAATGCATGAGTTGGCTATATCTGATTTAATATAGTCCAATAATGTAACATAAATGCATCGCAAATAAAATTATTCAGCATTCTTAGCGGGGTCTTAGTCCTTATTGCTATTCATTAAACATTGATATCATTACAATTGCTTATGCTAAATCACTAGCTTCCAAAAAAAGTTTATAGAATACACTTTGGATATCTAGTAAGGAACTAAAAATATAAAATTAAATATCAAGACTGATGTTTATTTTAATATTTTTTGGCATTTCAATTTTCAAATTTAGCTATGAATTGATACAGCTGTTGTTTTTACAATGATAAAAATGGCTTATTATTGTTAATTCAATGATGACGTAAACTTTACTTACAATTTCAAACAAATTTCTTTATGTTAATTCATTCATTCGTTTTACATTAAAGTGTTGATACTTCGAATCTCGATACATATTCGCATAAATAGTTAATACGCCAGTTTTACAAACAACACTCATTTATATTTTATTAAAATGCAAGTATAATAAAAATTTTTAAATGAAATACTATGCCTTAAAAGACAACAGTTTAATTGTATAGCCAAAACTAAAGTGAAATGACAAATCGTGTGACGGTAAGACACATTTATAGTATAATTAAGCGTTGATTAATAATGTTTACACGAAATGAGATATTTTTAAGATGGTGTATAAACATAGATAGTACGTTTATACATAAGCACAAAATAGTTCAAATAACTTAATATAGGGTGAACTAGGTAAAATATTATATACATATACCCATGTTGTGTATAAAAGTTCTTAAATAATATAATCGCATTTGTTGTTAAGTTAAGTTACATTAAACAAATTAATATAATTTGATTATAAATCATTTAAAAATTGTACAAGTATAAAAAATGATATAAGTATGTGTATAAATTGTAAAATCAAATGTATGTATGTTATTATTATTTATTATCCTTGGTTAATACATTTTATACAAAACCAGTATATTTTTTTTTCTTTTACCATTGCATTTAATATCATATAAATTAAAGCATGAGTCACATAAAATTGCATCTTCATCCAAGACTTCCTCACATTATTTCAAATTCATCGAATGATAAAAAATGTTTGACCAATTTTCAACGTTGTTCATTAATTAAGATACAAACAGTGAATGTAGAAAATATTATAATAATAAGTGGGCACTAACTTTGTTGGGAGAATCAGAATTATATTGTTATCATTCATGTTACATGCCAATATGACTTACTATGTCTTAGGGATTCAAAAGGAAATATAATATAAGTATATACACTGGTATTCTAATACATTATTATTTATGTTAAAAACCATTAAACAAAAAATAATACTAAGTACATAATTTAATACATGTAACAAACAGTTTAAAAGTGAAACATTTATTTTGCAAACTTTCATGTTTTTCCTTTTTTAGCATTTTTAGATTAATTCCTAAATATTTAGTTAGTTTCTGTTATATGGCTATTACAATTATTTTGTATACATTTTGTATTATTGAATATTGTTAATTTAGTAGTTTAGTTTAGTGATACAAATTGGTATTTATAAAATGAATTATGTTACTTAAAAATAGAGCTTTGAAATTATTATATATATATAATCAATTGTCGCAACAAATGCGAATAATGTATGTAAATATTTGATTGGGTATGAGCCAATTCAGTTAACATTCATTTATATAATACATCGTTGTACATTATTTATTTTCAAATAAAAAATTAATACTAGAATTTTATAATTTTGTCACACTACAAAAATTTATTTTGAATTTTTTTTACTTATACTATTACTTATAGCCATGATTATATCAGCTGAAAAACTTGATCTTCAATTTAAAGAATCGTCTGACAAATTATGGGTCTGGTGGTTGGGTGACAACCGATTTTCACAGGTAAAAAAATATAAATTTGTAAATTTTAAATTCAACATTAATAATAATAGAACTTTTTTTAATATCAGGTAATAATAATACTTGTGTGTTTTAAAAACCAAAAACATGTTCTTATTATTTCTCAGATATTTAGTATTATGTAAAAATTATTTTAATATAATAAAAATAACTTATAAATTTGAAAAAATAAAAAAAATGTATCGTGTCCAATACAAACAATTTTAATGAAATTATGTAACTAAAATATTTGATTTAAAATTTTTCATTTTATAAATAAAAAATTTCATACTTTTTTTATTTTGATTTTAAGTAGACAAAAAATTTGTTTTTTATGTGATACAATCTTAGTAATATTATAATTTTTTAGGTACCCAACAAATTTATAGAAGATTTTTGTACTGAATTTGTAAACAATGCAAGAAATCTGAAAGGTCTACAAAAGAAAGGTGTTTTAGAAGCATTAGATGTAATTGTATAATTATTATTTTATTTTGGTATATTATAATATTTTAATTATTCAATATAAATATACATGTGTTTTAGATACTATCAATTCAATACGATTTAAAAATACCAAATAATTCAGTGAGAGCAGATGTTGCCATTCAATGGGGAATTGTTCATTTAAAAAACAAGACTCAAAATAAAATTGGTAAGTAAATATTGCAAAACAAATTGTCTATATTTCATCAGACCGAATCTATTTATTTAATGTGAGATAATAAACAGAAATTATATTTATAATAGAAAGAGCTAAATTTGATTTTAATTTAGGAAAATTAATGAGAGCTGAAACATACTTTATACCGGATAATATATTAAAGAAGATAACACGAATCAACAATAATAATATTAAGTTAACAATAAAACACAATATAAATGAAAACATACCAGTAGAAAAAAAGGGTAAAACTACCAATAGCAATGATCACAAGGGTGGTAAGTTAAAATATTATTATTTTTTATAATAAATAAAATAAATTATGATTTTGCAAAAAAGAATTGTTATATGTTTTTAAAAAATCCTTTCTTCAGATGATATAAGAAATAATGAATTTTAAATCGTCTGAACCTTAAATTTAAAATGATGTAAAAATTGTTGTTTTCATTAATTTAAATTGTGGTTTTAATTGTTCACAGGCGTAAATAAGGCATTAAAAATGAAAAACAATTGCTTAGCTTGTAGGAAACTGTTGGGTGATCATAAACATGAGCATCCTTTAATAAAAGGATTCATATGTGATGAATGTTTTGTAAGTAAACTATAAATGACAAAATTTAAATTTATATTTCACACATGACTAGTTTTTATTAAATCATTAGCACATATAACTTATTTGGTACCTATTTATTTATTATTTTTATAGAAAAATGTTGGACTTTCCCTCATGCCCACTCAAGAAAAATATAAAAATGTAAGCTTATACATTAATTAAGAGAATCAATTATTTAAAGTAATCTTATTAATGAAACAAATTTTTAGAATGTTGATTGCTGTATATGTTTTAGTACTGGAGAGACCTCTATATTTTGTGATCACTGCATCAGGTGAAATTATAATCATATATTTAATTTGTGTCATCTGGAGGGGTAAGCTTTTATTACATTTTTTTTTTTTTTTTTGCTTTAGGACATTTTGCAAAGATTGTCTGAGTATTTATTGTGATCATACATGGTTATTCAAAGTTTTAAATCAACGAATTTGGCAATGTTTTTTATGTGATGAAGCTTTGTCCAATAATGCATCAATTGGATTAAAAAAGAAAATGACTCGAGAACAAATAAAGAATGTAATAAATATGTGTTATAGTGAATTAATACTAATATGTTATAATTACATTTTTCATTTGACATTTTTCAGATTTACAATTTGTATTCTTCGACTAAAAAAAGTAAAGAGAAAATAAAAATTAGCGAAATTATGGTAATAGCTGAAAACGATGATGAAGCAATTGGTATTTATAATATAACATTTAATTATCAAACATATTTAATATATTTTATACGCTAGCAACTTGTTTTTTGATTGATTTATATCATTCAGCCTGACAAAATTAAAAATAACTTGTATATTTGAAATTTATTTCTGAAAAAATTTTGAAGTCATTAGGCATTTTAATACTAAAAGTCGTAAATAGAATTTTGATTTATTGCTCAAAACATGTAATTCATTGACAATAAAATTTCATTTCTAGTTTCCAAATTGTTGTATTGGATAATATCATTATTAAAAGGAGAATTATTTAAGACTAATATTGAACAAATTACATTATATTTTCATTTCATTTATTTAAATCTATTATTAAATTGGTTGGACGTCATAACAATGTAAAATATATTAATTTATAATGTTTGTTACTTTAAATTTAATGTCTTCAAATTGTTTCTTTTATATTTTTCTTTTTAATCATGATATTTTATAATGTATTTGTAGTTATTTCATTATTTTTCTATACAATATCAATTGTAATGCCAAGTCTAGTTGTGATGATGTTGTGTTGTCTCCCTTTTGATTACAATTAAGGAGACTAAATTACTGATAAATTTATTCCTATTTAACTATATTAATTAATCTTTGTTTATTTTATAGTACCAACAATTTTAAATTCCTTAAAATTTCCATTCAACATTTTTAAAAGTCAAAATGACGACAGTCATTCAATCATACAATATGAAAATATTGAAAATGATATTATACTATTAATTCAGTTGACCAAAGACATTTCGGGTAAGTGGTTTATTATTATGATTGTTTGGTATGCTTAACTATTCCTTTGTTTTTAAAACTACCTGATTTGTCCCTTTATGATTACAAAAAATTACTTATGATTACTAATTTAAACTTTTACTTTGTATAGATGAAAGTATTATTTGTGAATTTATGAAATACGCTAGTGTAAGAAGCAAGCTGAAAGCTGCATTGAGAAATTCTGCATATGGAAAAAATAAACATTTATTTTGGGCATTTGAATCGAGTGCATCAATTTCAAAACCAGCACACATTGCTTTACTTAGGTAAGGTTTATTTTATCAAATTTTCTAAATGATATATACTATATTATATTTTAAATCATATTAATATGAGATACAATTATTTTTCTTTGTCGTTTTTTAATATTATTTACTATTTAAAATAAATAACTACACATATGTAAATTTTGATCAAGGTTTTCAAAGGCTCCACCAATTTTGATCGGAACAAATCACAAAGATGTTTGTCAAAGAAGTCGATTTATTTGGTCCAATATTCCTATTCCTACAAAACATTTTGTTAGATATCAAAAGTCAAATATTTTTCTTCGTAAATTAGAAGATGATGATGAACAAAATTTTTTAAATTATGGTAATTTTTATATAATTTTGTTATATCTAAGTTCATTATATAATCATCGACACGAATAGTAGCCCTGACTATTATCACGATTTTGTCAGTAATTTCATCTCAATGTTTTATAATATTATACTAAAGGACGACATATGAATAGTGTGTCTGGTTGATAAACACAATTTAATTCGGCATTTGGGAACCTGTAAGTTGGTTAGTTGCTACTTTTCGTGTCGTCAGCATAAATTATAATTCTGTACTGCTTATTTAATTTTTAATATTATTTTGTTAATTTATTGTGTAGGTTCAGATTTTTCAGAATCAACATCAATAAGTTCGACGTTGGGTTATGATTCAGTTAAAATCATATTGACAAGTTTAATAAAAAATATGAAATAATGTTGTGTCCTTAGTATATAATTTGGTTTTGCTTTTTATTTAAAGTAGTTATTTTTTTTCCTTTTATTTTATCAATATTAAAATTAAAACAAGAACTAGTCCTTAAGGTATGTAATTTTTCTTTGTTTTTTTTTTTTAAATAGTCTTGTATTTTTTTGTATTTTTGTTATATCAATATTAAAACAAGTTCTAATCCATGTTTTATTTTTTGTATTTTATAATTTAAACTAATATTATATTGATTTTTTTTAACTAATAAACTTATTGAACTAATTAATTGTCGTATTTTTATAAGATCCTTTTCTGATATATTTTATTCCTAATTTTCTCCTTTTTTTTTTACTACACATGTTTAAAATTAGTAATGTTAAAAACAAAACTCTTATCTACTGTTTATAAATAGTTATTAATGTTACCATAATATTGTTTAATAAACTAATTTATTGAACCAATGTTTAAGAAACAGACTAGAACTAGTGCATCATATCAATTATTAATAACTCGAGAAGCTGTTCTAAAGTGTCCCTTAATTCATGTATAGTATGGATTGACTTTATATTATCAACACTAATCTATTCAAAATCTTAATACCAAATTAACTGTGTATAATGTACTTCATAGTAGGGAGTATACAAACATATTTTTCATGGTTGAGGACTCTTAAATAATTAAACACAATATGTTTATGGAATTTTTTTACGTATAAATATATTTTATTTAATATACCAATACATATTAAATTATTTATTTACATTAATACATATATCTAAGTATATTTTTTATTTGTTAATAATCATCTAATACTTAAATTGAAATAATTGTAGTTTATTCAATAAATGTTCCCCATTATATTAACACATAATTGTACAATTAAAAAAAATTATAGATATTTATGTTGATAACTATTGTGTAGATCAACAATAGTTAATATTTTAGCATATTGTTACTCTAACCAGTAACACAGTCATTAAATATTATTTTGTTCTTTTAAGGTTGAAAATATTTTTCAGGTAGAAATTATGGTCCGATTATTATAAGTAAAGTTTGCTTTCGGTAGAAAATTGCATCTACTTGGTATTTTATTTAACTAATTTTTTTAATTTTACAAAAGCTTTTCCTTGAGAGAAAAAATATCGACGGAAAATCAAAAATTCACAGATTAAAATTTATGTAGTTTGTAATAAATAATTCAGTTTTAAACCTAGGGACTTAACATTTTTTTGAGTATTCACATAATGTGTTCTAAATATCAGAACAAATTTTGAAATTAAAATTGATTTCAACTTTTCTCAAAAATGTTTAATTTTACCTGCAATTTTAAATTTAATGGTTTGAAAATTTTATAGAAGAAAAATCATACTACTTAATCTATTTACAAAATATTTTGAAAATCGTAAGTCACAATTTTTTTTTAAAAAACGTTTTTAAACTTTAACATTTTACATTACATTTATTTACATACATTTTATGTTTTTAAAAGACAAACCACATTTTTGGGAAGAAATAATGATACGATTACAACAAGTAGGGTATGTTTTCGATAGAAAGTTGCATTAACTTGATATTTAAATTAGCTTAATTTTCGATTTTTTAAGAGTTTTTTTTGGGGGGAATAAGAAAAACTACCAATAAATGATTGGAAAACTACAAAATTCAAGAGAACTCATGATTTTTATGAATTCGATTTCCTACTACCTGTATTTGTTTTATATAGGCTATTCTGTTTCTTTCTAATAATATTTGACTAAGTGCCTACATATTAGATAACAGTATTTTTACTCCTATCTAGTCCTTATTGATTTGTAAAATCAATGAAGCTTTCATTAAACTGGCTCATTAACATCTGATTTTGTTAACATATCACTGCAGACAAAGTGGTAACTACTGTAGTTGAATCGATAATGATGTATTCTTCTCATTAGCTCTCTGCTTCCATATTTCTAATTGAAGTAAAATTTACATTACTTCCTTTATTTACAATCATAAAATCTGTGCTACTATGCTCATGAAAGCCTAAAAATAAATTAAACAATATAATTTACTAGTAAGGAAGGTTAGGTATTATTTCAATTAAAACTATTTTAAAATATATACTTTGTACTTTCTCAAAGAAATTTAACATATAAAAGCTATATATTTTAGATTCTGAGTGAAGCGAAGAATGTATTGGTTTACAAATATGTTTTTTTTATGTCTGAAGACACTTTTCTGGGTAGAAATAATGGTCCGATTATCACAAGTAGGGTATGCTTTTGGTAGAAAATTGTATCTAGTTGGTACGTTATTTAACTTATTTTTGGAATTTCTAATAAGAAATTATTAATATTATGTTAATTATTATCTATAGTGTGTATAAAAATAATATTACATAAACATAAAGAATAAAGCTAACTATATTTGATATTTAACCATAACGGTTATCTACTAATTTATAGTTTGAAATACCTATTAATATATCTATGGCCTAATTATAGTATAATTTAGGTAATGTATAAATTATTATTTTTACGTAATACAACGTCATTAATGAATGTATTGTATCTACTGAAGGGTTTCTATAATTTTTATTACGAAATCCTAAAATTTGTGTTAGGTAAAAGTATTCAGCTATTACTGATTATTAACAAAAATAACATACATTTATGTAGGTTTGTAACTGTTGTAGGATTGTTATAAAAATTTGACGAGCATAAAAAAATGACTAATATTTTCAACGTGACTAAAATTAAAACAAATAGTAAGTAAGTATGTTATGACACGCAAGTGGTTCGTAGGGGATGAATGTTATAACATGTAACGCGGTGCGGAGTAAGATAATTTTTGCGATCTTTATCTAACATTATCCAATCGTGCGTTTCACTGCTCGACCGGTGAGAAACAGGGGGAGGTTAGGTTTGTTTAGGTTAGATGGAACCAACCTGGTTAGGTTGGTTGACGAAAAAATTGTAAAAAGATCAAATTGTATATGATTAGACTTCGATAAAATTTTCAGACCGATAAACCAAAAATTGCAGTAAGTATTAAACATTTTTGGGAAAGGATACCTTACCTAAGATACCTACGAGTATATTTTCATGTAGAATGTACCTTTTTAAATATCTACAATATTATTAATCAAAAAAAGATCCTTCTACAAATTATTGATATCGGAAAACTTGTTATAAAATTATCTTTAAGGATTCAAAACAATATATGAATGGGATCATCTGGAGGATAATTGAATACAATTTTATTATCTCTAGAACAGACGAATTTTATTTGGAGTTACATTTAAAACAATTTTATCTGAGAATAGCATTCTCGTCGCTAGTCGTCACATAACCGAACTACAGTGCACAAAATATTATATTAATCTACAATCAAAATAATTATGGCCGGTAAAGCCCGACCCGACCCACAGACGTGGATATATCGATAGGTATCGGACATACCTCCCGGCATTTTACGCCGCGCTAAAATCACACATATTAAATTTTACTGTATAAAAATCTTACACAAACATAATGAATAATTCAATAACATAAATTAAATTTTATAAATACAATCATTTAGTTTTTTAATTATATATCAACGGATATATTTCCATTGTTTTCGTTGTGTATGGTGCGAACATTATGCGACCCGAACGGGTGTTGGCAAAAATTCTTAACCGTCCGATCCCAGTACGTATGACAAGTGGGGAGACGCAAAATACAACACGAGAATAATATAAACAAATAAATACGAGAGTCGACTTATTACCGTCATTGCGCGAGGTTTAATTTATAATTTTATAATTAAGTTATTTTATATTTTATTTAAATAATTGTTGTCTGTGCGCGTCGTCTCCGCCTGTCATTCGGATTTCCATTGGTCAATCGCTTGGATCCAGATATCAGGTGTATAATTTATATATATATATAATTACATAGGTATTTCGTTGCTGAATATATATATTCCATTATGTTGCTAAATTGAGAGTTTACTTATTTGAACTGAAATTAAATACGAGCTCTGGAAGTCTTTGTGGGGCTATATAAATTAAATAGAGAACTTTAGATTTCCTACTGCAGAGATAGCTTAGCCAACTATATCCTCAGGATTCCACTAGTCAAATCTATCGTTCACTAGACGAACAGTACCGTTACAATGGGTAACGGGCACAACAGCCGAGCCACTCTCTTCACTTCCCCATGAATCGTACGGTCCAACGCTACTCGGATCACTCCATTCTTGCCTGGATACACTTCTACCCAGGGCCGGCGAAAGGGTGGGGCCAGAGCCCCGGGGCCCGGACCTCTGGGGGGGGGGGGGCGTCATCAGAGGCAAATTTTACAAATTATCTCATTCAATATCAATAAAATATTTTATATACCAAATGTTATGTTTTTTCTTTTGTTCACAATTCATTAAACTAAAACATTAAGTATAAGATAACTGCTGTATTAAAGTGCTATGTATATCTTAGTCAAATAAGTATAAGTAAGTATAAGTAAATAAAGGGACCCGGAATTGATCAGTCCCGGGGCCCATAAAAGTTCTCGCCGGCTCTGCCTCTACCACACGGCAAATTGACCATTTTAAAGATGGTAGGCTATTGCTTTTAATCAAGACTAGAGCGCCGACCTTTAAACACGGACCTTTAGACACTCGCCACTTTGATCGACCCTGAAGTTGACTTAAATATTCGGAACTCCACCTTGACCATATTTGTTGAGTTATTTGCGTGGTACGCTGCCAGCGACGTAGTCGATTCGGTGTAACAATTGATATATCGGGTGCGGGCAAACTCGGAAGAGACTCACCAATAAGGAAGTGGCCAGGGGTTAAAGCGTTTAAATCTGAAGGGTCTGCTGATAAGGAAGTTATGGGTCGAGAATTAAGGCAAGTTTTTATGCGAATTAAAACTGTGTTTAATTCTTCGTAAGTCAGCGAAGCATTACCTAAATGTCTAGTTAAATGGAATTTCGCGGCCTTTACAGCGGCCTCCCATAATCCGCCGAAATGTAGAGAACCGGGGAGGGGGAGGAGGGGATGAATTTCCATTGTACGCCAGCTTCTATCACGAATTTGTGCACTAAAACCTTGTGTTCCTTTGATAAAAATAATTCGCGTAATGTTTGGAGTTGGCGATTTGCACCAACGAAGTTCGTGCCGTTGTCGGAATAAATCATGCTGTACACTCCGCGCCGGAACCAAAATCTACGTAAAGCACCTAAAAAGGCTTCTGTAGTCAAATCGCCGACCAATTCGATGTGAGTGGCTTTCGTCACGAAACATATAAAGACACAAATATATACGCCTTTGATAACGCGGCATTACGTCGTAAACTTGTTTTTACGGTAAATGAACTGGCAAAATCAACACCGTTTATTTTGAAAGCGCGCACGGGTTCGGTTCGCGTACGAGGTAAATCATCTATTATAGGTAGAATAAGTAGGGCTTAAAGTGGGAAAAAATTCCAGGGGGGACTAATGTCTCCATATAGTTTTAAACGTTCCATATATGATTTTATGTCTCCAGAACGTTTTGTAACGTGTAATTTGTTAAAGGGGACGCTTTTAAACCACCATTAAAGGTAGGGGGACTGAGTCCCCTTGCGTCCCCCCACTTTAACCCCTGTGGATAAGTAACCGGTTTGGAACAAAAACAAACGACACATTTATGCACAGTTTGTCGCGCGATATTGCGACCGTTTAACGGCCAATATTGTTCCCGTATTGACGCGAGAAGTGCCTGTGGTCCGGCATGGAATAGACGTTCATGTTCATTACGAAATATTAATAATGTAAACGCGGATCGAGCCGGTAATAGTATAGGATTTCGTTGATTGTAGTTTATTGTCACCGATTGATTTATGCGACCGCCCACGCGCAATATTTGCGATTCGTCCAACCACGGACGTAGAAACATAAGTTTACCCTTTATTCCTGTCGTCTTTAAGCATTTTATTTCTTCACTGAAATAATTTTGTTGAACCATATTCATTATAGTTAATTTGGCTGCATTTATTTCGTCAGTGTCGATTTCTAAACGGTCTATAAATGTTTTTTTTTTTTTATTAAATATGCGACTATGCCAACGCTTACAACACGCAGTAACTCGAAATAATTTGTATATAGACGAATATCTTTATCAGGGTTGGATTTTTTGACCGCTCTGTTTCATTTGTTTGAAGCCATGTTGGACCTTCCCACCACAAATTATTCTTGCACAGTTGTTCTGAACTATATCCACGGGATATTATGTCTGCCGGGTTATCGGCAGATTTTACATGTCCCCACTCCCCTTCGTTGGTCAGGGTATGAATTTCGCCGACCCTATGTGCCACGAATGTTTTCCAACGTGTGGACGGCGAATTAATCCACGCGAGCACTATAGTTGAATCGGACCAAAAATGACGTCTATTTACAAGTATATTTAGTTTGGATATTAATTATTTTGTCCGCGACCTTAGATTTCACGATTACTAATCTCGAAATATAGTTACCGGTTTTATCTGTAGCTCTAAGGGCCACTTTCTCAACTTATAGTTTAACCAATAGTTAGCTATCTTGAAGATAAGACTAACTATCAGTTAATTCTGAACTTCACTTTCTGAAGGAATTTTTAACTACGAGGTAGTTAACCGGAACATGTTGATTTTATCAAGGAGGATAGATAAAATCTTCCTGGATTTTATCGTTTTTTACTGTGATAAGGTAAATTAAGTTTATTTTTAGATCAAATATGGGTAATATTTATATTATACATAAACATAATAATTATTATATTTTTTTTTCGTAATAATTATATTTTTATTTATTGTTATTACTTTGTATTATTATTATTAAAAATTTTAAATTATGGCTGAGAAAAAGAGAGAAACTAATTTTAATAACAGTGAAATGGATTATAATAATAATGATAATAATAAATAACAAATCATTCACGTTAGTGAACTGGAAGCCAAAGAATAGAGCAATGTTGTGTTTTATCTAGATATTTTAATATTAATTTATCTTTATATAACACTGAACCATACCTCTTAGTCACGGTTGACAATTTATCTTCTATTTTGTCTAAAATATACATAAAAGTATGTTTTTTCATACGAAACCTTCGGAAAAAATCAATATCATTCCATTTATTAATATGATCAATTTGGTTTTGAAAATAACGAGGTCGATTTCTACGTAAAAGAAACTCTATAATTTCTTCGTCATCATTACCAACACTAGAACTAACTCGATATAAAATTAAATTCATTTTATAATAAAATAATTTTGTATTATATCGTGATCGCAAGTCATAATTGCTTATAATACAAAAAATTTAACACTATCACGAAAATAATAATTGATAACCATTCTAGTGACATAATAACTTCCAGTTAAGAGCTTAGCCGGTAGAATTAGTACCGAATAAGTTATTCGTCACTTTATCTATTAGATAGCGCTAACTAGAAGTTGAGAAATTCAAAATGAATTTTAACTATCAGATACTACTATCTGGGAGTTAAATTTCCTTAACTAGGAGTTGAGAAAGTGGGCCTAAGGTACAAACATGCACCATAAGCGTTAATTGATGCATCCGCAAACCCGTGTATTTGGATATCCGCAACATCGGAATATCCAATTACGCGTCTGGGTACTCGTATCTTTTCTAAGTCATACAACATTTGCTTATAATTTGTCCAGTCTTCGCTTAACGCGGCAGGCAAGTCTGCGTTCCAATTTATTTTTGACTTCCATAATTTTTGCATTTAATATTTTAGCAATAATGACGACTGGACCAACTAGTCCAAGTGGATCAAATATCGTAGCAATAGACGATAATACATTTCGTTTAGTATTCTGAATTATGGTTTTATCGACTCGATTTACTTTGTATTGGTATGTATCTTCATAGGGGTTCCAAAATAGTCCCGATGTTTTAACCGCGCTGCCGTCTAGATTTAATATACGTAGCGGGTCGTTGTCGTTATTTTCTATTTCATCTAATAAATTTTGATTATTAGAAATCCATTTACGTAGCTTGAACGCGCACGTATTTAGTATATCTATAATTTCACGTCTTAAATTTATTGCTGCAGACACGGAATCAGCGCCGCCGAGACAGTCGTCCATATAGAAGTCCGTAGTAATAGCCTTGTAGGCTGCAGGATGTAGTTGCTCATTGTTTTCCGCGATTTTATTTAAGCATCCGGTTGCTAAGAAAGATGGTGCATTTGTCCCGTAAGTCACAGTTTTTAAACGATATTCGGTTATTGGTTCATCTGGTCGAGAGACGCCACAATATACACTGTAAATCGCGATCTTCTTTGTCAAACCCATACCTGCCGATACATTTTCTCTACGTCGGCCGACATGACATATTTATGTGTACGAAAACGTGTAATTAAAGAAATCAAATCGTCTTGCACGGTCGGACCTTTCATTAATATATCGTTTAGGCTTTTCCCCGTATCAGTCGCACACGACGCGTCGAACACTACGCGTAACTTGGTAGTCGTGCTGTCGCCGCCGGAGCACAGCGTGATGCGGTAAATAATATGATTTATTACCGATTTTATTATTTGAACATTTTTCCGTATGATCTAATTTTAATTATTCGTCCATAAACTGCACACACATTTCTTTTAATTCTGGATTCGTGCGTAATCTATTCTCCATTGACAAACAACGTTTGAGCGCCGTGACCCGAGATGAACCTAATTTATTTTTATCTTCGCGAACGGGTAAACGTACTATAAATTTACCGATTTCGTCTCTTTTGACGGTATTGTTAAAATGTTCAATGCATTGTCTTTCTCCCACGTTGTACGTAGACTCCTTTACGATTTCTTCGTTCTGACAAAATTTTTCCAACTGTTTTTCCAAATTATTATTTTCTTCGATTGTCTTTGTCATGAACGAATGTATTGTGTTAGAAGTATTTTTGCGGGTCGCTCCGGCCGCAATCCAACCTAATTCCGTTTCTTGATAAATTATATTGTTATTATCGGGGATTTGTATTTACCTGTTCGCAATATTTGATAAAAATATTCTGCGCCGATAAGTACGTCAATTTTCCCCGGCCATGCGTATGATGGGTCGGCCAAATGTATGTACTCTGGCAATTTTATCTTTGATATATCTACACATTCATTAGGAAGGTCTGTTGTAATTTTAGATAATATCAAAAACTCGATTTCACCTTTATATTCTACGACTCGGGATTGTATTGTCGTCTTCACCGACCGATAAGAATTATTTGTCGAGTTACCCACTCCTGAAATAGTAAAATTTACCTTTCTTTGTGACAATCGTAATTTACGGGCTAATTCGTTGGTTATAAAATTGCTCTGTGAACCAGAGCCCAACAACGCGCGCGCGTAAAATGTAAAATGAATCCACATTTACGGATCCTACTTCTTTTTTTCTTCCGGAATTAATGATTTTCACATACTACCATTTCCTTTAATTTATCACCGTATTAGGTAGATACATAATAATATAATTTATATTTTAATATTAATGTTTTATAATTTTTGATATTCACACGTATAAAAATTTCAAATTACTTACATAAAAAAAATTAAATTTAAAAAAAAAACATCATTATATAACCAATACATTCTTTGCTTCCCTCAAAATCTAAAATTGAACCAATCTTGTTCTTTTATAAAATTTAAGAAGAGAAAAGATCTTTTTTAGGTATTTAAAAAATGCCAAAAACTGATTTTCAAACAAAATAGTTTAGTAATTTTTTTGGTTATTACAGCTCTTAAATTGTAGAAACCACAGCTATAAAGAAATATATAATATATTAATATATACGAATATAAGTTATTTATAATCGTAGTAGAAACGCTGTTTGTCAAAAACAAAAATTTTAATGTTGGCTGCAAGGGGATATAATATAGGTCAATTTCATATGTAAAAGGGATGAATTCTTCGATTCTTCAAAGACGATTAACGGGTACAAAAGAAGTATTTGGACTTATATAGTCACTCATTATTCACATCAATTAATGGTTGAGATATATTTTGAGGCCCCAGTGAAAAATCACCGTTTGTCACCTGTGCTTTATTTATATGTCAGAAAGAGTGTAATGTGACAAGAATATACTTAATTTATTTTATTATTATAATAACAATATTTCCTTGGTTTATCAGTCTGAAAATTTTATCGAAGTCTAATCATATACAACTTGATTTTTTTACAAAATATTTTGAAAATCGTAACAGTTAATTATTTTTTTTAAGCTATTAAAGTTAAAATTCTTGAAAATCGGTTTCTGTTATTTAAATTTTTTTTATTTCGTGATAACTAATTGAGTTTTGATCGTTGATTTTCTGACTAAGTATTGAGCTTTGAACTTTTTTAAAAATAATGTTTAATATTTCCTGCAACTTTTGGTTTAGATCTACACTAGAGAAAAAAAAGTGGAAACGATTGGTTAAATTTCTGACTAAGTATTTGTTTAAGCTTTGAACTTTTTTTCAAATAATTTTTGGTTTATTGCAGGTTTGAAAATTTGATCGAAATCTAATCATATACTACTTAATCTATTTCTAAAATATTTTTAAAATCAACAATATTTTTTTATAAGATACTAAAATTTGAATATTTAGTAGTATTGAATATTATTATTATTTTTTTTTTATATTTGAAGACACTTTTTAGGGTAGAAATAATGGTCCGATTAATATGAGTAGGATATGCTTTCGATGAAAAATGCATCTAGTTGGTACTTTATTTAGCTCAATTT
Organism: Eriosoma lanigerum; assembly: GCA_013282895.1. Lineage (NCBI taxonomy): Eukaryota > Metazoa > Arthropoda > Insecta > Hemiptera > Aphididae > Eriosoma > Eriosoma lanigerum. Next base: position 6,398,014 of record CM023362.1, read on the forward strand.
TCAACTTTTTCAAAAGTTTTTCCCTGGGAAAAGAAAAACTCCCAAAAAATGACAGATAAACGTCAAAATTCACAAAAATCGTAATTTTGATGAAATTAATTTTAGGTTTTTTATGATAACTAACGTAGGTTCATTAAATTTTTTTTGAGTTTTCTTATAGGTAGTTTACACACGTGGTAAACTATTATGTACCGACATATCAGTATAATAATATATTGTATTATATTGAGTTTCACTCAGAATCGTATTTTCTAATGCAATATCATTTAATTCAAATCTTTATTATAATAAACCACTAATTTCTTCGAGGACCAAAGGGACGAAAGAATATCGCCCTGAATTGAACTTCTCACTTTTTTTACATTTTAATTATAAAACGTTTTATATTTTATATTCTTATCTCATAAATATTTTATTTTTTTTGCAACTATTGGTAAAATTCTAAAGTATTATAATGAAATAAATTATGTATTCTATTAAATTATAGGTAATCAGATTTCTGATTTTTAAAAATTTGTAATAAGTTATAACCTTACAAATTCAAAATTAATAGTGTTTATGTAAAATCGTATTCAAGCACACAGTTATGTATCAATAATGCCTACACAAAACGCCTTCACAAATATGAGGCTCGATCTAAAATAACGAGGGAAATTATATCAGGGCTAGAAAAAAAATGTAACGAAAAAATTACTCATTTATAAAAAGAAAATATAAACGCAATTTCTTAGTTTAAACCACGAGTCAATATTACGTATCTATAGCAAATTAACCAGAGTAAAAAGTTTGAATAAAGTGTTGTATAAAACTCGAGAAATGAGACTGAAACTTATAAAATGATTAAAAAAGCACTTGAAATGATCTGATGAGTAGATCTAAAATATTTGAGTACCAAAAATTATTCCTCAAAGACCTTGAAAACACAAGTGATTAATCTCGTCTATCTAACCTAACCTTCAAATTCTAGAAATGACGAAATAGTGTTAAAAGGGAACTTTCTATTGAGTATAAAATTTCTTATGTGTATGATAATTGCTAAACCATTTTAACTGAACATTTAGTATGTGACTAAAAAAGCTGTGCTAAAAACGGTTACAAAATGATTTTCTCGAGATGAAAAAGTCATTGAATGAAGATTTACCCAAATTTGAAACGGACGTGCAGTTTATGCTCATGGTATGGAAACCTACTTGAAATTATAAATAATTACATTCGAATTTTCAGAAAATATTGATTTACTCATACATTGGAATGAATTTACATCAATACTAAAATTATTAAAAAGATGTTAAATTATAAATTTTGGTTTATTTCAGGTTTATTGTATAAAATAATTAATTAACGATTATTGATTAGGAATAGTATCTATTTGGTCGAGCTTTGCTCAGAATCATTTATTCAAATGCAATGATTTATCAGTGTATTCAAATCTTAATTATAATACACTATATATTTCTATCACTAGCTAATCACTCTAAAGACCGAAAAGACAATTGAAGAACGTTCAGAATCAGAAACTCTTTAATGACCTTTATTTTGTTTTTTATTTATATTATTTGTTATTAAAGCATTATTTATACAAATTAAGTCAAATGGTAATAAAGTAGGTAATTTAAGATAGGTATTATTTATGAGCTATTTCTTGTAATGGGTATCCATAGTGACTAATACTATTTCTTATAAATCTTAAATAGTTTTCAAATTTAAAGGCTAGTTTTCTTTAACACACTTGACATATACAGAAACAATTCCACAAAGGCACTAAGGTTTTAATCAACGTTAGATTGAAGCCTGTTATATAAAAGACAATAACATTACAATTTTATTTAACGAGAAAAAAAAACATACGAGTGAGAAAAATAAAACCATAAAAGTAAGGCTGTCATCAAACTAACAGATAAACAAAATAATTTTAAAAAATGTGCGTTAAATTATACAATTATTAAATGCAATGTTCCAGTTATCCATCCAAAGACCATCGTCAACCCTTCCTTTAACATATAATTGGCCAATCATAAAAATAGCATAGCATGTTGTTAAAAACAGTGCTTGAATCAGGAAAAAATTAGTGGGAATGCTCAATCTAACGATTTAGTGTTAAAAAAAACTGTGGCATTGATTCTCACCCCACCACACTTCTGAAGACATTAATATTTATTATATATGATACACTTCAGTTACATTTATATGAATTCTAAATGTAATATATGTAAGTACAGTAAATTGATTTATGTTCACTTATTGGCCCAACTTTGTCCCATACATTTAGACACTTAAAATAACAATTTTCTTTTGTTATTCAAATTCCAATTTTTATAGCCTAATACATATACTTATTGCCCTAAAAATAATTTTAATTTAAAAAAAATTTAATACTGCAAACTTCTAATACAATTAACAAATAAAATCCATATTTGAAGAAAATTATGTCCGGCAATAGTAAGTGTTGTCCCACTATCCCAAAATAAAAAAAATGGTCAAGGGAACCCAAATAATAAATAAAAATAGTGGAGAGTTCTGTCTCCCTGCCACCTTTACAATTTGAGCATTGGTTAGAAGAAAAAACAGTATGTAAAACTGTTAATTTTTTTTATAAAATAATTAAACATAATGTTGTGCAGTAAAATATTAAAAAATTATTCTATTTTTCCAGTGTATTACTATACAAATAATTTCTATAATTGTAAAATTCTATAAAATAAAATTCATTAAAATATAGTAAACTCTTTTTTATGATTAGGTTACTTATCAGAGTAATCAAGATATAAATAACAATTTAGATTTTTAAGGATTTTTAATATTAAGTACAAATTGTTATATCAAAGTTGCACCTAGGAAAATTCCTCAAAACCGTAATAGGAAAAAAATTTTTATCTTATCAAAAAACAACTATCAATTAGTTCAATAAGTTTATTAGTTATTAAAAAAAATCAATATAATATTAGTTTAAATTATAAAATACAAAAAATAAAACATGGAATAGGTCTTGTTTCAATATTGACATAACAAAAATAAAAAAAATATAAGACTATTTAAAAAAAATCAAAAACAAATTACACACCTTAAGGATTAGTTATTATTTTAATTTTAATATTGATATAATAAAAGGAAAAAAAAATACAAGACTACATTAAATAAAAAGCAAAACCAAATTATATACTAAGGGCACAATATTATTTCATATTTTTTATTAAACTTATCAATATGATTTTAACTGAATCATAACCCAAAGGCGAACTTATTGATGTTGATTCTGAAGAATCTGAACCTACACAATAAATTAACAAAATAATATTAAAAATTAAATAAGCATTACAGAATTATAATCTATACTCTATTTCAAATAAGAATGGTAAGGGTTTGCGCATGTATACTAACAAAAAATCCGCAGCCGAGTCGCCAATTTTATTTTCTCACCCGAACAATGCCGACATATTACGACAGTAAACGACTTTTTCCAATCAGCGCTGCCGTCGCCAACTATACACCGTGCTCGCATATTAATAATGTTTTTTTACACATTATTACCGCCGACGTCGATATTATCATAGAACATTATGTTCTATGATATTATTTTTAAGTAAATTTACATTGTTAATTTCTTTGATGATAACAATGGACACTGGTTATTGATTAAACTAAAAGCATGGCACTGTGCTTGGTCTAATAGGCCCCATACGCTTGCAAACATATTGATATTGCACAATAAAGGCGTTTGTACAAACAGTTATATAGAATATGGTGTTGTTTGACGTGTTGCGATCATTTTTTGTATTAAAAATTTCAAAACCAATGTTTGCTTTGATAAATAATATTGCGAGTAAATTAATATATATTTATATATATTAATAATAATAATAATAAAGATTATACAAAATTTACAAATTTATTATACGCAGTAGAAAGAAAACGTAACACTTTGCGCGCAATGTATAATGCATACGCTACCGCTATCGTTGACAACGGCAGTAAACGTAACTACATTTTTCTGTGGCATGGAAGGGGAACTAGATAGGATGAGGTGTGGAGATGCGCTAAACCGACCAATTTTCGTCCGCCACCTTACCACTCTTATTTGAAACAGAGTTTAAGTTGATAACACGAAAAGTAGCAACTAACCAACTTATAGGTTCCCAAATGCCAAATTAAATTGGTTTTAAAATTAAAGTGTTTATCAACCAGATACCCTATTCATGCCTATCATACCTATTCATTAAATAAGCAGTACAGAATTATAATTTATGCTGACGACACGAAAAGTAGCAACTAACCAACTTACAGGTTCCCAAATGCCGAATTAAATTGTGTTTATCAACCAGACACACTATTCATATGTCGTCCTTTAGTATATTATAAAATATTAAGATGAAATTACTGACAAAATCGTGACGGTCAGGGCTACTATTCGTGTCGATGATTATATAATGAACTTAGATATAACAAAATTATATAAAAATTACCATAATTTAAAAAATTTTGTTCATCATCATCTTCTAATGTACGAAGAAAAATATTTGACTTTTGATATCCAACAAGATTTTTTGTAGGAATAGGAATATTGGACCAAATAAATCGACTTCTTTGACAAACATCCTTGTGATTTGTTCCGATCAGAATTGGTGGAGCCTTAGAAAACCTTGATCAAGAAAAATAATTGTATATCATATTAATATGATTTAAAATATAATATATCATTTAGAAAAATTTGTAATAAACCTTACCTAAGTAAAGCAATGTGTGCTAGTCTTGAAATTGATGCGCTCGATTCAAATGCCCAAAATACATGTTTACTTTTTAATGCAGATTTCAACTTGCTTACTACACTAGCATATTTCATAAATTCAACAATAATACATTTATCTATACAAAGTAATAGTTTAAATTAGTGTTAGTAAGTAATTTATGTAATCAAAAAGGAACATTTCAGGTGCAGTTTTAAAAAAAAAGAAAAAATTAAGAGTAGCGAATAATCATAAAAATTATCCACTTACCCGAAATGTCTTTGGTCAACTGAATTAATAGTATAATATTATTTTCAATATTTTCATATTGTATGATTGACTGACGGTCATTATATTGTCTTTTAAAAATCTTGAATGGAAATTTCATGGAATTTAAAATTGTTGGTACTATAAAATAAACAAAGATTAATTAATATAGTTAAATAGGAATAAATTTATTAGTATTTAGTATCTCCTTAATTGTAATCAAAAGAGAGACAAAATATCATCACAACTATACTCTATTCGAAATAAGAACAGACTACAGCGGCAGACTTGAGCGCATGAGCATGGCTTCACTATGTGCAAAGACCTTGAACAAAAACGATGGCAAAAGCAACCTAATTAGTTAATTATAAACCACCGACCTGAACAAATAACTTAAATTGCATTGTATACTATGAAACTGATGACGTGCAGAGCGGTAAGTTGTGTTGTATTTTTCTGTACAGTCACTTACACGCCACATAATTACATACATATCATACGTAAATCATATCATATGAGCATGTGGCTGATTAAGTAGGGAATATAACACGCAGTGCCTGACTGCTGCTTGACGTAAACTGGTCGCCGCCGTAGCCTGTTTTTATTTCGAATAGAGTATAGACTTGGCATTACATTTGATAATGCTGTAGAAAAATAATTAAATAGCTACAAATACATTATAAAAATCATGATCAAGAAAAAATATAAAAGAAAAATTTTGAAGACATTAAATTTAAAAATAACGAACATTATAAATTAATATTTTTTACATTGTTATGATCTCCACCTAATTTTATAATAAATTTAAATAAATGAAATAAAAATATAATGTAAGTTGTTCAATTTTAGAGTCTTAAATAATTCTCCTTTTAATAATGATATCACTGTACAATAATTTGGAAACTAGATATAAAATTATATTGTCAATGAATTACATGTTTTGAGCAATAAATCAAAATTCTATTTCCGAAAATATTAAAATACTTTAATCAAAATGTTTTCAGAAATAAATTTCAAATATACATGTTATTCTTAATTTTGTCAGGCTCAATAATATAAATCAATCAAATAACAAGTTGCTAACGTAAAAAATATATTAAATATATTTGATAATTAAATGTTATATTGTTATAATGTTATAATGTTATATATACCAATTGCTTCATCATCATTTTCAGCTATTACCATAATTTCGCTTTTTTTAATTTTATTTTTACTTTTTTTAGTTGAAGAATACAAATTGTAAATCTGAAAAATGTCAAATGAAAATTTTAATTATAATATATAAGTATTAATTGACAGCACATCATATTAATTACATTCTTTATTTGTTCACGAGTCATTTTCTTTTTTAATCCAATTGATGCATTATTGGACAAAGACTCGTCACACAAAAAACATTGCCAAATTTGTTGATTTAAAACTTTGAATAACCATGTATGATCACAATAAGTACTCAGACAATCTTTGCAAAATGTCCTAAAGCAAAAAAAAAAAAAATGTAATAAAAGCTTAACCCTCCAGATTACACAAATTAAATACATGATTATAATTTCACCTGATGCAGTGATCACAAAATATAGAGGTCTCTCCAGTACTAAAACATATACAGCAATCAACATTCTAAAAATATATTTCATTAATAAGATTACCTTAAATAATAATTAATTCCCAAAATAAATGTATAAGCTTACGTTTTTAAATTTTTCTTCAATGGGCATAAGGGAAAGTCCAACATTTTTCTATAAAAATAATAAATAAATAGGTACCAAGTAAGTTATATGTGCTAATTATTTAATAATAACTAGTCATGTGTGAAATATAAATTTAAGTATTGTCATTCATAGTTTACTTACAAAACATTCATCACATATGAATCCTTTTACTAAAGGATGCTCATGTTTATGATCACCCAACAGTTTCCTACAAGCTAAGCAATTGTTTTTCATTTTTAATGCCTTATTTACGCCTGTGAACAATTAAAACTACAATTAAAATTAATTAATGAAAACAACAATTTATACATCATTTTAAATTTAAGGTTCAGATGATTTAAAATTCATTATTTATTATAACACCTCAAGAAAGGATTTTTTAAAAACATATTATAACAGTTCTCTTTTACAAAATCATATTTTATTTTATTTAGTATAAAAAATAATAATATATTAACTTACCACCCTTGTGATCATTGGTATTGGTGGTTTTATCCTTTTCTTCCACTGTTATGTTATCATTTATATTGTGTTTTGTTGCTAACTTAATATTATTGTTGTTGATTCGTGTTATATTCTTTAATATATTATCCGGTATAAAGTATGTTTCAGCTCTCATTAATTTTCCTAAATTAAAATCAAATTTAGCTATTTTTATTATAAATATAATTCCTGTTTATTATCTCCCATTAAATAAATAGATTCGGTCTGATGATATAAATATAAACAATTTGTTTTACATTATTTACTTACCCAATTTATTTTGTGTCATGTTTTTTAAATGAACAAATGCCCATTGAATGGCAACATCTGCTCTCACTGAATTAGTGGGTATATTTAGATCGTATTGAATTGATAGTATCTAAAATACATGCATATTTATATTGAATAATGAAAATATTATAAAATACCAAAATAAAATAATAATTATACAATTACATCTAATGCTTCTAAAACACCTTTCTTTTGTAGACCTTTCAGATTTCTTGCATTGTTTACAAATTCAGTACAAAAATCTTCTATAAATTTGTCGGGTACCTAAAAAATTATAATATTACTAAGATTGTATCACATAAAAAACAAATTTTTTGTCTACTTAAAATCAAAATAAAAAAAGTATGAAATTTTTTATTTACAAAATGAAAAATTTTAAATCAAATACTTTAGTTACATAATTTCATTAAAATTGTTTGTATTGGACACGATACTTTTTTTTTTTTTCAAATTTATAAGTTATTTTTATTATATTAAAATAATTTATATATAATACTAAATATCTAAGTTATTACCTGATATTAAAAAAAGTTCTATTATTATTAATGTTGAATTTTAAATTTACAAATTTATAAAAATTTATATTTTTTACCTGTGAAAATCGATTGTCACCCAACCACCAGATCCATAATTTATCAGACGATTCTTTAAATTGAAGATCAAGTTTTTCAGCTGATATAATCATGGCTATATGATAATAAGAAAAAAAAATTCAAAATAAATTTTTGTAGTGTAACAAAAGTATAAAATTCTAACTACGAAGGTGATAAAATTATTTTTATTGCAGTTGAAAATATAAAACATACCAAATTTAGGTAGGGGATATATGCACACCGTTAATTAAGGCAAAATTTTAATATAATCCAAACAAAAACGTTTTATCAACAAAGTCATGAGTCTAATAATTTGTTTATAAACATATTCATATATGTTATATATACCCAGAGATGATCCAATTAATTTCCATGAGAGTATACTAAGTCAACAAGTGCTATAATATATAAATACAATGGTGAAGGGGGTGTTATTCAATAATAGTAAATTAAATTACAAATATTTAATTTATATTTTATCTCCTATTGCCTACCTATATAAGATTTCTGTGAATGACAACTATAATAGACAATTATACTATTAAGGTACAAAGCATCAAACATTATAAATTAATAAATAAAAATTTAACAATGTAGAATTCCATGTGTAATTACAAAAAATCTAACAATTATATAAATATTTCTTTTCGTTAGGCAATTTGCTTGAGACTTTGAAAGTATACATAGTATACTCATGATTTTTTAATAAAAGCATGAGAGTATACGCAGTATATAGAGTATACCCTATGGGAACACTACTATATATACCATATATTATAAACTTTTGTTGCAAGTGAATAATGTATTTATTGATGATTAAAAGTTAGGGTAGGTGGGTAAAAATAAATATCTGTTCCATGTATTAAAGTAGTTTGCCATACCACTGAAAATAACTAATGTATTTTAAGATTTTTCTTAGACAACTTTATGTTGTGCTCAACCTAATTTTAATGTTATCTGGTAATCATTTACCTACATTTATTAAATGTTTTCCATAAAATTTTACCTATACTAATTCTGACAACAAACTATCATATAAGTAGAAATATAATACGTATTCGATAAAACGTTTCATATTTTTGATAAAATTGTATTTGTATGAATCAAGTTTAAATTTCAGATATATAAAATTTCTATAAACTTTATTACTACGCCAATGTAAGAAATTCGGGTGTTGTGTATAGTACTCAAACATTTTTAACAATATAAAAATTATATTTTACATTACTCAGGAATTTCCAGGAAACACAAACTCTTGATGGTACCTAATGTAAATTTTATGTTATGTAATACGCGAAATTATGAATTTAAAATAATATTGAATATAATTTTATTAAATTTTTAGGCTTGTATTATTTTTGCATTAGGGTAGTAGAGGGTTATTAAGGTACGAAGAACAGGGTCAGAATGGGTTAGCTGTAACGTTCAATCGTATAGTGTAATAAGATGGGTGCATTTAGACATGAGCATGCTCAGATTTTGATCGCGCTCATGTCTAAACGCTCTTTTAAGTACTATATTTACAAGTCATCTTAAAATTATCCTTTTTCTTTTAACATAGTAATGATTATTAAATCAACAATCAATTAAACTATAAACGTGTCTTACCTGCCCATGATTTGTCATTCCGTTTTAGTTTAGCCCATACGATTAGGCCATGATCTTTTAACGCATTGTACTTCATTTTTAATTGTTTTTTTCTGTTACGCTTGCGTTAAAGTAATAAATAAATGACTGTTCACTGTTGTTCGTTAGTTGGTATGAGAGAAATGAATACACCGTAGTCGTAGTGCATACGCGTTTACGCTACACCGAACGAACGGACTTTATGAAATGGCCGCACAATGCACATGCTACATAACAGTAAACAGTTAGTTATTGTATGCACACAATTATAAATTTATAAGACATAATTGCAGTATCGCACGGAAAAAATCGATCGCAGGCTGTCATAACTAAAGAGTTAAATGTACTTATTCAATAGATCATAATCGAACCACTAAATCTGTAACCAGACACCAGAGTCTCTGTAGTCGCAATATTTACTGCGTCATTACAATTTATATTTTATCAATTTTCCTATATTCTATAGGTAGGTAAATACCACAATTGTGGTCGTTTATCATACGTTTACGTCTGTCGTTTGTTTTATAGACACAGATATCTATATCGTATGATAGTTATACGTAAAATATACATAGATATCTGTGTTTATAGACGACAAACGTATTTGATATTATTATGGAATATGGATTAGTAAAATAATATTATATTATACATTTATATATTTTTATTCTATCATTTTAGCAGTTAATAATTTAATCAGAAATTCAAATCTTATGTTGTAAAATCTATAGTTCCTAAAACTGGTAAGTGGTTAATATACATTTTACTTATGTTTGTGTAATAGTTGGCAACTTAACTAATTAATTATTTATCAAATTTATATTATTTATATTATTTATGTAGTTTGAGCTAACCTTTTTACTTTGTATATTCTGGCTGCTATTATACTTGTTTTTAATTAATACTATATATGTCAGTATGTCTATAATTTATATTTATTAGGTATTTATTTGTTTTAGATTTGAACACCGTCAAGTAACATAAGTTGATTCGCGACGAAGTTATGCCGTGTCTCATCAGTTGTTTGTACATTTAAATTTCATTAAAAGATATTGCACGGTGGACTTACAGATAGTGTACACTGTACAGTATGTATAGTTGGCGTCGAAATGATGCAATAATTAACCATTGACCATTGAGTCAGCATAAGCATTATATATGAGATAAATTTGCCCAGTTCAACACTCAGTCTCAATACAATTTTTACACTGTTATTATGTCACTCAGTCACTTTCAATATTTAAATTGTACACTGTTACTATGCCCAAATAATTTTATATTCAATATTGTAATAATTCAAATTCATTCTTAATCTCATACATAAAATAAAATCAATCTCTTTATATAAATATATATACTGTAATATTTAACATCTTATTATATTCAACAACTTAATTAAAAGTGTTCTTTTTTTATTTTAAACATAATGTAATGAACTAACTTATTCCTTAACATCCAGAGTTAATAATTCTAACAGGCATTGACTACCACACCGGCTCGTAAGAAGGTAATGTTAAATACATAATCTTATATAATAATTATATTTTAGTAGTTAGATTGTAAATTACCCTTCTACCATTCTTTCTCTCTTCCTTCTACTTTTTCGATCTACTACAATTGACACTCACCAACTAGATGCTATTTTTATTAAACTCCTATTATTTTCAATCTACTACAAGTGTCACCCAACGTAGTGCATATATTAACCTATTTTTCAATTTGCTACAGCTACGCAACATTGCAACACCAATATGCCAATAACAAGTAATGTAACGGTACAGAGTTACGATACAATTTTACACGTGAATGCAAGTGTGTACGTGCCATAACAATGTTAGGTAACCAAACGCAAAATTATATAGCAGGGTATATTGTTAAAAAATTAAATAATGTTTTTTTTAAAAATTGTCACATTTGTTTAAGATAAATTTGTTCAAGTGTTTCTAAAGATCATTAAAAAATTCATGGTTGAGATTATCAGCATAATGGTTACTATTTACTTAAGAATCCAACAACAGAATTTTACATTTTAGTAATAAATATAAACAATATTATTTTATCTCTCCGACCTTATACATACCAATTAAAGATTAATTTAATTAATATTATAAATGAAAAGGTAAATATAAATGTTCAGGGCCGGCTTGGGTAAATTTGGTCCATCGAGATATTAATATTTTACCGACTAATCTTTTATAATTTTATCTAACATATATATCTCTAATTTTTTTTATAATATTTCTACCAAATTTTATTTTGGAATACAATACAATTGTTGTATAACAAAAAATTAATAACTTTTTTTCCGATTATTTTTAACACTATTTTCCGATGCATTTTTCTACCGGCCCAGTGAGATTTTCTCAATAACTCGCCAGGCCAATTCGAGCATGTACATTTCCAATACACAGTACATTGCTTGAACATTTTTTATATATCATAAAATTAATGATTCATAACTGGTGTACAGAAATAAATAGACTTTTAACTGGTAAAAGTAAATTATAAAAAAAAGAATGTTAAAAAATTAAAATTTATGTTTTTGAAAGATATAAATTGTTTTCTAAAAAACACAAATAACTTTATATATAATATATGTGTGTGTGTGTTTAGATATTAATAGATATTATTATTAGGGATGTATCTTTATAAAATTTAAAAATTTAATGTGAAACATTATTAATTATAAAATAAATGTTATGTATAATTTATTATACATTTTACATTTTTGCTACTATAGATCGGCTTTCCCAGTTTTTGATATTTTACTTCTAAATCTTCCTAATGTTAATCAAACAAATTCAAGATTGAAAAGTTGTAAATATTAAATTTTTTGTAGATCTTAAAGCAAAAAATTGAAAAATGAGAAAGACTATCCAATGTAAACTTATTGACTAATTAAAATCAATTTTCAGATTCCTTATTGCATTACTAGATTAATCGTGACATTGGAAATAGAAAACGTCTTATGCTTCATGTGTTAGACAGAGAAAGAAAATCACTGCTTCCAATCCCCTTAACTATATTATTGTTATGTTTTATGTGTTTAATAAATATTATTAGTGATATTAATGTATAAAATATTAAAATTGAATATTTGAATGTGAAACATTTATTTATTTATTGTAAAATAATTGTTATGTATAATTTATTATAAATTTTACACTTAAATATACTTGTTTTACGCGACCATAATTAAGTATCTTAACAATTCACGACCGTGACAATGTTCCACAATAGTTATACAGCAGGCTGTAGTACTATACAGTCTGTATACATCTTACTTTGTGAGTGCTGCACGGTTAATAGATAAATCGATTAACTGTGGTAGTGCTGTAACTACTACCTACCAGTCCATAGGCACGCACAAAGTTTCAAATCTGGTTCAGCAAATATTAATGCCATGGTTGAGTGTAAAAAATATAAAATATTACAAAATTGTTGCAACACATATTTATAATTTATATGCAAGATAATAGACATTTTATATTTGATGTTTTATATTTTTAATAAATCTGATTTCCAAATATAATTCTTTGTACCAATATTGCCATTACATTTGTATGGCATACCCCTGGCTGCAATTACAAATTCTCAACATAGTAACATGCAATATAGTGTTAAATGTCAAATCTTGAATGTAATACGGTTTATTTAAAAAAATAAATATTTCATATTTTGATAACCCATACCACGTTTATAATAATAAATTTATTACAAAATTTTATGAAAAGACGACTAATGTTTTTCAAAATCAAAAACTGTTTCAGAGGTTCAAGGTTTCATTTTACAAGTAATAAATTTTATACTCTTTTTTTGATAGTTATATGGATACGTATATTGGAAAAGGTTAATTTTATTAAATTATTTCCAAAATTTTACAATTTGCTTAGTAGTAGCACAAAGAATAATTGAAGATTGTTTTGAAAATATGAATTCCAGTATAATATATTATATCTCAATCCGTGCTGTAAATCTGTAGTAATGTAATCGTAAAAACAATTTAATGTAATCTGTGATAATATTAGTAAACGGTTTAACAATGGACCATGGATTATTACTCTGTGATTTTATGGTAATAAAATGGTTTCAGTACGAATTGTACGACGTAATCTTCGACGACGGTCACGGTTGTAGATAAGGTTCTATCTACAACCGTGGTGGTGGCTCTAATGTTTTCGTTGTCATTTGCATAATTGATTATACTTATCTATGGTTCGCTTTATCTTCAAATTTTATTCAATAAGATAAGCGTGTTTTTGCGAGAGGTACGGCAAGCAAAATGTTTACAGACTGTTTACCGATACGCATTAGTTTAGATGATAAGTTAATGCATCGTCAAAACGAGTGAAAACTGATAATACAAATTTAAATCCTAATCACTTATTAAAATATCTATTATATTTCACGACACTACAATAGTACGAGTATACAATCTGTTTCATATAATCTGTGATTTTAGTAAACCGTTTCCTTTCGGTACCTTCGCGAAAACACGCTTAATGATTTGGGCATATTTAACTATATGATAACACATTTGTTATCATACTGTTCAATGTTTGGGCATAGAATATAATAAAAACGACATTCTTCCGGTTATCATTGTTCAGCCAAAATATTTTTTAAAATTAACTATTAATTTCATATGGGGCCTCCGTTTCCGTAATCGTAGCTAACATCATAACAGGCCTCCAGAAAATGTAAGCAAATTGATCAGCTGCTTCGTTACAAGCGTTGTTTCTATTATATTCTGAGATTTAGGTTCGGTTAGCACATGGCATTTTGATTTCACTCTCTGATAATATGACTTTCTGTTTCAAACCTTCAACTATTCTAGTGTACTTCATGTTTATTTTTCAAACGTGAACACGTGGTAAACATTGCGTATCCATAATATTCTACGAACCCGACGACTTTTTTTGGCATCTATACTGAGGTTTAAAATCGTAAATTAACTGAATCACACGTTGAATATTTTTCTAATCATATAGCTTAAACATTTTCCATATAAAATTTATTACCGACCATATAATATATGGACGCATGAAAAATCAAACGGTAAGTTATACGTATTTTTTTCCAAATTACCTAACCTAAACATTTTAAATAACTGTGTTTATTACATGATTACTTAACATAAAAATACGTTTTTTCACATTTCTCTCACACTTTTCTGGCATAGAACTAAGTATATTGCTATATTTCACGACATAGAACTCGGCTAGGAACCCTGCGGACACACTACACAATTTGATCGCATACCTTCTAAATGTTACCTTCATCACAGTTAGGCCTTAGGTAAGAATGCAAGACCTTATCATTTTCAATGTCGAGGATATATAGTCAAATGCACCTGTTATATCCAGAAACATAAAAATCACAACTCTGTCTTTGCATTTCTTCGCCTACCCAATCAAAGTAACCAACGTATTGGTTTTGGCTAGGTTTATTCTTTAAAGTCTACAATAGTTTACAGTAAAGTCATGATGAACAAATATTATGATTATTACAATAATAGGTATTTCAACAGTCAATAAAAATTATTATTAATAAATTTATATTGTTCAAAATATACATAAATAAGAATTAATTTCTTTTTTTATTTCTCAATCAATATTGTATTATTCAATATACATATTATCTGATTTATTAAATATTATAATTATTTTTATAACATTTTTTAGAAAATAATTTTGTTACAATTTGTAAATGTCCAGAATTAAACCATTCTTTGACTATAAGTATCTGTTTTTATTATTTTTTTCAAAACATGACTCTTGTTCATTACTTTTACATTATTTATAAATTTCTTTTAATGATTTTTCAACATAATATTTCATCATTTTTATTTTCTTGATTTTAATTTTCTGGTTCATTGTAAATATTTTCAAAATTCTTTTCTGTTTATTTAAAATCTTCTAGTGGTAATTTGTTATATTTATCAAATAAATCATTTTATAAAATACTTTATATTAAATAATTAATAATACAATATGTATAACTTTTATTTTTTTTACTAAAATATAAATTAAAATATATTATTATAACTAATATATTTTGCTTCACAAATTAGTTAACCATATAGTGAATTAAATGATTGTATAAATAATTACACAATATGAAAATGTACCGTCCATTTCACAATCAAATTATCATTGAATCGATTATATTATTTTCTTGTTATATTTAGTATTTAAGTAATAATATTTACTTTTTTTTTTTTACAGGCATAAATTAATTTAAATAATTATTAAAGAAGCCAAAATTATAACATACTAGCCATAATGTCATTTCCTTTAATTCAAGAAGATATGAATTTTGAATATTCTGATAATTTAGAAGATGGAAACATTTCTGATATCAATTATGTAAATACTCATAATGAAATTAAAACTAACAATCCTACCAATGAGAAAAGTTCTGATGCTCCTACATCAGAAGAAGAATTTACATATCCTGGATTACATTTTTTGGAAACAATGGTTAATATTGAACACGGTAAATTAGAGCTTCAAAAAACTGAAAATGAATTACAAGAATCTATTATTGAAACAGTAGAGGAAAAACAGGATGAATTGACAAATAAAATTGATTCCTGGAAAAATGAAAATCCAAGACCCAAACGAAAATTGAATGAAAGTTCCAGTGAAGAAGAATTGGCTCCAAACAAGATGAAAAAGAAACGTTATTCCAAAACTAAAAACAAATGCAACATAACAAAAAATGCTAGTGGTATGGTAAAAGAAAAAAAATCAGTACAAGAAACAGATACACAGTCTAAATTTCAAAAATGCAGCTTAAAAACTAACGAGAGTATGAACACTTTGAAAAACGAAAAGTCAAGTGAAGATACTAAAGATGATGTTATACCTGAATGGATTAAAGAACAATTTAAATTGCATAATATAAAACCAATTTATATTGTTATTGATCCAATGATGAGGTATTATTAAGTTTAAATTTGTTTCTTATTAGTTATCTAATGTTTTTTAAGGAAAAAGTCTATAAAAAAAGATAATAAATTAGTTATTTATTGTATGAACATATTTTTAATAATGTTAAATTGCATTACATCTTATTATATAGTTTTAAATCATAATTAATATATTGAACGTTATCATTATAATTCATTAACTTACTTAATATTAATTTGTACAACTCAAAGGTATTATTATAATACACAGACTAAATCCCAAAAATGTAGTTTAAAAATTAATAATAATATGAACACTATGAAAAAAGAAAAGTCAAATGAAGATATCTGATGTTTTTATATCTGAAACTCTAAATGAATTAAAGAATATTAATTTCATAATATTAAGCCCCTCTTTATATTGTTATTGATCCAATGAGGTTTTATTAAGTTTAAATTTAATTGTTATCATTAGTTACTTCTTGTATGAAATTAATATTTTTAATAATGTTAATTGTATCAACTTATTATTTAACGTTAACCATAATTAATAATATATTATTTTTTTGTCTGTAAACATCATTAACTAAATTAACTTTCACAACCCAATACTTGTAATAGTTATTAAAATAAAAAAATTTTAATTTAAATAGTATTAAGTTTTTCATATATTCATTTTGCTAATTAAATACATTAAAATTATAAATTGTTAAATTTTAATGAAAAAATAAAAAATTAATATGATTTTTTTTGTCAAAACTTTAATGAATATTAAAAAATATGTAACCATTTGTATTACAATCACATTATATACATTTTTTTATTCTAATTGATTAAATACACCTATCTAATGTGTTTTTCAAAGTTGTTGTATTAATAAATTATTACATTACAATAAATAAATAAGTTTTTGCTATTTATTTATATTTTATTTTATGAAAAAATAACTGCTCTATTAATCTATCATTATATATTATAACATAATAATTATGGTAATTTTGTCCCCCAATTTTGTTTTGTGTAATTATGGTAAAAAAATGTCCCCAAATACAAAAACCCAATAACTGTTTGAGACAAAATTACATACTCATAATATGAACAGCACAAATGTGATGATTATTACTCTAGGTAGTATTACCTATTTAGAATTATTGTTATGAATTGTATAATAGTTTAAATTAATTTATTTCATTAATTAATTCATTTCAGTGTATAATTTACCTTTTGATATGTATATTATTCATTGGTATAGTTACAATATTTTTTAAGATTAACAATTATTATAATTTATCAATAAAACATAAATTATAAAATAGGTAATTAAAGAAGTGTAAAGCTGCACAGTGGGAATGTGATGTAAATTAAAACTTGTTTGCTAGAGAACTCTAAGACAATTTAATATAAACATATTTATTTATACTACAAACAAAATTAATTAAAAACTGAGTACATTAAAATATCTTTACATTTTTACCCAACTTAACTATAATTTATTTTTTATATATATATTATTTTATTAATTCTTACCTAGTCCAGTAAATTCAACTTTTGTACATTATTAATGATAAGAAGTGCATTGTACATTCATAATATTGTAATTGTTACTAAATTAAGTGTTACAATACATAACTAAGTTTAATTTATTTTAATGCATAATATGTGAGGTATTCTGGCTAGTCAATCAGCATTCGTATGCTATAGTTTTTGTCCGGAATTAAACTGTATGGAAAGTTCTATTGAAATTATACATCAATCAATCGTTGATTAACTAATGGATTTCATGATATCTAGATAACCCTAATTGTTTAAAATAATTACCGTTTGTGTGATTCTATTGGAATGGCATATTTTAGGGTGGTAACTTGGCAATCACCACCCCCCCCCCCTTGGATTTTTTAAACTTCATTATATAATTAATAATAATAAAATGATATTATTTTTCAATAATATTTGAAAAATAAATATTCTTATACGAATGCACACAATAATTGTATAGTACATTAGCTAAATTTATAAATTATTATAATAATATAAATTGGCATCAGTTGTGAACTTTAGATACAATTTTTTTTTCATTATTCAATAATACATAAAATGTATCTAAGATCTAGCTTATACTTATTAATAAAATTAAAAATGACTTTTTATCAAATAATTTATATTCAATTTTTTTTAAAAAATCGACTCCCCCCAACTTAAATAAGTACTAAGGACGCCCCTGTTCTATATAGCGATTTTTAAATTCTGAGCAAAGCTAAGAATTTATTGGTTTACAATGATGTGTGCTATTTATTTTTATGTATGAAGACGTTTTGGGTAGAAAATTGAAATAATTGTCCGATTACCTCAAGTATGTTATGCTTTTGGTAGAGATTTTTGTCTAGTTGGTACTTTATTTAGCTCATTTTTTGAATTTCTTATTAGTTTTTACTTATGATAAGGAAAACTACGAAACATATTTTAAAAACTGCAATATTCACGTAAACTGTTTCACGCCTTTAACTACGTTCTACGCGAAGCTGGACGGAATCAGTTTCATTGTATAGTTCTTGAAATCCTTCGGTTGTTGGTTTGATATTTTATTAAATAAATACACTCTAACTTAACGTTAAGTATTAATTTATTATTAATAAGTGTAAAATAGTTATAAAATACAAGAAATATTTAAGACCAATGGATAACGTTGAGGCCTGAAATATAACTAAACTAAAAATGTAGTCGTAGGATATATCCTTATACGATAAGTAACGTATAAGTAATATACGATAATATTTCTATGTTTTACACCTACTACTAAGTTAATAATATAAAATATTGTAATGAAACATTTTAAATTTATTTAATTAAAAATGTAATTTTTATTGTAATTCAAATCATACAGGTATAAAATGCCTACTGTAATCATAATTTAAATATAAAAATAAAAGTAAATAAGTATAATTTTGAAAATAGAAAATAATAAATAAACGTAAAGTATTTAATAAATAAATTTAAGTAGTAAATTCAAAACGCCTTTTTTTAAACTTAATTTTTTCAAAACTTTAGTGGAAAAATCAGCGGAAACCCCTTACACCTCCCAACCACCGATAACTACGTATTTATATATTAAATACTAACATTTAAACACACAAAACACAAATGCCGCTAGAAAAACAGGTAAATTGCATTTAATAGGATATCATTATTAGTTATTTCTTACTTGTCATTACTTATTAGAATAAAATAATATTAGTTACCATCATCGGTCATAATAGTTTATTAGCTATAACTCATTACTTATTTGGTTTGTTACACTTCACCGTGCGATAAGAATAACAGTCTTAAAAATATAATAGGTACATTATTTAAAACTAAATTAATTTTATTTACGAGATAGTTTATAGCTTTATATAGTATAATTAGTTAATAACAAATCACATAATTGTTTGCCAAGTCCTCTTTAAAATTTATTAAATTAAATGTTGAATTTTTTTATTTTGGTTTGTAAGGGTGTCCAGATACTGTGGACATCTCCCCCCCACAACCACAAATTATGCCATTGCCATTATAATATAAAACTTAAGCAAATAAATAAGTGTCCCCCCCAAAAAAAAAAAAAAAATCTGGCTACGGTACTGGGTACTACAACGACATATATGATATTAATAATAAGTACCACTCGGGTTCACTGGTTCACTATAACTGTAATTTTGATGAATTCGATTTAAATATTTTATAAAGAAATTTTGAACGTAGGGACTTAAAAGTATTGACATAAGTATTCTCAGTAGCGTATTTAGGGATTTTTCTGGGGGGTGTCCAGACAATATTCTTTCCTCTGAAAATATAATTATAGTTTAATCATAGAACCGTTTTCTTTATTTCGTTATTAGAACCCCTTCGCGTTAATAAATAAATGTTAATTAAATGTTCATATTATAGGCACTTCACTACGGCCTATCTATATAATAATATAATAATAATTTTGGTTACACATTACATTACAATATTTGTTATTACTGCATAAGTAGGTATAGTAGATATAGTAGATCGTATTCTGAAATATTATGAAGTTTATACTAGAAACATAATTTAGAGGGGCGGCAAAATGTTAACTTTGCTCTTCAGTAAAGTCACTAAGTGGGCATTTACCCCCCCCCCCCTCATAATTACGCCACTGTATCTGACTGAATTTCGTTCACAATAGATTTTTCGAATGCAATATTATTGCATTCAGAATTTAATTATAATTAAATAATATAAGAATATAACACAATAACATATTCCTCTCCTAATTTCTCAGAGGACAGAAGGAACCTTTAGAATCGACTAGCCGGCGTTTTATGTATGTTTCTACAATTCTAAATCGAAAATAATTCAAATTTCAATTTACTAAAGCTGATGAAATTGAAAACATTTGTTTATTCCTGTTCAAAGAATTACAAAGGATCTTTGGTTTTATTATTTTTTTAAAATAATATTGTAACAATGTGTACGAGTGTGTGTTGATATTTCATTACTGAAGTTTCAACCTTTTTTATCCATGACAAAAAATAAAATAAATATATATTTATTTTATCTCTTTTGTTATTTTCTTACCTCCATCGTCTTGTGTATGTTAAAAACTGTACATAGGGTACCTCGTACTTAAAATTGTTTCTTGTCATAAAGATAAAATAGATACCTAAGCATTGTTATTTATGTAAAACGATTAAATATTAAGTTTTCGTTTTTAGACAAACGCATACCGAATAACCTAACGAGTTTTTTTTAGATAATTTTTTTGGTAGATACCTACATTAAAAATATAATATATTGGTGTGTACTTGACAGCAGTAATAACGAGAAATGGAGAATAACACTTTAATATAATATGGTAATGTATATAAATTATCATACGAATGGCATATTATAAAGAAACGCGCCGTGACAGCGAGCCTAAAACTTGTCGGAAAACATAAATATATATGACAGCGGTGTATTTTTAAAACAACATTCCATTTTTTTTTTTTAGTCGTTATCTTCCATGATCTTTCGTATTCATATTATAATCGTATACATTTCCATTTTTAAATTAGATATTACCATATTCTGTATAGGCGGTATTGTGTACAGCCGTCGTTAAATAATCCAAAAATCCGGGTTTCAATAATGTTATTTTTTTGAAATATTATTGTATTAATATTTAATGGTATTAACTTGAAACTACTAGGTGTTTGGTTAGATTATAAACGTTTACTCGATCTGTTTTCACCGACAGTGGACTTAATTACGTCTATTTTTATGAGAATAGAGAGGTCATCGAACCTCCAAATGTCATTATAATATGGACGTCGTGGGATAAAGTATAATTTTAATCATTTTGTTTAAGTAGATTTTCTAATTCCGGTTTTATATTTTTATGAAAGATTCAAAACAAATTATTAGAATTTTGTAGGACAACAAACTTTTGTAGTTCAACGTTTAATCTATTTTTCTTCTTCTTACAGTTGAGATGAAATCCGGGAAGGTACCGCTTTCGCATTATTACTTCCTCCCTAAAAGTTTAACCTACTTATACCTATCAACTATAAATTTAGTGTAAAATTTCGAATTGAACAGAAAAGAATTGACTTGTAATTTATTGTAATCGCACACAAATTATAATATTATTTATTATCTACCTATTTGATTTTTATAATCATAAAATAGTATTATAAACATAAAATAATAATTCGTTTATAATTAAATATGTATTATTTTATATATTAAATTATTTATTATTAATGAATAAAATCCAATTTTTTTTTATTGGTATAAATCCTATAAAAATGAAAAATATTAAGATAATTAAATATCATTAATTTATAATATACACTTAATCTTAAAATTATACGCCATGCAAAATAAGCATCATTATAGAATTATCTAAGTTAAGAGCAGAATTTTGGGAAATAGTCTCATAGCAAAAACTTTAGTTTATAAAGCTACGGTGTGTCGGTGTCCATTGCGTGATCGGTCGCGGAATTATCTTTTATTTGCGTTTCCTTTGATCGGCTGCTGAAGGGATAGGTATAGGCCCGTGGGTGAAAATGTGAAATTTGTCCCCTCACATAAAAAATGGCCAAGTTACGCCTATGGATTATATTACTGTAATTAGATGAATATCAATATATATATATAATTATTTATATGTTGGCCAGATTCACGTTGACATCAAAATTTACTAAATTAATTAAAATTACATCCAACACGATCGTCGTAAATAAAATATCTCTTTCACGCTCTGACCGCCGTACGAGTGCATCAACGAGGAAACACAATAAACGTGTTAAATTTAAAAAATATATATACGTAAAATATTATTATTTGTAAAATTCAAATAAATTTAAAAATAATATATTTGTGCGTTGAAAAATCTAAGGATGACATTAAATACCACATCGCCTCACGGCGTATGGTTGTACTATGCTGTAGACGTACGAAACCGTCAGTGATCCACTGGGTGATTGGCGAGGTAACAATTTTGTTTAATATTTGTATACTGTCTTAAAATTATTATTTTTTGTGCTTTGGCCGGTAAATATTATTGTTGTTATTATATTATATAATAATATAATGTGAAAGTTGTAATTGTCTGTTCGAGATCCACGAGACTCAACGATTCCTCTGCAGGGGTTATATATTATATACATTTTAAGAATAATAATAACATAGTTGTACAGATTATCCTTATAGATATAATATACCTATATTATAATATCTACTGTTATTTTTATTTAATTGTGTTTTTTTTTTTTTATGCCATTCTCGTTCTCTTTTATTTCACGAGAGTAAATAGAAAAAAAACCACGGTGCTCCGACTTCTCTGAGAGTTTCGGCCTATGGTGACGGACTACTTCAATTATGAGGTTTATCGTGGCGTTTTCGATATAAAAAATAATGTGATATGTCACAATATACCTATATACCTACGTAAAAAAAGTCAAAACATTTGGTTTACGTCATGTTCTAGTAGAAACGTTTGCGATTGTTACCAGCCAGGTAGCTAGGTAGTACGTTTTTAGAAGGAGAAAAAGAAGAAAAAGTAGGTAGGTCAATTTTGGACGTTTCTCCTTCGTCCCTTCGGTCCTCGGAAAAATTAGTGGTTTATTATAATTAAGATTTGAATGCAATGATATTACATTAGAAAATACGATTCTGAGCGAAAATCATTATAATACAATATATTATATACTGATAATATATTCCACAATTTTACCACATGTGTAAACTACCTATGAGAATAATCAAAAAAATGTACAAGTCCCTAGATTCAAAATTGCATTAGTTATCATGAAAAATTAAAATAAATTTTAACAAAATTATGATTTCCAAGAATTTTGCCGATTTTCCATCAGTTTTTGGTGGTTTTTCTTCTCCCGAGGAATTACTTATGAGGCATACGAAAAATAATTTAAATAAAGTACTAAGTAGATACAATTTGCAACCAAAGCATACCCTATTTGTGCTAATCGGACCATTATTTCTACTTGAAAAAGTGTCTATATACATAAAAAAAAAATTCATTTTATTCAATTCTACCAAAATATTAAAATTTTAGAAGCTTATAAAAAAAATTGTGATTTACGATTTTCAAAATATTTTAGAAATTGATTAAGTATTATTATGAGTAGACTTCAATAAAATTTTTAAACCTTTAAACTTACAATTTTATATATTATTAAACATTTTTGGAACAAATTTTAAAGCTCTATACTTAGTCAGAAAATCAGTTCCAATACTTTACCACGCGTGTAAATTAACTATGTGTATATATTTAAAAAATATATAAAGTTCCTACGATTAAAATCTAATTAGTTATCATAAAATAATATTGTATAACAAAAATCGTAATTTTGCCGATTTTCCGCCATTTTTTGGGAGTTTTTTTTCTCCCAAGAAAAATTTTTTGAAAAATTCAAAAAATTAGCTAAATAAAGTACTAATTAGATGCAATTCGGTACGGTAAGTATACTCCATTTGTGGTAATCGGACCAATATTTCTACCCGAAAAAGTATCTTTATACATAAAAAATAAAAAAATATCTTTGTAAAATCATACATTTCTCTCTTCGCTCAGAATCTAAAATGATAAATATAAATATTAAATTATTTTACATTGAAAATTATATTATGAAACCACGAAAGCCCTGGGAATCAATTGCTAATCGTTGTTCGGTGTTAAACGCGCGACAGCTAATTTGTCGTCACGATAATATAGTATTGAGAGCGATGCACTGCAACCGGTTGCGCATTGGGCCTTAAAAATACGCTATACCCATTAATGTTGTCTCCGTAGAACTTAAATTGTGTCATTCAAGTTAGACTTACAGATTAAATACTTATTACCATATTTAAACATTTTAAACATTTTCGAGTAATACCTATTTCTCGAGGGTTTTATGTAAATGTAAAATGTCATCATAATATCAGACAATGATCTTATATTTATTTAAATAATGAAAACATTTAAGACACTTACAAATTTGTTGTTAGATGACATTTTACAAAAAACTCACCAGAAATATATACTCGAAATTGTTTAACAAATTTAATATTTAATTTAAATGCTAAAATTAACTTAAATTATTCTACGTGGCTGTGATGATATTGCCATGTTTACCGTTGGCTAGAAGGAGATAGCTTTACATTAAATATACGGGTTTAAGGGCATAACATCCTCTTAGTGGATTTAAATAATTTTTTGCAATAGGTATATTATTAGCATTGATTATAGAATAGACTATATATGTCTTATGAAGTTATGACTAATAATCTATTCTATAATTAATGTTATTAGTATTAAATACTATATTATATTATTATGTGACAAGGGTGCTTATAATATGAGCTATTACAATCGTGGGTGAAATCAAATAAAATATGAGATCCGCACAAAATTGAAAATTACTTTTTTGCAATTAAATCAAACATACAATTTTTTATCTAATCTTTCAACAAATAATATCACGGTGGGTAACAATGGTCAGTGTTTGTAATTTTGTATACGCCAAAACATCATCAAAAATTTTAAAACATTTAGATAAAATGTACAAATAAAACACGTAGGTATACAAAAAACAAATATATATGAGAAATACTTACTTATAATTGTTATTACTATAAATTAAAAAAGTGGGAATGTCGATTTTAGGCGTTCCTCCTTCGTCCTTTCGGTCCTTGGAGAAATTAGTGGTTTATTATAATTAAGATTTGAATGCAATAATATTACATTAGAGAATACGATTCTGAGCGAAACTCAATCAGTTACTATATATTATTATAATGATAATCCGTTATAAAGTTTTACTATGAATATAAATTTTGTAATCTTCATTTACTTGGATTTATTTCTACCCTATATTTCCCTTTATTTCCCCTATGTGTTGTCATACATAAAAAAAAAACATCTTTGCAAAACCAAAATATAAAATATTTTATTTTACTAAAATTGTGGTGAGTTTTGATTTTTTAACCTTTTTTTTGGTAAATTCAAGAGGTACAATAATGATTATTTTACTATTACTATATTATCTTTAAACTATATATATATATATATATATATAAACCAATGGATGTATTGCCTATAGGTACGTGATAATTAATTTTACTATTACTTATATATTTTTATAATATATATATATATATATATTTTATTTCTCAAAATTTTTTCTTTGAGAGGGTAAAAACTACCAAAAAGTGGCGGAAAATCGGAAAAATTACAGTTTCTGATATTTTTTTAATTTGGTGATAAATAATTGAGTTTTATAGGGACTTAAACATTTTTTTGAGTATTAACATAGGTAATATACAAGTGTGGTATAATTTTGAAACGATTGATTGATTATCTGACTAAGTATTGAGATTTTTATCCAAAATTACGGATTTTGTCATTATACATTTTTTTATTTCGTGATAACTAATTAAGTTTTGACTACAATTTTTGAAAAATTTGAAAAATGAGCTAAATAAAGTACTAACTAGACGTAATTTGCCACAGAAATAATACTTTTCAAGTCTTTACGATCACAACCAAATACTTTATCATGAAATAAAATAACAGAAACCGTAATATTGCCAATTTTCAAGAATTTCTTAGACATTAATCGGTTCACGTCTATGGTTTATTGTCTGCGGGGTCGTCTTTCTTAAATTAGGTTGTGCTGTTTGCTCTTCACTACTAATCTTGTTGATGTATACTCCTTTTTACATAGCATAATTATATTTGTCATTATCGCTAACAACACTAAAAATATATATAGATTCCTAACGATAACATACATAGGTAGAAATTTGATTAAATTTTAGGGGGGCTAAAAATTATTGACGCAGTGATATGTGGTATAATTTTTACCCAATAATGGAACTAATGATTTTGGGGGCTAAGTACCCCTAAACAGTAAGCACCCCCCGACCTCTACCTATACGCATAGGTACTACGTAGTATATATGTAACAATAACATATAAATTACAAAAACATCCAATTACTATTTATAATAACATGTTTTTTGTAAGATGCTTATGTATGTAACAATGTCATTATTATAAGTATTTTTGGAGTTTTTATTATCTAAATTATATTCTGTGGTTGTATGTAAACTATAACCTTACATATGAATTTGTTAATATTATCAACTAATACTTTAATGACTTCGAAAAAAAGTATCTAACAGCAGACAACTGGTTTCCTACATTATTTATTCATCTGACTTGAACCATTACGAAGTAATTTTTTGTGTTCTGTGGAATGCAGCAACGGGTTTTATATTTTCTCTTCGACAGATAATGCCTAGCCTTCGCCGTTACTGCGATAATATATTTGATTAGGATTCAAGAATAATCAAGTTTTTTCAATTTTCTTGTCGTGTATGAGAACTCGTTTTTTACCTACAACAGTTATGTTGGTCATATTTAAATAAATATTTACCTCTTCTATTTCTTATTAATCAGATAGAAAACTTTTGTAGGTATATTGGCGCCCCCAGCCTATATTTTAGATAATATATTTTCGTATAGTGACAGCTAACCTATACAAATTTATAAAACATTTTAAACAAGTCCTTGAAATTATTATTATTGTTTCTAGAAGCTTATCTATCCTGGTCTAAATGCCCACTTAAAAGACTAGTGTTTATTTGTTAAAATGTATACTAGTTAAACTATTTAGGTACACACATGTTCTAGCACAATTCAGTATGTTATAGGTTATTGCACATTTCTTCTGTCGTTTAGTGTAGTGGCCGTGGCCGGTAGATGGGTGTTTAAATACTGCAGTGGCACCAAAACAAGCCCCAGTTCAATTTATTTTATTCGATACCCACTTCCCCTATTTTTACTTATTAAGTAATAATTAAATATCATAATATTATTTATCTATATTAGCATCAAATTTATAAGCATTTTCGACCATTTTTAAATGGGGTATTTCTCTAAGGACCCACCCACTCCATTTTTAAGGCAGTTAATTTTAACTACCCTGAAATATCTGTTCAGCGCTATTATATGGGTACCAGTGGCGGATTTATGGGGAGTCTATGGGGTCTGGATCCCCCCCCCCCCCAGACACCGATATAATGTGACGTACTAATACTGAAATAATTTGTTAAAACACAATGTTTAATCCTATCCTATCTATTTTTGTGTACAGAAACGGAAAAGTACCTACCTAATTAGTATGTACTTTTATATAAAAACCCTATATATAAACCCATATGCACATGTAACATTAAATTGCTGATAATAATACAATTATATTTGAATATTGTCGATTATTATAGGTATACAATTTTATATTATTCTAGATTCTGAGCGAAGCGAATGAATGTATTGGTTTTACAACGATGACTTTTTTTTTGTCTCTGAAAACATTTTTTCGAGTAGAAATAATGGTCCGATAATCATGAATAAAGTATGCTTTCAATAGCAAATTGGATCTAGCAGCTCATTTTTCTCAAAAGTTTTTCATTATGAAAAGAAAAACTACCAAATATGACGAAAATTGACAAAATTACGATTTCCATTATTACAAATTTTTCTGGTGATAGTTAAGTTTTTGCTAATTAGGATCGTAAGAATTTGAAATTTTTTTAGTATTCACATAGATGTTCCACAAAAGAGAAAACATTTTGAAAACGATTGATTAATTTTCTGACGAATTATAGAGCTTTGAAATTTTTTCCAAAAATGTTTAATATTACATGCAATTTTGGGTTTAAGGGATTGAAAATTTTATAGAAACTTACTGATACACTACTTAATCTATTTACAAAATATTTTGAAAATCGAAGTTCACAATTTTTTTTTATAGGTTTCTAAACTTTGAATATTTAGTAAAATTGAATATTATGCTATTTTTTAGAAATAACTGTCCATCTACCATAACTGGGGTATGCTTTCTGTAGAAAATTGCATGTAGTTAATACTTTATTTACTTCATATTTTAAATTTCTTAAAAGTGTAAAACGTCAAATTTTACGAAAATCGTAATTTTGATGAAATTGATTTTAGATTTTTCATAATAACTAATGCAATTTCGAACATAAGTACTTGAATTTTTATTAGTATCCTCATAGATAGTTTACACACGTGAACTTTTGGAACGGCTTATCAGGATAATATATTGTAATATATTGAGTTTCGCTCAGAATCGTATTTTCTAATGCAATAACATTGCATTCAAATATTAATTATATTAAACCATTAATTTCTTCGAGGACCGAAGGGACGAAGGATGAACGTCCACAATCTAACTTTTCGCTTTATAACATATTATTCTTTAGGACCCTCCTCAAGAAAATTTTGAAAATCCGCCACTGATAGGTACTATACTACTATGCTATACGTATTATGAAACTACTTGGGCCCCATTGCTTGTAGCATTTACATATTTCTTTTAACCGGCCACAAAAATAGCTAAATAAAACATTAATTTGCTTTATGTTTGTATGCGAGATGTGTAATACTATTTTGCATAAATTTATGATTATACAAACGTATATTTTCGATTTTTAAACTTTTTGTTACATATTTCATAAATTTATAATAATAATAAATATTTTATGAATTGTTGTTTATTATTATATCAATAATAATTTTAATTTATTTTAAAATATTAGAAATAGAAGAATATAATGGTCTCAGGTCTGATTAAAAAGCTTAATTGTATCGTATTATTTTACGAGTATCGTTAGAATTTATATTTTATTATTAAAGGACATCTTATAAATAATTAACAAAAATGATTAAACATTATTCATTTTTTTTGCTCATTTAAAATGCATTTATCTTGTAGTTTTTTTTTTTAATTCTACCTAATTATTATCCTAAACTCATTATTGTATTGACTATTGGGAGTACCAAAACGGATATACCGAAACTATAATAATAATAAAGTATTTATTACTAATATTAAACTTTATGGGGAAATACCAGGACCCATCATTGTCCCTTACACTTAATATTTATGGTAGTTATTAGTAGGTAAATCAAAGAATTAATTGAAAAATTGAACTACGAGTTAAATATCCAATTTATATATATATATATATAATTATAAATTGTATTGATCACCTTCTAAAACAGATAATTTTAAATCCAGTAGCTATTATATTTTAAAAATTATATTTTACTCATTACTCTAGTAAATTTCTGGTGGAGTTAACATGTTAATACAAACATATGATGTAAATCGTCATACAACTTTGGTTAAGCGCACTATGTTTTTTATCAAAATGAATATTGATTTTTATATGTGCTGCACTGTATTTTGTAGTAACCAGTGTGGTTTGATAGACCATATGGTCTACACCACTGTTTATAGTATATCATTAATTTCTATTTAGATTTTTTATGGGGCATGTCAACTGTTGTTATCTATCTGTTACACTATGGGACTTTTGTTCATCAAATAGAGATTTTATGAATCTAGATAAAGTTTCTAAAATAAAATATTAAGTACCTACATGAAATTATGTTAAGCATTAAAATATATACACAAATAATATACACCCAGCGTTTTTTTATGTTAAAAACACGGATTATGAATTATAGGTATCTATTTAGATTTCAGTAAAAATTTACAACCAAACGATTTTTGGTTACATTTACATACCGTGTATTATGAACTGTTTATAAGCCACGAGTTTAAAAAACCTATAACGAACGTTTGAAATGCTACCCATAGGCCATAATATATTATTATTCCGTTCATACAATACCGGTTTCATGAATAATTTAATAATAATTATAACTATAATAACAATTTATTAGGAATTTTCAACTCGGAGTTATAAAGCTTATAATTTATATATATTATATTTAATTTAATATAAAAACGGTCAGTAAAATACTAGTATTTATGAGAACGCTACAGCTGCATTTTTTTGTTGTCTTTGTCTATCCAACAGGAAATATAATAAAATCAAAGTTACATAGATTTTAAATTGTGGGATTTGAGTTAAACTTACAGATTAAAACCATTATAAAATTTAAATAATGGACATTTTCTTTTTCTCTCACAAGTTCTCTCGTGGGCTTGTCGTAAAATGTCATCTGACAATTATATATATTTATTTAAAATATTAATAAAATTAATACACCTATAACTTCGTTGTTAGATGACATTATATAAAAAGCAAACGAGATGAGATCGAAAATGTCCCAATCTTTAAATTTGGTAAGTTTAACGCTGTGTCCTAAGCGCGGCAAACACAAATTTGCAATATTTTTTTGTTTTTTGAAGCGCAGTTGTTGTCAGTTGTAGAACCAACAAAATATTATTAAATATACCATTTTTATTATTAAAAAGTGCTCCAATAAAATAATTACTTATTAAGAAATATTTAAAAAGAACAGAAAAGATCACTTGCAAATTAAATTATCTATCAGATTAGTATTTGATGAATTCTATCACCTTTACCCACAATAGAGAAATTATTAAACTTTATTTCGTTTTTCAAGAATGACTGCAGCTACATTTCATTATATTTTAGAAATTAATTTAATCGCGGCGCGATTAAAAACAAAACAATTTGATTATCAAACCATGCGACAGACGCGAATAAATTCGTTCGCTCGCGCCGCGTTTATCGCGTACGATGGACAATCGTATCTATTATTATTAATTTGAATAATAATCGCTCGCATCGCACCACGTTTGCCGCGTTCACGTAGGACACGGCGTAGCTCATATACCACAATTATTATTAAAATTCTACGTTAAACGGTGATTTTGCTATATTTTCCATTGGATAAACGGAGATGGCTATACAGTTAAAAAAATATAATATAAATATATATATTTTGTTTTCTTTATTTTAAATAAACAATCTATACCTAGTGGTATAATATGTTTATAAGATAAGAACATAATATGCATAAAAAAAAAAACTTAAAATTATTACATAATTAATTAATTATAAAGTACTTAGTACATAATATAATATATATATATATATATATATATAAATAGTCAGGTGGTATAGCATCCTCTTAAAGTATTAAAAAAATCGGCTGTTTTACTATTTAATTTATTTAATACCCTGTTATTTGGTTTTCAGCCCGACGGGTTCAGCGTAATGAATAATGACTCGAAATCCTATCCACATTCCACAAGACCACATTCCACAGAATTTTAATGTGATACTGGTAAGTACGGTAGGCACGGTATCTACCGTGGTCATAGGCTAACGTAAATGTTTTTTTTTCCATGGAGGGGACATATTTTTTTTTTCTTTTTTACTTTAAAATGCGACGTAGTTTCCATTCCGATGTTCAGTAGTTTTGGAATGTTTTTAATTTACGTGTGTGAACGTACATTGAGCGTATCGACGTTTTGTTCAAGTTGTTCATTATTTCCATTGAAACAGTAAGTTATTACATTTATTTTCGGAAATAATAATATTTGTTTTATTAGTATCTAAGTATTTTATTTTAATACAATTTGTACAATATTACAGAATACGTATAATGATGTTTAATATTTATATAGGTAGAATTATCACGTTAGAGAAGCCATATTCAACTGGAGATTACACTTTGACCTTGTAGAATAATAACATAAAAGTTAAACAATTTCAACTCCATTTTTTCACGCATACCTAATTATTATTTTTTCAAACCCTATTATGTAACTGTTACGTCATACTATATTTTTTAAATTTTATTACATTACGAGTAATAAAATACCTATAATCTGATACTTCCTGAACTACATTCGATCGCTTTGCAAACTTGTATACCTACTTTAAACTATACTTATATAATAAAATATATTTATGAACTAGGTATATATCTTTTTATAGGCTAACCTAACCTAACCAAGCTGAAAAAAACAAATTTCTATTTTCCGACAGAATATGGGCGACAAAATGGAAACAATTTTCCAAACTCAGACAAAATATTCGTGTTTTTGGAGACATTTTTATGTCCCCTCGAAAACGTTAAACATTAAAGGGTTTATGATTTGTTTTCGTTTTCGGCCACATCTGCTATACTATGTCCTATTTAGTATTTGATGTAAAAAAGAGTTTACACGACAAATTGTATTTGTAAATAAAATTTTGGTTTATCGGTTTAAAAATTATATCAAAATCTATTCATATATTACTTATCAATATATTTTTAAAAACCGGCAATTTTTTTTAAAGCTTCTAAAATTTGAATATTTAATAGAATTAAATATAATGATATTTTTTTTTATGTCTGAAGACATTTTTTCGGGTAGAAATAATGATCCGATTACCACAAATAGGATATGCTTTGGGTAGAAAATTACGTCTAGTTGGTACTTTATATAGCTCATTTTTTAAATTTTTCAAAAGTTTTTCTTTGACAAAAAAACTACTAAATAATGATGGAAAACGTCAAAATTTACGGAAATCGTTATTGTGTTAATTGTGATGAAATTGATTTTAGGTTTTTCATGATAAATAATGCATTTTCGAACGTAGGTACTCTATATTTTTTTTTTTTTTAGTTTTCGTTTATGTAGTTTACGCAGGTGGTAAACTTATGGAACGACCTATCAGTATAATGTATTGTATATATTATATTGAGTTTCGCTCAGATATTTTCTAACACAATATCACTGCATTCAAATCTTAATTATAATAAACCAATAAAATTGGACTTTCCCGCTTTTTTTATTGTTTGATATAAATTCGTCATAATTTTATATTTATTATCTTAGTTGTACTTCATTATCTCGGATTAATTTTAAAAAATAATAAAAAAAATAATCCAACAATTCTCAATTATTCCAACAACACTTCCAACATCACATTATTCAAATTTAATTGTACATTAATTTTTTAATATTAATAAAAAAGGCATTTGTTTTAAATTAATTGAATTTAATATAGGTACTTTAAAATGGTGTAAAATGGGTACAAATATAATATTTTGTAATTTTGATATTGTCCATTTATATACACATAAATATAGGGCATTGATACTATAGATTAGTCAAAATTGAAAATTATAGTTAAAGTTAGTTAAATTTTTAACTCATATTATTTTTTAAAAGTCATGTTTTACTAATATATAACTTATATAGATACTTATTAATATTTAATTGCAACATAATAATTGTATGTCTTATACTCACTAAATTGGTAATAATATTAAAAATATAGTTATTTATATTGTGTGAAATGTTTGCAGTTTATGGTAGCAGTTTTTAGTAAAATTAGTTCTGCAATGTTCATCCAAATATTGATTACCTTATTGGTAATCTGGATGCCATCATGTTATAGTGGAGAATATGATAATAGTAATTATACCTACCTATTAAAAAACTACCTATAGTTTTTACATATTTAAATTTTCATTATAATTTAAGTTTAATATTTCTTCTTTAAATTTATTTCAATAATAGATATGAACTTAAATCAGTTTATAAGTTACATAGATTACGATTTGGAAAATATAATACAATATGCTACCAAACAAATGAATGAACTTACTGCATACGAGATAAAAAAAGCTGATGATAATTTTAATGTAAAAATTGGAAGTACAGCACATGGACAACTAATCGATTCTCAGCCTTCTATAGAAGGACAATTAGAATCTCGAGATGCTGATATTATACTTAAAGCTGGACAAGAAATTATGATTGCATATTGTTCTAGGTATAATCAAAAAAAAATTTATTTTATCAATAAATTTATTAAAAACAAACAATATCTATTTTAGATTTGGAATCGATAATATGCAATGCGCTAAATACTTATCAAAGGTGAAATTAGACCAGACTTCATTAGGTAGAAGGTGTATAGCCAAGTATCGAAATGATACATTATGTATAGGATTGAATTTGAAATATCGCAGAGAAGATGGGTCATGCAATAATTTGAAACATTCCTTTTGGGGGAAATCAAATACAGCTTATAAACGTTTACTATTTCCTGTGTATAAAAATGGTAAATTTAAACATTCATGGAATTAAAACATGCCTATGTTATTATAAGTATGTTATTTATATACTATTATTAACTACAATAATTTGTATAGGTTTGTATACATATAAAGAATATCCGAATCCTAGAGAATTGAGTGTAAGCCTTGCGGATGATAGAGATTTGCCGGACAGCCAAAAAACCATTGCAATGGCATTTTGGACTACTTTTATAGGACACGATTTATCTCACACAGGGGTTTCTAGCATGTGTAAGATTAATACATTGATTTTGATTAATACATAATATTTAAATGTTTTAAATTTATAGATTCATCAAACAAATCAGTGGAATGTTGTAACCGTAATTATGACGAATATTATTCGTATCGGTACATACACCCATCGTGTGCATCAATGGATGTCTCAGGAAATGATCCTTTTTTTTACCCGCTTGGACGATCATGCATGCACTATGTACGTTCAGTTCCTGCCGTAAGAACGGATTGTACATTAGGACCACGAGAACAAGTATTAACACTTATAGTTCAATAATAATATTAGAGCTCAGAATTAATTATTTATCTAGGATTCTTTTCTTGAAATGTTTTACAAAGATAATTATAAAATTATATTTCGTTTAATTCAAAATTCAGTTAAATACATTTTCAGTAATTTGATTTATTTTTATTTTGTACATTATTAATTATTATTATTTTATACAATTCTATTTTTTTTTTTAATTAGTCGACATTTTATTATTTTGTTAGAAAAATCAACAGACTAAATTACATAAAATGTATGTTTATGATTTTTTTTGTTTAATATTATTAAATATGTATGAAACGTGCAGTATGGGTAATTTTTTCAGTTGAACCAAGCAACACATTATTTAGACGCGTCCATGATATATGGTTCGACCGAGAAACAAACCTTATCTTTGCGAAAAAAATCGCAAGGCCAATTATTAACGACTATGATCGGTCTTAATTTGGAATATTTGCCAACTGTCAATGATGCATATGCGTGTCAGTTTGATAACACATGTTACAAATCTGGTGACGTCCGGGTGAACTCACAACCCCATTTGACGACGATGCACACGTTGTGGTTGAGGGAACACAACAGGATTACCAAGAAATTAACAATCGAAAATCCACATTGGGACGATGAGAAGTTGTTTCAAGAGACGAGAAAAATAATTATCGCGTTTATTCAGCATATCACCTACAACGAATGGTTGCCCACGCTAGTAGGCAGCCATAACGTTGACACGCGTGAATTGGAATTGTTTCAAACAGGATATAGCAGTATGTATGAGGAGAACGAGGATGCAATGGTTAGCAATAGTTTTGCTACTGCAATATTACCATTTGCTAATTCAATGTTTAGTGAGACATTAAGGTTCGATCAGTTTTTATCATGTTATAACGTACTATACATCACATTTACTATACCATATAAATACCTATTTTAATGCTTGATTTTCATATACATTTATAGTTTATATTCTGAAGACAGAGTGATTATGAAAAATTTATCACTGAGTGAAAACTATAATCGACCATCTGATTTGCAAGTTAAATACTTTGACCACCTTATCAGAGGACTTTCTACGCAAAACACACAAAAAGTCGATATGCTATTTACTAAAACTGTATGTTTGATTAAAATAGAGTATAATATCATATTTTTTACTATATTTCATGACATATAATAATATACTTATATAAATAATGGTTCTAATTTAGCTGACAAATCACTTATATGCCAAATCAAATAATTCTTTCGGTTTGGACATTCTTAGCTTAGACATACATCGCACTCGCGAACATGGAATTCCGAGCTACACACAATTTAGAAAATACTGTGAATTGAAAGACATAACAAATGTTGTAGATTTGAGGGAGATACTGATTGATGGAGTAAGTTTATATACATTTAATATTTTATAAAGTATCAGGTAGGTTAAGTACTAATTATTTTTTATATATATTATTTAGGCAGCTGATAAATTATTGAAGGAATATAAATCTTGGAGTGATATAGATCTATTGGTAGGAGCGTTGTTTGAGAAACATGAAGAAAATGAAATGGTAGGACCCACAATGAAGTGTATTATTTTGGAACAGTTTATACGAACAAGACTGGCTGATCGATATTTCTATGATCTACCAGAAGTCTTTAGTGAAAGTAAGTTTGATGAATTATTTGTAATGATTATGTATACTTTTTAACTAAATAATTTATAATTATACCTAGGACAATTGGCTGAAATCAGGAAAATGAGTCTTTCTAGATTGTTTTGTGATAACGGTGACAATATTATTAGTATGCAGAGAAATGCATTCTTTAAACCAATATCTAATAATGAACTGCTACATTGTCAATCATCACTTATTCCAAAAATCGACTTTGCTCACTGGAAGGAGATTTTGGTACCACCAACAACAACAGAAAAAGAGAAAGTTTATTATCCAACCTTTTTTTTTAATGGCGTAGGGTAAATCATATTCATTTAGTATAATATATTTATAGATTAAATAAATAAATAGTTTTTAACTATTTAAACAAAAATTATATTTTAAAACTAAATTAAATTAACTACATAATTATTTTTACAATATATTTTTTTTTATTTATATTCATCTTAATGTATTAGGTATATGTATATCATTTTAATAAAGCATAAATGTACTGTATTTGTGTGCATATTTTTATTTTCCATACATAGTATAGTTATCATATTTATAATTTCATGTATAAAAATATGTAGAAATGGAAATTTAAGTATTTTAAGTAAAATAAATATTAGTTACATCAAACGTATAAGAATAAAACTTGTATAATTCAAAATGTAGCTCATTAATCAGTATTTAGAGTTTAAATTTTTATTTTACTCCTTTGTAATAATTGACAACAATATTACTGTCTGATTAGGTATACTGATGTTAACAAATAATTTAGGGTTAAAAGAAAAAATATCACAGAAATAAAATTTGATATGTGACATACAGGTATACTCACTTATACTAATTATTGTCTCCATGTATACTTAATTCAGGTGATTTGCATATAATTTTAAAAAAAGTACATTATTAGTTTAAATGAAGTAAAGTTATATTTATGTGCACCTAATTATTGTCTTAAATATTATAATTAAAATTAAAAGAATCTCAACACTTTGTCACATTAATCTTAATGCAGATGATCTAATGTTAATTGTAAAGTTTTAAAAAAATATTTAATAAATATTGCCAATATATTTAAATTATAAATCAATATAGTCAGGCATATTATTTTTCATTATTAAATATTATCAAAATAAGATTAATAATTTTTTTTTTTTTTTTATATATATATAGATAATTATAAAATTATTTTAGTTTCGGTAATAGGGTGAAGTAAAACTTGTGATTAGTTGTCATGACATGTATACTGTATACATACTTTTCTATAGACTATAATTATATGTCTCTATAATCTATATAAATATTGAGAATATTATAAGCAAGTATTTATTTTATTAAAAAAAAAAAAAAATAAATGTACTAATTTTGTTTAATAATTTATAACATTATAAATTTATTAAAAAATATGTGAGAAATATAACCGCTTATATTATACATTTTTACTTTACACATGTTATATTATAATAATATACTAATAGCATTAGTATTATCATTTACTAATTTATTAATATAAATAATTTACATAATTTTCCATCGGTACCTCCTATAAGTTAGTAAAAGTTAGACTAATTTTCTTATTAATATGCTTTTTTTATTTAAATACTAAATTCTGAGAACAATAGTTTATTGAGACAAGTAATGCTTAATGGTTAATGTTAGAACTTAATGTGGATAGCAAAGGTCACAGTTGACAGATATGTTGGTATGTATACCAAAATTATTTTATTTAAAAGAATTATATATAATAAATTTACGTATTTATAAAATCAAAAAGGCATTTTGTCCATCATTTCCCCCCTTCCTCCCCAATTCAAACATTGTTTAATGTGATAATAATTTTAATAGCTACTGATGCTAAAAAGAGGCTAAATTAATATTATTTAATTATTACTATATTCAATACCAAAGACAGACATTTTATATGGGGGCTCATAATTAAGTTGAGCTAATTAAAAAAAGTGTTTTAATTATAATAGTATAACAGATAGCTTATTATAACATATAATCTATATGTATATTTATTTTTACTCTATTTATGGCCTTTTTATTCCGATAATAATTAATTAAAAAGTGTTTAAACTATGGTATAAATTTGTACCTATGTTTCCCATATTGTTTAAAGAGATGTTAGGGAGGAAGGTTTAATCCCTTAAAGCTTGCGCAGATGTGTGTTGTGTATAATGTTAAAATATTCTCAATTATAAAATTACTCTTATATACTTTCAATAAAAACAAATATTTAACTAAAATTTATACTTTTCAAATCAAATAATATAAAGTCAAACATAATATAATAATAATAAAAATAAATGCATATGTCATTGTTTCAATTAATTATTAACTGAAGTTGAACCAATACAATTATTAAAATTCCGTATAACATATGAAATACCTGATCCTTAAGTAGAAAATGTAAAAAAATATTAAGATGCAGTTACTTCTTTTAAGTCAGCTTATCAACAGTATTACTATTTGTATGATCAAATCCAATGTTTTTTTTTCAAATTTACATCTAAAGTCTTTGGATTCTAGGCATAGGCAGAAATCGGATAATTTAGCTCAGTGAATTTACACTTCACAAATTGATTATAGGAAACTTAGCTCCTATTAAATAAAGGAGTTTTAAATGTGTTATACAAAATTATTAAATGTTTAAATTGTTTTTAAAAAAAATTGCTACAAAAATAAGAACTTCAATAGTCCACAATAAATAGTACGTATTAAGTTTAATGATCTTTCAATACCTAATAGTTAGGAATTGAAAAATGCTTGGCCAAATAGAGTAATATTAATGATATTTTTGATACTCTTGCAAATCAAAATAGTTTTATGCTATTTAAATAGACATATTTTTATATTTTGTTTATTATTATTTTTGTAATTTAAATATGATAAAACATAAACGATTACTCATGAGTAATGAAGAACAAATAATGAGTATAATATTATGATTAATGTAGGGTTAATAATAGGTAATACATTTTACTGTGACCATAGTGAGTGTCTATAGTAAACACATACAGTCTAAGTAGTACTCCTAAAGACGATTGTAAATTTTCACATATATTGTAGTTCTAGGTAGGCCACATTTTTTTCCAATTTTTAAGAAGGGAGTATAAAAAGTTTGGGAACCTGCAAGATAGAACTTTACTGTTAGGGCCGTGTTTAATGGGAGCAATTGTCCAAGGTGAAATTTTGGAATGGATTATCAATATAGCATATTGTAATATATGGAGTTTCGCTCAGAATCGTATTTTCTAATGCAATATCATTGTATTCAAATCTTAAGTATAATAAACCACTAATTTCTCCGAGGACTAAAGGGACAAAGGAGGAATGTCCACAATTGACATTCCCACTTAATTTTACTTTTTTTTTTGTTATTACAATTTGTTTGTAATTTATGATATAATTTGATAGTTTTAATTGTTGACTTTTAAGATTGAAATTGGCTTTAGAGTGAGAGTCTACGATTCTACAACTTTGGATGTTGAAGTATCACTCTAAAGCAGAGGTAAATAAAGGTATGAATTATGTGAATTAGGTGTATACAATATTGAAATTAAAATCAAATATTAACTTAAGTTACATTTATTATTTTATAAAAAAAAAGGTTTAACAATTTTAATTTTTATTGTTTTTAGAACTAAAACATAGGCATATCCTATGTCACTACACACACTAAATGATAAAAAAAAATAAAGAAAACACAATATATTTAAAAACGTAAAATAAATTTACCCACTTTTTAAAAAATAATTTTGCATAACTTTAACTAGAATTCTGGCTACACTTATGAACTGATAAATTATAATTGCAATGTTATTAGACATATTTTATAAATGGAAAAACAGCTTTGATAATAATAAAGAAATATATAGGTTTACAAAAAAAAATAATAATATATAGCAGGTTTAACAAAAATTAAAAATTCATATAATACATTGTATCAGTACTGTTCATTGAAATATTATTAATTGTATGTGATGATTGCATTTGATTTTAATTAACATAGTTTATAGCGCATTGTATTATTGATATTTATTACGATTATCAATATCAATACCAGAATCAGATAGATTTTGATTATCTATTTTGGATTCATTCTTTAATGTTCCATTTCGATGATTTTCCAAATAAAATTTTGTATTTTCATATGTACGTGTATGTTGTGAATTATTTCTATTTTTTAATAAATAATCATCTTGATTTTGATGTTTGTTTTTTCGATTTTGCCATTTTAATTTAGTGTTATCTCTATCATTCTGTTTAAAACACAAATTCTTAAAAGTAGAGTTATTTTCAACTCTTACACTATGTAAATTGCCTATATGGCTATGTTGGTTTTTAAATTTGTCTAGTTTTAAATTAAGATTATTTGAATTGTTTGGCTCATGCCCCAGACATAATTTTTTATTCTTTAGTCTGTTTTTAGTATTTTCATCAATATTTTGAATAGCAATGCCAGGAGCATCATCATTTTTAGTTAAGTCAATTTTTGAAGTTACTTTTTGTTTTATCCATTTACATTTATCGTCTTTCATATTATATCTTTTTCTATCATAATTTTTTTTATGAAAGTTATACTTATTATCACTAACAAATTGATTTCCAACAATTTTTATTTGAGACATTTTATTAAATCTATCAAATGTGTCATCAATAACTATTCTTTCTTCTGTTTTCCATTCATGGTAATTTATTAAATTTTTTATTTTAACAGATAGAACATTTAAAAACTGTTTTGGAATAAATGTTTCATTTATTTTGTATAATGGATAAGCAAACTGAAATTAAAAATTATAAAATTATTGTTATGGGTAATCTATTATACTTATGAAAACTTAATTTTTATGATTTATATATTTGTAAATAATGGTGTTTATTTAATTTGACTTAGTTTTAATAAATAGTTTGGTTTATAACTAGTATTAAAAAACTTAGTTATGTACTTTCAGTTAGGTTATGTATTTGTTTGATTTTACCTAACTATTAGTTAAGCTAGTGTTTAATTAGCTTTAAAGGAGAGTTTAAAATAAACTATTATTAAAATGTTACTTGGAGTAATATTATATTCGTATTACATTGATTTATAATATGTAATATTGAATTTTCGTGTACAAAAATTATTAAAAAAAGAAAAAGAAATAAAAAATAATGTTTGATGTTACAACTCGCATGAGTGTAAATATGAACCACTTAAATTTTGATGCACAATTTTAAGCATTTTAAAATTAATATAAAACAAATTTTAATTTATGAAAATCGATTAAATGCTATTAAATTGTTAATTACACATTACATTGATTTTTTTTTAAATGTCAATGATTAATTAAAAAAAAAATTTAATTGCATATTTTAGAATTTTTTTAATGTATATTTTACTATATCATAAGTTCTGAATCATAAATTAATTTGTACAGAATGATACTTTAAAAAAATTTTAATACAAAAATGTAATTTACTTTTTTTTTAGAGAAAAACAAAAATACATTAAGTACTAAATAGTACTATAAAATGTAAATATATTTTTATAAAGATTTAAAAGAATAACTATATTTGATTTACTTACGATTAAATGTTGTTTTTTCAATGAATTATCAATGTCTTGGTCCAAATACAATTTTAAATAGCGCATTAATTCTTTTGAATTATATTCACAATAATTGTAATATATCAATATTTGTGACAAAATAATAAGCCTCCATTTTGGATTTATAAAAACATCATAAATCATATTTAATGTTTGTACAAGAGGAAATGTATTCACAGGTTGTAATAGACATTCAACTTTCACTAATTGTAATGAACTATCAAAATGACCAGCAGACATTGCACGAGATAAATACATTTTTGCTTTTTCATAGTCCTATAAAAATAAAAATAATAATAGATTATTAATAATTTGTTACACAATAGAAAGTTTTATTATTATATTTATTATAACTAACCTTTCCATGTTTCAAATAATACTTTCCCAATACTCGATCAACTTGAGAATTTTTAACATTAGATAATTTTTGAATAACTTTATCGATTGCATTTGATCGAAATTTATCCGAAAAACCAATATAAGTCTTTAAACAGGAATATAATTGTTTAGTATCATCATTTGTCAACTCAATAGCTTTTCTAAAAAATAAATATTCATAAAATAATTAAATTAATAATTTAAATGGTAAATAAAAACACTTAGGTGTTTAAGCAAATTATTTAAATTTTTTTAATTATGTAAGAGATAGAAACTATTAAGACATGTATACTTGTAATCATGAAAGTCTAAAAAAAAGTTAAAATGAAATGTATTTTTTACATTGTATAATTTATTTTGTACTTTATTTATTATTTTTAAAATAAATATTCAATTAAAATATTACATATTTTTCTTTAAAATTTATAATTAATATAATATTATCATTTTATTCATACTTACAATGTTAGATCTAATGAAAGCTTATAATATCTATCAGACTGATTTTTATTATTATTTAATTTATGAATAAATGCAACTTCCATATAAAGATTAGAAACTGAAATTAAAAGCCGAGGTTTGGATTCTGCTGCACATAGTACCTCCGCTGCATCTATTTCAATTTGTTCGGGCATTTTATATTTATTATAATAACGTCTAACTCTTCCTTTAGCTTTTAACCAAACAATAGTCCATTCGGGTTCAGTAGAATAAAGTTTGCAAGCTTCATCAGCAAATCTTAAAGCAACATCATTTCCTTTTGGAGGATACTCCATAAAAACTTTTGCTTTTACTGCACAAATTGCTGCATTTTCAGCTTGATTAAATTTTGTTATTGGTTTAACATCTTTCATAATCTGGAATATTAAACAAAAATTAAAATACACTAAATTTTTATATTTTTTATAATATTATTCATTATAAATTTAAACATAATATTGTAAATTAATGTTAATCAACATCATTAAATCAGAAACACAATTATTAATATATTAAATTAATATTTAAATATTAAAATATAAAACATACCTAACTAATAAATTATAATCGTTTTAACTATAATGTAATATTTAATGAATATAAAAGTAATAGTAAGTAATAGGTAACTTTTATATAAATTATATTCTAAACATATAAATTTAATATTTATGGAATAATCAACAATAGGTATTTACTTTTTCAGCGTCTAATTTCAATGTTAAAGCAATGTAAGCATTAGTTGCTCGTGCAATATGGTTACAGGCATCTGAATACTCTTTGTTGGAATTGTTAAATGTACACGTCTCCAACGACTTAACAATATTTTCAATTTCCAATAATGATCCTTTATAATCTCCATTGATATAATTTTCATAACTAGTTATCAATTTTAAATAAAATCTAAAAATAAAAAATACATTAATGAAAATAAGTTATTTATTTAGTTTTGGATATTAATATATTAGACATAAATTTTGGTACATAAATTTTATGTTATCGCGACTACCTAAATATGCAGTGGAATAGTGGATTACCGCAGGTTGTCATAATTCCGTTATCACGGTCACAAGAATTACCTATTGATATCTCAAATTTTTAATTCTTTACTCAACATGGTTTTGTCTAACAAGTCGAGGCGTATTTACGATTTGCGTATCGAAACAACAGCGTAGAGTGTCAAAACCGTC
The DNA here is from genome assembly GCA_013282895.1 of Eriosoma lanigerum. Taxonomy (NCBI): domain Eukaryota; kingdom Metazoa; phylum Arthropoda; class Insecta; order Hemiptera; family Aphididae; genus Eriosoma; species Eriosoma lanigerum. Next base: position 6,442,851 of record CM023362.1, read on the forward strand.
TATTTAAAATATATATTTCTAATATTTTGAAAACTATTAGATATCGATTCCTTTTTGAATCGATGACCGTCATAACTTTTTATAAAGAATTTATAATGGAATTTTGGTAATACTGTATATTTAGATTGACTCTATAACCCATAAGTACCAAAATAATGGTACTAACCTACCATACATTAGTGATGGGAATAATTTAGTTACTCGATTGTTTGAATCAATCAAGTATTTCGATTACTGTGAAAGTAATCAAGTGATTCTCTCGATTTAGGAATTGACTGAATAATCAAATAATAATTCACTCTGTATCTAGTTTATATTTTTTTATTGCTCTTACACATTATTATCTCGAAATATTTAGCAATTGAATAAGAATGAACATGTCAAAAATCAATTTCAAAACAAATAGATAGGTACTATATAACACAATTTTAGTGTTCAATTTTTTGCTTTCGATAATTGATATATAACTTTGAGCAAATTTAAAGAGTACCAAATAAAAACAATTTACTAACAAATTCTAAGTTATGTTTAATATTCAACCATGTAGTTAAGCAAAATTAGAATTAGAAAATTAACTATAATTTTTTAATTTAGGAATAATTTTATATAAAGATATAGTTATTAAATTTTTTATACGCTTAACCTTTTATTAAAGGTGTTATTTGTTAATTTTTAATATTTATAAGTTTAGTTTTTCTTCAAGACCCAAATAGATAATTTATTTTTATTTTTACAATTTTATTCTAATAATTAATATTTAGTATTTTACCAATAAATATTATAATTATTATGTAGTAGGCACTGAACTATTAACTAATAAACTTAATTACTTACCTAGTTACTTACTAAACTATTATAAACGCGAGATTTTTTCGAGAAAATCTTTCAATTATTACAACTTCTTGATTATCAAAATTAATCAATTTTTCCCATCACTATCATGTATTATAATAATTTTATGTAAGATTTTATATATAAGTATTTAATAAAATATCTACAAAAATAATCATACATTATATTATACATCATACCTATTTATATTGAATACATTTTCAGGGTCTGTTATCATATCGCATTTTTCGCGAATTTTATCGATGAAATTTAAGATGAGATTTTCTTTCTTCATTCCGGTTTGTTGTTTGATGTTCCACGAAAAAATAGTCTCGTAATCGTTTTTTATTTTGTTAATCTTCATCCGTAAGTTGTTGTCCAAACGGAGTTGTTCCAAGTGGTCATCCTCATCGTCCATTGACAATGCGCCAATTTCGCTGGACAAGTCAATTATGTGTTTGGCCATTTTTAATAAATATTAGCAGTTTGCACTGCAATCTGCAACGTCATTAATTATTTATTAATTGATGTATATGATGCAAATTTACAAACGATCTCGGCTTATTATTAATGATAAAAAAAAAATATATATATACACAATTAACTTACCTATTATTATTTAATTTACGTTTTGAATACTACTAGATTTTTATTAAACACGTCAGTGAAGGCGGTAATTCGTATATAATTTTTTTTAAAACAAAACTAAAACACAACAGAAAATAATAACTGTTTGGTTCTTTGGTAAATCGGCATCACAAATGTTACGATATTACAGGGGTGGCGTGTTTGGTGACTGACCAATGAGAAGTGGCCACGAGTACGCGATAATCGATAACAAATTAGATGTGAAGACTGATGACTGAAAATTGCGATGTTTGCATTTACAAAACCACCGAATAAATGTTCCATCTTCTGTGTATAAACCTTGTGAAGATAGCACCTTTCTTATGGGTATATAAATATGAATAATAGGATGAAAAATAAAAATAAGGTTCCATAATTCTATATTAAAAGTTGCATAAACATCGAAATTATAAGGCATACATATTTTATATGTTCATACTTTTATAGATAATCATTAAATATCAAGAAAATACAATATCCACAAAAAGTAAAGATTAGTGGGGATGTCGATTGTGAACGTTCTTCCTTCGTCCCGTCGGTCCTCGGAGAAATAAGTGATTTATTATACTTAAGATTTGAATGCAATGATATTGCATTAGAAAATACGATTCTGAGCGAAATTCAATATATTACAATATGTTATACTAATAATCCATTCCAAAATGGATTTATTTAAAATAAATTTCAATTTCTTACGATCTAAACTCATTTAGTTATCAAGAAATAAAATAATGAAACCGTAATTTTGCCGATTTTCAAAAATTCTTACTTTATAAAGTTATGAAAAAAAATTGTCAATCACGATTTTCAAAATATTTTGTAAAAACATTTAGTCGTATATGTCTAGACTTCGACAAAATTTTCAAACCAATAAACTAAAAATTGTAGTAAATATTAAACATTTTTATAAAAAAAGCCAAAACTCTATACTTAATCAGAAAATCAACCATTTGTTTCTAAATTTTTTCTTGTAATGAAGTTCACCTAAGTTAACACTCAAAAAATTTTTCAACGCACTATGATTAAAATTCAATTAGTTATCACGAAATTAAAAAATTTAATATAACAGGAATCGTAATTTTGCCGATTTTCCGCCATTTTTTGGTAGTTTTTCCCCTCCCAAGGAAAAGCTTTTGAGAATTTCGAAAAATGAGCTAAATAAAGTACCAACTAGATGCAATTTGCTACTGAAAATATAACCTAACCTACTTATGGTAATTGGACCATTATTTCTACCCGAAAAAGTGTCTTCATACATAAAAAAAAAATATCATAATATTCATTTCTGTTAAAATTATTCAAATTTTAGAAGCTTATAAAATAAAGTTGCAACATACGATTTTGAAAATATTTTGTATAAAGATTAAGTTGTATATGATTAGACTCTGATAAAATTTTCAAATTGAAAAAGCAATAATTACAGGAAATATTAAACATTTTTGGAAAAAAGTTAAAATCTCTATATTTAGTCAGAAAATCAATTAATCGTTTCAAAATTTTTTTCTATAATATAAAACACTTATGTTGACACTCCAAAAAAGTTTCAAGTCTTTATGATCAATACTCAAATAGTTATCACGAAATTAAAAAAATTAAAATAATGAAACCGTTATTTTTCCGATTTTCGCGAATTTTTATTTAAAAGCCTATAAAATAAAATTGACAGTCACAATTTTCAAAATATTTTGTAAAAAGATTAAGTAGTAAATTATTATACTTCGACAAAATTTTCAAAGCGATAAATCAAAAATTTCCGGAAATATTAAGCATTTTTGGAAAAAAGTTCAAAGTTCTATACTGGGCAAAATAATCAACCAATTCGTTCAAAATTGTACCACATATGTATATTATCTATGTTAATACTCATAAGAATTTTCAAGTCCCTAAGATGAAAACTCAATTAGTTATCACGAAATTAAAAATTTTTAAAAAACAGAAATCGTAATTTTGCCGATTTTCCACAATTTTTTTGGAGTTTTTCGCCTCCCAAGGAAAAGCTTTTGAGAATTTCGAAAAATGAACTAAATAAAGTACTAACTAGACACGATTTGCAAGCGAAAGCATACCTTACTTGTGGTAATCGGACCATTATTTCTACCCGAAAAAGTGTCTTCATACATAAAAAAAAAACATTTTTGTAAAACCAATACATTTTTCGCTTCGCTCAGAATCTAAAACAAATCATCTAATTTGTAATAAAACAATTTGAATTAAATTGATTAACGATAAATTGCATACAAATTAATAGAAAATAAATGTAATAGGTATATTATTAAAGTATATTATAATGTAGGTAATAGGTAACATAAATTAACCATAATATTGTATTATGAACATATCTAAAAAAAAAAGATAGGGCGTAGGTATATCAAATTGATTTTTAACTCTATCATTAGTCTTTCGAATATTATGCTTATAAATTTAAAATGTATTATTAAATTATTTTAATAGAAATAACTAGTTTTATATTAAATAAAAGATAAATGTATAATATACTTTAATTATTCAAACAAATTAATTTTAAATTGATCAATAATTCATAAAATGGATAATAATAAAAATAATATCAGGTAAAAAAATCGTAGGAGAATCTTATCTCCGGTAAAATTATTAATTACAATAATTATTATCATTTTATTATAAATATAACAGAGTTATATTATTAAATATAACAACAATAATATACCTATTTTATTTTATATGTTGTACAATGATAATATGTATATAACAAATAATATTATATTATATAGTTTTCCAAGATTTAATTACTAATTGTAACATCTCTGTATAAATTTAAGATTTTTAAATGCAGTTTCTTAAAATTATTATTTATTTATGTAATAACCTATTTCTAGTTATTTCTCTTATTTCTAGTTTTATACATCAAATAAAAAATTAATTATTTTTTTAAAGTTATGTGAAATTTGAAGTAACTATGAAATTAATATTACTAATATTCAATATTATGATAAATAAGTGATATATAAATAGTTGTATCTACGAGATCAATAATAATTTCTCGAGAAATAATTGATAATAAAAATAATATATTAATAATAATTTTCCATTTCACGATATAATAGATTAAATATTTACAAAATATCGACATCTTTATGAAATTAGGAGGTCAAAACATCAAAATGTTCATAAAAATATACTCTTTAAAATGGTGGCCTTTTCAACAAATTTTTTCTATATTTTATATTCTAAGCTGAGCAAAAAATGTATTGATTTTACAATGATGTGTGCTATTTTATTTTATTATGCCTGGATACAGGTTTATTTACAGGGAATGTGTTTCGAAAAGAGTGTTGTAGTGGTAAAAAGTAACGTTGGCAATAAGAGGCTAATCCTGTTAGAAGAAACTCAGATAAAACTGGCTACAAACACAATAAACATTTTTTTGATGTTAATGGAGTTAATAGCACATCTTGATCCATTTTTAGCTTTTCATATTTTTTAATATATTAATAAAGGAACAGGATCAACTTTATACTTATCATTTCAAACATAGAATAATTAATAATTTTGATGAGAGACAGTGTTAGAAAATATTGTAAAAGAAGTCCATAGTAGAAATTTTTAAAAAAACCAATAAAAAGTTGCAATCTGTAAATATTGATTTAATTACTGTTGTTTCACTCTATGATTCTATAATATATTAATATGTAAAAACAGCTCGGAAAAGAAATATATTTATAAATTATGAAAATTCTGCCAAGAAATTATCAAGTTTAAGTAATTACAAAGAACATAAACGAACGAGAAAAAAAACGAAAATTACAGTATGACAAAAGTATACAAGGTATATACTCGTATTAATACGATTTGTCGCCCCCTTAATGAACTAAAAATTTGCCGCCCCAGACAACATGGAACACTTGCCCCCCTCCACCCGAAATACGGGCCTGTTTGTCGTCACATGACGATAAAGTAAATTTTGACATAGTGCACATAAAATTAAATAAATATATACAGGAAATGAAACATTGAAATAATAAACTATTTAATGAAAAAACCTCGCGGGCGAACGGAAAGACACCGATTGTTATAATATATTATATATTTATATAATATTATTATCGTTATGCGTTCACACAGACCACTGCTTCCAGAACAGTACGATCGCGATTCGGAACGACTGGCATTTAAAACGCAGACGTCAAACGTACCTAGGAAACCACACTCCGAGATGATCATTAAATAGTCGCACTGCGATAGTTCTTGCGGCCGGTCGTGCCTTAGAAACGACGCAACGATGACCGCCAGCCGTCGTATACGAAGAGTTTCGAAATTATCGCGATTGTAGTCCCGACTACTATTTAAAAGTATTTTAAACGATTATTTTTTGCATCCGACAGTAGTACAACGTTTGTCTCAGCGTATAAAATGGAATCGGATAGTTCGCATGATTCTGTAATACTTATATGGTCTTATACTCGTATTTAAAAAGATCGTTTAATAATTTAATGATTTTGCCACACTTTCCCGTGCCAAATCAATAACATATCGTTTAGAGTAGTCTGGCAATTTAAAATTGTATAACACGGGTACTTTTTAATTTCTTCAACCAATTTTATATTATGTATAGGATTGTCTTTTTTATTAGCCATTCTTTATGACAATAGTCGCATACGATTGTTTCAATGAAAACATACAGTTGCGTGCGATTCCCAATAATAGTTGCGTTACATGTATGGGAAAACTGGAGAAGTCATATTTATAAATATTGGAAAAACAGACGCAATAAAAATTGTTGCGTCGCGTCAGTTTTTTAGGGAGGACGGCTATAAACACATAAAATATCATAATATTCAATTCCACTAAAGATTATAATTTTAAAAGCTTGTAAAAACAAAATTGTGACTTTGTGACGGAAAAAGGGTTTTAGACACACACAAAAAAAAAACATCTGTGTAACACCAATACATTCCTCGCTTCCCTCAGAATCTTAATACATATATATATATATATATATATATTTAATGGTTTTTAGTTTTAGAAACTTACCTATTATGTTTCAAATCTAACTACTTGTATGGGGTGTGACCACTCGGTTAAACCGAGACAAAAAACAAAAACAAAAACTAATACCGAAAATAAAATAAAAATAATAAAAGTATAAGGTGTTGCCGTGTATGATTCGAAGTAGGCAACCAAACTGTCTTTGTCACCCGGTGAGCTTATCGGATGGTGGCGAGTACAGTGCCGCAGATGCCGGGCGGCGGCGACGACGAGGAACGAGAATCAATTTATACTTCTGGAAGTAAGACGTAGAGTTTAGTTATATGGGTGGGCAGGGGCGGATCTAGAAATGAAAAAAAGGGGGGGGGCTAATCCAAAAAATTTACTTTAAATACATGTAAACAGTAGGCACTGAAAAGCAAAACGAAAATATTTATTTATAAGTAGGTACTTTAGTTCCCAAAGTCCCCCCCCCCCCCCCTTTTTACCCCCCGGGGGGGGGGGCTCTGTGATCCGATAAACAATGTGCAATGATCACAGAGCGCACAAAAATTGGGCAAAAACTTAATCCTAAACGATAAACACACAACTTACGAACTAACTTAAAAATTGTAAAAATTGTGAATGGTAACTGTAGGTGACTAGATTCGATCCGGTCCTTTGGGTGGCCGTTGATCTCGAGGACTTGGGGCGGCCTCTCACACACCTCCGGATGCTGGCGGACTTACGCAAACACGACACAAGACATCACAGCAAACGCAGAAGTTGGGAAAATTATATATAGTGAATTTGAAAATGTAGGTATTTTTAATAATAAATATTTGAACACTATTTGTAACTTTCAATAATATGGTTTATTTTATTGTGTATTACGATACTGTGTTGCCGCACTGGCAGGCGACAAAAATAACGTGGCCGCAATAGCGTACGATGACAAAACAAACAAAGAAATTAGTATTTTAATGTTGCCGCAATGGCGAACGGAACAAGAAGAAGAATTAATTATACACGATTATATTTATAACGGTTGTAATTTTACATGAAAAAGAAAGGGCCAAAATAATAATAATTTTACATATGATAGCGAAAACAAAGATAATATACAATAATGACAAATAATAATAACAATAATAATACTTATAATTACACACGATATTCAGGTAATTAAAATTCACAATAAATGGACGGTAATGAGGGAAATATAAGGAACGTCGTCACAGCAGCGGCAGCGATCGCAATGGCCGAACACGCCGTCTGTTCTGCGCGCAAACACTACTAACAAGTTTTTTTTAAATTATATTTTTAATTATAAATACTTAATAGTTAATTAATAATAAACAGGACATTACACAATTAGAATGCAAATGTGCACAATATTGAATATACTGTGATTCAATATTAATGTAAAATTTAAAATTATCGTTAAAATAATTATTTTTTAAATATATAAATATATGTTTTAGTTATAATCATATAATTATTTACTTATAATTTAATAGGTAATAAAACACATTTTTCTATTTATCCGCATAATTATAGACTATAGTAATAATAATAAATTAATAATTAGTAATTAAAAATGTATCTTTCACTTTTTAAAAGTTTTCACAAATTAAACTTAATTATTTTATAATAATTAAATACACTCGGTAGATATCTTTAAATATATTTTACAAGATAAACAAACAAATTCAATTAACTTGTTCTACTTGACTGTTCTTTATGACATTGATAAAGTTGACTGAGTTAAATATTTAAATAAACTTGTTACCTAATCTGAGTCAAATAATTTACTTTTTTAATATATAATGTTTTTTTTTTCTTTAATATGTAAAAGTATTTAACACTGCTAAATTAAAAGCAAAATAATATTTTATATAAGATGAAATTTGGCTTAATAGGAAGGTACTAAATACCTTTTGGTTATTTGATATTGATTTATTAATCTCTCGGACATTGAAGAATTTTTAAAGGGGCTAATCCTTTGCCATTCAGGCACATCAGTATATATTTTATTAATAATCGTTTATTTTTTCATATTAATAAACATTTTTATAAACATAAGAACAGACATAAAATAATATAATAGAATAAGAATAGATAATTTATTTTTAATTAATTTAATAGAAAATAATTTCAAAATACGTTCAATAATAATTAAAAAAAAATAACCTTGTATATAATATAAATGGCTAATTTGTTATTTGTGTGATTAGAGCAGTTCCTTTTAGTATCCAATAGTTCTCAGGAAAATCAGTCGGTAGTAACACGGAAATTACAAAATTAGTGCTATGCCCAGTGGTCGAAAGAACTCCGGCTCTGATCGCGGTTTTGTACATCGGACAATTATACCGTAAAACAGTTTCGTTCAAATTGACGGTCGGAACTAGTCGTATAACTGGTAACGGAGGATAAAGTTCTCCTTAAATTTAAAAAAAAAAATATTAGCTATGTAAAATAACCGTTCTCCATTAATACATTTATGTCCGATTGCAGTGTCAGTGGCATATTTTGGATTTTATTGTTTATTGATGTGGATTGAAAATTTGAAATGGATTTTAAAATTGTAAAATGTACACTAGGGATAGGTCCCCTAATATCTCGGTAAATTGTATCCATTCAAGGAACTTACCGGGAAAAGGATCCACAAGAAGTTTAGTATTTAAGTCAATGCGCCCAGCATCCAGAAATAGGCCATGTACGTAAACTCCGTCTTCTTGTTTCATCAACCCCTTGTAAGCTTCATAATCTTCTTTCGAACTAATTGCGTGTATAGCGGCGATATCTTCTTGAATTAAAACGGTATCGGTAAGCTCAAAATCAATTTTTAAACTATCGATGGGTATGCTATATTTCCTAGCGTGTCTCTGTAGACATCCGGTCATAAAACCTTGCGGGAAATATAATCCAGATATCCAGTAAGAAGGAGGACTTCCAAACTTCATCCATATCTAAAATAAAATATTTTTCGATTTACTTCATTTAATTAAATTTAATGTCGGAATAGTTTAATAGTTTAATTTACATCGATGAAATCCAGTCTAAGTATTAGATCTTTAACCCAATTGCCCAATGTCTTCAAAGAAGGATATGCCTTGTTGAGCCATATTTTCGGTACCTTTTTTTTATTAAAAAGAATTCATTAGTGAAATCTAGTTATATATTAAAAATCTTTATTTTATATTACAGTATTGTTCATGAAAGAAAAGTAAACTCCTTCCAAATCTGCAGACATTGCCACTAGCCCTTTGATTGCCTTACGTAAGTCGTTTAACGAATTGTGTACGACATCGAGTAATTTATTAAAACGTTCGATTTCCTGTAATAGTACTGTGGTTAATGAAGGTAATCTTCCTTTATCGTCTGTCTTTGTAATGGTAAAATGTGCTTGATCGGGATCTATAACTTTTACTAGTCTGTCGGAAATGTCAATAGCTATTTCCATAACGATTTCATCAATTGATTTGCCAGCAGCACCTGATAGTGACTTTGGATATGCTTCGATAATTGTCAACAATATCTCCTGTGTCTCTTTAGTCTTACGTACAAAATCATAATTTAGTGTCTATGTATCTTGTAAGAAAAAATGTACATAAATTAAAATTTATACTTGATACGCTATATTAGCGTTGTCGTGCATTCCGAATATTTCTGGTTCATCGATTAATGGTAGTTTATCGATAAAATGTTGATAGTCGTCGATAGTAAATTTTTCTGATTCTGGACAAAAGTAAATACCGGACTCGGAGTATTTATAATCTGTTAAGTAATGTTATATATATATAAGTCAACAAATTCTCAAATTTTCAATGTTTTATTAATTGTTTCATTACTTGATTTGAGAATATGCGGACCAAAGAAATTCCAAAGTACTGTTTTCAAAGTTCGTTGATCCCATGAATCAGTAACTCTTCCACCATAATTGATCTCACCAGTGATGTACTGTAAAGCGTCCCAAGGTATTTCTTTTGTATTCAAACAATACATTTGCAACAAGAGCATAGCACATTCTCGGTCACTGTCAGTAAATGCGTATAATATGTTCCATCCAAGCGATCCAAACTTTTTCCTTTCCAGTATGATGGCGTGGAAAAAACACAATCCAAATACCATTTTTTGCCAATCGGATTTATATGCTATGACATATATAAACTGTAAATTATAATTAAACTTTGTTTATAAACAAAATAAATATTTACAATTGTTTTCGAAAAAATTAGTATTCATATCGGCAAATGATCTTTTCATGCTTGCTCTTAAACCTTTTGGTGGCTCATTGGTAACTTTTAATGAATTTTGTAGCACAAAACTAGGAAAACTTTTCACTGGCATTGAACTTAAGAATAGTCTAAAGTCTTGATGAACATCAGATGGATTTTCAATAAGTTGTTGAACTAAATTTTCCATGTGCAACATCCACGAAGATGCTAAATGACAGTTCTGAAAATACATTTATAAACCATGTAGGTATGATTCCTTATCACGCAAAACTAAATATTATGTTACTTGTAAGAATATCCAGTTGCCAATTTGTTTTCCATTCTTGATTAGTTTTTCTGCAATTGGTCCTTGACCTTGACCCAAAGATATCGCTTGTAATTTATCAATTGTTCCGAATTCTGCTGCAAATTTTTGAAATGATACGAATGGATCGGATCCCGGGCTAAGTATAAAAATTAATGGAACTGTCGCAGATGTGTCTTTGTATAATAAGTTAAGTGAAACTCCTGGACTTTCAATAAATGCTTTACCAAGTTCAACGTTAACGTAATTAGTAATTGCAAAAATTAATTTTTCTTCTTTAAGTGCTCTAATAATCATAAGTTTTTCAAATGGAGTTAATATTGAATTCCAATCAACTGTCACAGTATTATTTTGGGGATCTAATTGAATATTTTGAATAAAATCCCCTATTATAATTTCTATAATTCCAGTACAATTTTCGGGGAGATTTTTAAATTTTGGGAAAACTTCAGACATATAGTTTACACATTTCCATATTTTTTCTGTCATTGCCTGTATATTTGGTTTTTCTATTAATTCTGTTTTTGTTGATCCAACTGGTCCACGTAGTAAAAAATTCCACTGATCATTAGTAATTTTTCCGATTTGCAAGTTTATGTTTATAATTAGTAAGAAACTGAACACCAATTTATGACGTTCAAATAGGCCTCTAGAAACATTTGTATAAATCGCCATCGTAATGTCTTCAATCATGGTTGGCATTTTTACCTCAATTTTAATGCTTTTGTTACTGTTATTTATCACATTGCAAAATATCTAATAGTCAACATAGGTAGACTATTATCCAATAATTATTTATTTATTTGAATATCTAATTAAAACTTACGGAATTGAAATAATTTAAAGAAAATTGATACATAGTGTCGATTTCAGACAACTGAGCTACAACAAAATAAAGACATGAACCTCGTTTTGCTACCGCTCTATAACGTTCCCGTTCGACACTGATAGTTTGTTCAGTGACTTCCGCATCTATAAGACGACCAGCTATGATCATTGATGTTTCCTGAAAAATAAATTGCGCACATATAAATGTTTTGAAAAGTACTTATTGAGTGAATTTACTTTGCTATTATTGAGCGTTTTGATGAGATTTTCGTCATCTAATATATTTCCTTCTGATGTATTTAACATTCTTAACGTATCATTTTCCATTTGATTTAATAAGTTATTGTCGTTATTTATATTGACGATTGTTTCAGTCCGTTTTTCTTCTAAATCAGGTCTTTCTAACCGCACGACATCTCTACAATTTCAATTATGCTATCTTAATAGATATTGATTATAATGTTTAGAGTAACTTAATATAAAAAAAAAAATATTTACACTAATAATTGATCTTCTAACCCTGATGGTGTTACCGTAAAATTTACTAGCGTAACTTGTGTACATATTTCTGGTAAATAATGAGGATTTGCTAATTTTGTTGTCATATAGAATCTGAACTGGTTATTATATTCTACGTCTGTATTACCTATGCGCGTCAAAAGTCGTCCACTCTGAAATTTATTCGAAACAATTAACCAACGGATATACGTAATGTGCATTTATTATTTGTAGTCACTCGTATAAATGTATTGTTCTCCAATACAGGCCTCAGTGTGGGATCAATGTGTTCTTCTAAACCTTCTATCAAAACTGAGTAACCTAATCGAATTGCATCAATGACTATGTTCATCAAGCCAGGGTCCGTGACCTTGCATACTTTTAACGAGTTATTTACTTCTAAAGCTTTTATCCATTTGTTTGCCTGTTCTTGGGGATCTATCATTAAAGGCCACAAACTTGCTCTAGTAACAATTATCGCACTGTCTGTGGATACTGAATCCCTAGGAAGACCACAAATATTCCACGATCGTAGTTCAAATGAATCGATTAATACAGTGTTTAAAGAATAACTGGTTGAATGTTTTATGCCATAGTGTACTAATTCTTTAAGCCATAAATGAGTTATATCTTTCCGGTAATTATCTGTGAAAGGTCCCAGATAGTTTACACTTCCAGCTGCTATTATAGTGTCACCGGTCACCATTAATAGACTTTGAGAAAATAGCTAAACATAATGTATTTCTTGAAATCGAATTGAATGAATAATTAATATGAACAAGTAAAATATACTTTAATATTATTTTCCCATCTTTGTTGTTCGTCACTTAAAGCAACAACGAGTAAATCAGATCGTCTTAATCGCGCTTGTGTCCTTTCGATATTTAATTCAAGTTTATTTTTTTCTGAAACACTTTGTTCATAATTATCTTCAAGATTTTGTAGTTGTTTTTCGACATCGGCCAACATATTTTGTTTTACTTTTAGTTCTTTTAATACTACATTTAGTTCTGCATCTGCTTTTTTATGTCTAAAGATTTGGACATTGAAACGAATAATTATTTTTACTAATTACTATTTACTAGGTGTACATAAACAATTAAATTTAAATTACTTTACTACGAATATAATTTATTTCATTATATTATATAATGATATATTACAAAGCTTATATTGACTAATTTTGAGATTGTTTATTGATACTTGATAATATTTTGTTCGAAAATATACTTACATTTCTCTTTTCGGCTCTACTATTCGAAATACTAAACCATAACTGTGCACGGCTCTGACCCACATACATATTGATTTTGCCACCTTAGATTGGGTAGCTACTTTTTGTGGAGTAAAATCCTTATCTTCAATATACGGTTGAAGTCGATTTAATACTTTATCAGTAATTTTGTCTACATTGTATGACTGTAGCGTGTATAAAAAGTTATTGCCTAGTGTAATTTTGATAGAAGCCCAATCAGTTCTACAAAAGTATGCAAATTGAAAACATCAACAAATGTAGGTTTTTATATATTTTAATAATAATATATAACGATAACAAATATTATTAAATATTTAATAATTAGGTATATTGAATTTTGAATAAAGCCGAGAATAATGTATGGTATATGTATATGTATACGTGTAGACACGTTGTTATAATTATTATAAGTGTAGAACTTAATTTAATAAATGTCAGATGGCGCAGTCATAGTAAGTTAGTAGGATCATAATAAAATTAATTTAAAAATAAAGGCACAGACAAACAATTTAAATTTACAACAATTTTTGACGTTCACGATATCAGGGAGTAACATTACGGAAAAATGGAAGTCACGTGAAGATATGTGTCAATATACTTTAATATTACATGCTTTATAGGGCCCACATTTTTATCATTATATAATAGTTTTGAGTTAAAAGATCATGAAATGCCTAAACTAAAAATAGTAGTTTAAAAGTTTAATAAATTTTTTCATTTTGAACAAGAATGTGGTTATAAAGAATAACAAGAAAATGTATGTTTTTATCAAGAGAACAGAAAGAAGTTGAAAATATTGATGAATATGTAAACAAATTAAAATGATTGGTTTTAACGTGTGAATTTTAAAAATTGGTGGAAATACTAAACAGAAAAAGTTTAATTTGTGGAATGAAAAATAACAAACTTAAAGAACAACTGATGGAGATATCAATATATTAATTTCTTATATCTTATGTAAAAAGAGTAGCAATATTAAATCTGAAGAACAATGTAGAGCTGGATATTATAAGGAGAATGATAAAAATAAATAAGGAAAATACTAAAAAGCAATGAGAATATAGAAATAATACTTTTAGAATTTAGTGATGTATTTAAAGAAAAAGGATGCATTAAAGGGAAATATGTGATACTAATTGAAAAAAAATCGAAACCAGTAGCATGAGCAACAAAAATAAAGAGGAAAAGTCGATTCCGAACGTGTCTCCTTCATTTCTTCGGTCCTCGGAAAAATAAGTGGTTTATTAAAGTTAATATTTGTATGCAATTATATTCCCTATATGAAAGTGTCTACGTCCAAAAATGCATTAGGTATCACAAAAGGTATTTCAAATTAAATTAACGTTAACCATAATTTTGTTGATTTTCATCATTTTATGGTAGTTTTTCATATTCCAAAGAAAACTTTTGAGAAATTCGAAAAATGAACTAAAGTACGAATAAGATGCAATTTGCTATCGAAATTATTATCTTATAGTGAAAAAAACATATAGTAGTAAATAGACCATTATTTCTCCCTGAAAATTTGTTAAATTGTCTTGTTTAGGAATTTTAAAAACACAAATATCAAACATAAAATGTAAAGTGTCAAAGCTCGAAGCAACTTTTAAAAGTTATCTTTTTGAAAGTTTAAACTTTTAAACTTTGTTTAAAACAAAATTGTAATTTACGATTTTAAAAATTTGTATATGGCTATCCCAAAGTATTTAGTAAATTATAGAGTAAAATGAAACATTAGAGAAAATAAAAACTCATTGTAATTATTATGAGTGTAGAACCTAATTTAACTAATGTCTTAATGTGAAATGAAATGTATAATTTCACTTTTAATCATATTTTTATTACTATTAATAAATAATAATAATAATAATAATAATAGCGTGTTATTATTATTTTAATAATATAAATAATAATTTATTATCTATTAGTTTGTTATCCATTACTTCATTACATTGGCGTTTTTAGCAATTTATAAAGGGTGTTTTTTTTTTTTTTAAGTTTTCATTAAGCCGAACCCCCATCCCTCACCACGTTTTATAATATAATAAATAAAATACAAAAAAGTAATTAATTTTCATTTTTAACAAAATATATAACAAAACATGGTCTGTATTTATATACATTATAATACAAAATCTAAAACAAGTGGAAAAATATTATTAATAGCAATTTTCTCTCTTTTTTTGTCATGGG
Source organism: Eriosoma lanigerum (assembly GCA_013282895.1). NCBI lineage: Eukaryota > Metazoa > Arthropoda > Insecta > Hemiptera > Aphididae > Eriosoma > Eriosoma lanigerum. Next base: position 6,458,572 of record CM023362.1, read on the forward strand.
GGTGGGAGTTTAAACCCGTTCGACCACTCATGTAAATACAGCTTTACTTCATTATTTAAATTCAAATGTAATTAATAAGTGTATTAACGAGTTTCGGTCAGAATAATTTTTAAAAATGTAATATTATATATAAATAATGTACCCATACCACCATTCTACGACAACCTATACCCAATCAGTTTATCTCACTTTCGGCTTTCTATTACAACCTAGGTATTATTTATTATTATTAATTACTTTTCTCCCAATATTATGCATACAGCTTCCATAACGGTTTTAACAAGGACTGGAGGTTTATTAAATACTTTAAGCTCATTTATATCATTCTTGTTTAAAGTTTCTAAAGATTTGATTGCTGCTTCCATTGCCGGTAAAGCTAAGGTTAATTCTCTTTGTGCATCTTCAGCGATTTCTTGAGCAGCAGCCGCTTTTATTTTTGCAGCAGCTTCCTCGATAAGTACTATTTCTCGTATTTTATCCACACTAGCTTTTTCTTTTGTTAAACTTTCCATTAACTCTAATGTCGCTATATTTTTTTTTAACAATTCTGGCGCCATTGCTTTTAATTTGGTTTTCATTTCGCCAACCATATCGAACGTTTCATACAATTTGCGCAAACCGTTTGAAATTCGTTCAGAGTTATTTTTTATCTTATTTGTTTGCAATTTATGCATTTTGATGTATAATTTTAAAAATTCCAAATAACTTTTCGGTGTAACATAATAGTATCTTCTCATTTGCTCATAAAACTGCTTAGTCGCATGTTTGACTTCTCTATGCATATTATTACAGATATTCGATAGATTTTCAACAATGTTAGTATTACCCAATTGTTGAAACATTTCTAAGCTTTTATGTGCTACAGATAAAAGGGCTTCTGTTGGCCAATCATCGAACCAATCTATTGTCGAATTATTCACTAATGAAGGAAATAATCGACATCGTCGTCTAAATGCATCACCAATTGGGCTCATAGATATAACAAGATGTAATTTAGAGCGTACGCGCTGTATAAAAAATCTAAATATGCCATCCCGATTATCACTATTGATTCCTAAATCAATAGCTGCTGGTCTACAAGCAGTAATGACTTTCTCCAAGTCATCATGTTTGAACAAATTTGGTACTTCCCCTTGAATAAAATTTTAATTGTTACATCAAATTAATTTGAATAGATAGTGTAAAATACCATCATAATCATATTACCTGAGCTTAAAATGTTGTTTATATCTTCTAAAAATTCTTCTAGTACAATTTGATTGTCAGTGAATAAAAATGTAGTATCTTCGAATTTTGCACCAGCTTTATAATAAAGATTCACTAAATCTTCGTGGAAAGTAGAATAGTCGTAAGTTTTTGTTAACTCGATTTGAAAACACCTTAAAATGACGTAAAATATTTTAAATTTTTTTAAAGTATATTTAAAAATATGTTTACTTGTAAGTATTAATATGTGAAGCCAATTTAGTTAATGATTGTTTACCCATCCCACTAACACCAACAAGTAAAGCGTTTCCTCTTTCAGATCTTAATATTCTTGCTATACGTGTTAAGTGTTCAATGGCATCCATAAAAAATATTATATTTATGTCTTTATTGTAAACCATATTAAAATCCATTAAATTCTCTAATAAAACCGTTTTTAATTTCTCTATATTAATTATTTCTTCATAAATTCGATTTTCTTTAGCAACTGGGTTTATGAAATCACCAAACAGTAATATAGGAGGATGTGCTAAATCTTGATCGGTTTCAGAAAATTCTAACACGCTGCTATTAAAAAATCGTGTGCACACACTCTGGAGAAGTTTGTAAAAATATGATCTGTCTTCTTGGCAAACTAATCGATCGTGATATACACGTAATGTCTCATGATACCACAACCTGGAAGGAATAAATAAACAATGAATATCTAATAAGTTCTTAAAGAGTAAAGTACTACTAATTATTATTTCGTAAGATAAATCATTTTTGTTATTCATATTTATTAGTAAAAACTATAATCAAATTAGTTATCGCATATTATCAATGTTATTCATTATTAGGTTTATTTACACGATTGAATTTAGAACAAACATAATGTATATTGGTATTGATTCATTGCTTTTAAAATGACTAAAATAAATGCATTGTAAAATTTATGTCATTTATGTTTATATAAGTATGATATACCTGAATAAGTGTGTTGGATCTGGTATTGTAATGAAGTCTGCTTGCAACACTCCTTGTATAGTTTTTGATAAATCTCTAAGATTAAATACATAATGTGACTTTGTTGGAGTTGGTAAAAGATTTTCTGAAATACGTAAATAAACTTCAACACTAGCTTGAACGACTGCTACACTCAAATTAGCAATTTGTGGTGGAAATTCTTCAAGAAATCCATCCAAGATCGATGTAAATATAGTTTTCATAGCAACTTCACTTGTTGTGGGAATAAACATCATTGAAAAATGTCTTGTAAATCTGGGAGTAAGTGGATTTCGTCCTCCTCCTGGGGGTGCACATATGGAACATATAATTACATTTTCTATGTCTTTCCAGTATAACTTTTCGCGATCATAAAAACCATGAGCATCCAAAAGCTGTCTCAGTAATTCAATAGGAGGTTGAGCACCATACACTTCAGGCTTTGGCATATTAACGTCATCAATGAAAATAGCTAGACGTGTATTTCCTGGTGCTCCAAAACGATTTCGTTTTTTCTTTTCTAATTTCGATTCTAATATTTCCTGAGTTCTGTTACTACTAGTTTGTGCAGAAAAGTTAATCATTGTAGTAATCCAACCATCATCCGCATTAGATACCGTCAGATTTTGCATAACAAAATTTGCCACTGATGTTTTTCCTACCCCTAAAATATTATTTATAACTCTTCTATATAATCAACAATAATATATGTCATTGGTATATTATAATATATATTCGTTATTTACCGGTTATTCCAGTTAACATAACTGGTTGATTCATTTTTACTAGCCTTATAGTTACATATGAGTATCGTATGCTATCCACTGTAGGTACTAATAACTCAAAATATGGTGTATTTTTGTTGTATACAAAATCTGGAACAATTGAATTCCAATTTTCAAATTTTTTATTTTCTGTATTGAGATACACGTTAAATAACTCCATTCCAGGTGAAATAGTAGCATCAGAGTTTTCCTCAAATTGATTAAATACTAAATCTTCAAATTTACTCTTAGATGAATCAATTAAATTTGATCCAAGAGCCCATAAGTACGAAAAAATAAATGATTGACAAATGTATTTGCGAACTTTTGAATTTTCTGTTACTGCATGAAAACTATTAGGGTCGGTTAAAAGAGATTCAAAAATGGCACACATCATAGTTGCTTTACTAACTTTAGTCTGAAATACATTATACAAGTTAATTTAACTTAACTAGTATTTTAAAATATATATATACCTGTTTAATGGGAGCTAAACAATTTTTGTCGATAAATGAAAAACCTTCGACAGCGTAAGTCTCGAATAAATTCAATATATAATTTGTTAACTCCATACTATTTTTAATTATATCATTTTTCAATCTATTTAACCAAGAACGTACATATGGTAACCATCCTAATTCAGCAGGATCTACATAAACCATTCCACACCTACTGACTGTAGCTGGTGATGCTTGTGATAAGTCACCAACTTCAAAAATCATTCTAACCTATATGATTGCAGTATATTTATGTGGTGTTTGTTTTATTGTATTGTTTTATTTAAAAACTATTATATTTCATAAATCTTACCCATGAACTTAATTTGATGCGTTCTGAATTCGCTAGACATAACATTTTGTTATCATCAAGAACGGTATTAAGATTTTCAATCCATATTGCATCTACTGGACCATCACACACCACCCATTGGAACTCTTCTTTTGTGGTTTGAACTGTTTCTCTTACAAATTTGCCAAGGAGTCCATCTCTCCATTCCATTGTAAGTAAGTTAACTTCACCATAAAGTTCACCCATAGTAATAGCTTTGGGATTTAAGGAGTAAATTTTTACAGGTCTAAAATATTGTTCTTCTATTTTATTTTTGTGAAGTAGCGTCAATGTTTTACTAAGTATATTTAAAATAGCAGTTTTCCCACCACCAGTTGGGCCAACTGTCATAATACCATGTCTGACTATTATTGTCTCTAATAGCTGTATAACTTTAACATAAATACATTCTTCTATTTGATAGCCTTCTTTTTCCATGACACTTTTGGCAGTTGATAGGAACATTCCATAATCTTGTTCTGGTAAGACAACCCCAGGAAATAAATCATTTAATATACCCTAAATGTGAAAATTAATTTATTAAATAATACATTCTATATAAAATATTATTATATTATACTTGAAATAGTATAGCGTCGTCTTTTAGGAATTTTGGCAAATTACTATCCCTTAGTGCTCTGATTAATACTAAATTTTCATTTATGAAAGGATTTTCTCGTTTTAACGATCCCGCCATTACTAAAACGCTTTTTACAGCTCTATAAAGTATTATAGTTTTTAAATAATATATTTATTTTTAATAACTAATTAATTTAAAAAATATATATATTACCTCATTCCAAAATCATAGTGATCCTGAATAGAAAGTTGTTCACTACATAATTTGTACATTTTCACCATTTTCTGAGCTAACATTTTTGATGATTCAAACCCTTCTGAATATAATATAACCTCAGCAATTAGGCCATAATCTGGTACCATCATTGCCATTGGTCTAAACAATGCTTGTAAATTATCCGGTAATTCACTTCTACCCGCATATCCAGGATTCATAGTTATAAACGCAGCACATGTTTTAATAAGTTTTATTTCACGACCTTCAAATATGAATTTACTGGCATTTATTAATTTTGCGTTCATAATGGTGATTAGTTGTTGCGCAATAACTGATAATACTTCGATTTCAATGCGGTTAAATTCGTCAAAACAACACCACGCTCCTGATTGAGCTAGACCCGCGAAAAATTTACCCATCATCTATAGTAATAATTGACAATTATTTTCGAAAATTGATTTTTTTAAAAATTAATTTACGCACCTTATAGTCTAATCCATCGGAACAGTTAAAAACAACACATTGTGTAGCTAATGCTTTCGCGAGGTCCTTAGTTGTTTCTGTCTTTCCAGTACCCGCAGGTCCAGCTGGCGCACCTCCAAGGTTTAATTGAAGTGCACCCATCAAGCACAAATAGCATTTATCAGTTAACGGTGTGATTACTAATCGAGGAGAGGCACCAAGATATTCAAAAGCATATAACCAACGAGCATTTGCCATGCATGCAACACAGCCATCCATAGTATCCCAATAATAACGAAGTTGTTTTAACCATTCGAAATTTGTCTCGCTATTAATTTTGTGGATAACCATAGTCGAAATTATATCCCTAGCGTGAACATCAATGGTTATCAATGCACATATTACTGAACGTTGAAGTTTTGTTAACTGTCCTCGAACCATAGCTGCTAAATTATTTAAATCCTAAAATAGTAATTTATTATTAATACCAGCAAAAAATATGTTTTTACTCAATGTTTAGGTTTTGATACTCAATTTAAAACATTTCTGCTCAAATTTAACTAAAGCATTTTGGATGTTCGATTCAAGTTTAAGAATTTTATGTATATCTCGACACCACATCATCTGAGAAACAGCAAGTACTAACTGGAAAAGACAATTTAATTAATTAATTTAAAATCTTGAATACTTACTACATAAATTATTGGCTTAAATTATAACCTGTGCAGAGTGTAATAACACCCATTTTTCTCTAGATATTTTATCGTAATGTTTAATGGCTTGGAACATAAGTGATCGAAGTGTATTAGTCATCTCTTCTTCTACTCTAGATAGCCAAAACTCAACGTTTCCGGTAGATTTAACCGATGATACGAATTTGACAATTTCTTTTTCCGATGATATCATAGCAATTATAGTGGTAGGTGAACCTCCTTCTTTTTCTGATGGTAATGGTTTTCCCTCTCCGTCATCATTTTCAAATTGTATTCTCCAAATAGCATCAAAACATTTACTCATATATGGTTGTACAGCCCTAGCATTCCGTGCTTGGGCAATTATTTCTATTAGCTCATCATTGGACAAGAAATAAAAACGTGGAAATACAACTCTTTTCGATTCTAAATAAGCTTCTAGACATAGCATTATTTGATCTAATATTTGGTTGTTTTTTATGAGATTTTGTAAAAGATCTATTTCAGTGCATGTGCTTATTGCCAATGAATTTTTTTCGACCTTATGCATAATGTTCTTCCAAGATTTATTTACTTGTTCAAATAATTTAGCTTCACTCGGAAGTTGCCTTTGTATGTCAGGAGCAGAAAATATTGATTCTAAATAAATCCAATTATTCTGGCATGTTGTCCATTCTGTCTAAATAAACAAATATCATTATTAAATAATAATATTGTATCTATCTTATTTATAACTAACTACCTAAATTTATTAACACTAAGTATTACAATACCCTTTAGAACAAAAACTATACTAAAGTACAATGCATTTAATTAATAATTGATCTTTTCTTAAAATATAATAGGTAATTATATAATTAAAATAGGTTCTTACTAAAACATCATTCATAATTTTCATAGAACTTATCCATTTTTCAACTCTTGTTTTAATCATTACCACATGTTTTGATGTAATCAAAGTATTTAAGTTTATATTTGCTTCTTCTAACGTTAATTGAATTTCTTCTAATGAACCAAGTATAAAAACATCACTTGCATTTTTATAAGGAACTAACCCTAGTCTTAATCCTTTCCAAGAATCTTCAACTTTTTTCAATATTGTCTCTAAAGTAGCTTCGGAGCTTGCTTGACCAGAAATTTCCATTATTTCAAAACCATGTTTAAATGCACCTAACTCTTCAAGAATAATTAGAGTGAGAGGTCGATTAGTTGGAAATTTTGTCCCAAGTATTTGCTCAATTTTAATCCAATGGTGGTTTTTAAGATCCGGATTTCTTAACATTGTTATTATAGTCATTTTTTGTTTAAATAATTCTACTTTTTTATCGATAATATTAACAATCTCGCATTCAGGAAGTCCCTTTTTAAACTGCATCACATATTTTAAATTTAGTGCTAAGAACGTATTCATTTGTTCTACATCTAAATCATGGAAATTATTTTCTTCCCAAACAGACATTACTTTATCCCATTCATCTACACAATCCCAAAGTACTGTTCTGAGTCTTAAAGATTCACTAGCATCGTTTAAAATATCATATTTTGTCATCTCAACACGAAAGAAACGTTGATAAGACTTATACAGATTTGCTTTTTCTTGTTGCTCTATAAGTTGATTATTAAGCTTAAATAACGCTATTTTTATTTCTTCTTTGTTTGAATTAAGGTCAGTTAGCCATAATTCCTAAATATATATATATATATATAAACATTATGATAAAATAAAACATAAAATGACAAAATTATTACATTGGCTTCAATATTTATTTGGTCTACTTCTCGGAGCATGTCTATAATATGAATATCTATTTTTTTGACAAATTCAGCTATTAGTTTATCTTGTTCATTATTAATTTGTTCAAATATTGTTTGTAAACTATTCAATGAATCTGAGAATTTCTATACAAATATATTATTAAAAATATGAAAATCAGTACCAGTTAGTATTTCTATACTAATAATTGGTTTTTACATAATAATTATCAATATCTTCTTCTGGAATAGGTGCTTCAAATTCATCGGCCAAATCATACAAATCTCTAATGTAATTTAAATTATTATCTAATTCATCCAACTAAAATAAGAAAAATATATATATTAAACGTTCAAGTGTTTATAAAGTTATGTGTAATTACAGTGGCAGTTTTTCAACAATTTTCTAGGAACATCTAAAATTTTAGTGTAGTATACTCATTTAACTATGTTATAATATAATAATAATAAGTAAATTTTTATATTTACTTATTGTATAAATACTTTTAATTATATTTGTAATTCGATATTAATTGTGGGGGGGGGGGGGTGATGGTGGTGGTCCAGTACCTTTTGATTTCTCTTAAAACATTAACTGTATTATTACTAATTAGTAATTACCAAATTAATTTCAATACTTACTCGTATTAAACATTTGTCTAAAAAATTTTTATAATCAACATATTGAGCAGCCGTAGATGGAGAAGTATGAAGATATTTAAGTGAATCATTTATTTCATTTGATAGTACGTCTACCAACTGTTTCCCTACTCTATAAATGTATTAAATCTAAAAGTACTCTACTAATATTTTATTGTAATACACTTACTTGACTATTGTTTTTTCAACTAGTTCCAATAAATATTCACATGTAGGTTTTGCCACATCTTTCAATAAATGTAGTTTTAAATTAAAGATGCCTAACATTTGAGTAGGTACTATTTTATCCACATCGTTTCGTTGTTGTCTATACTTCTCTAACATTTTTCGAAAATTAATTATACCTAGGAAAAATAAAATTAACATTTACATTCGAGGTATAAATTTTGTACGCCATGTACTGGTTTCATTTTTGATTGTTTCTTGATTTATACTTTCATTTTCTACATAAATAATGTGTACGTATTCTAAACGTTTTAAGTATTTATGCACAGCTTCAAAGTTAATATTGAAATAACTTAATATATTTTCCATGGAATTCTTATATACATGGTCAATGTCGAACACAAATTGTAATGATGGCCCGTCACCGCATATTCTATCGTTTTGTTTCCCAAAAATAATGGGGCTAAAATCGTTGTTATAATTAATAAAATCTATTGTATTTATAATATAGTAAACACAAACAACTCACCGTGTAAGAACGTCCATTTCTTTGTCATACACGAGTGGAGTAATATGATTAACCATGTTCCATTTCCAATTCTCCATCAAAAAAGATATGTACTTGTTGAAATCAGCTTGGGTGTTATTAAGCTGAATATCAGATTTCGTTAAGAAAACTTCTAATGTAAATAGTGGTAACTGACACAAATTAAATACAAATTAATACTTTAAAATAAAAATTAATTAATTATGATTTATCAATAAAAGTAGATACTTTTGGATCGACCGAAGACCTTTCGCCTTCGAGTGCAGTTTGCACATCAGTGTCGTCTAGTAAATCATCACTGGGAATGTATTTAAAGTGCCTGTATACATCAGCTTCGAATTTCGTAATTTGATTTCTAATAATCTTATGCAAATATGATTGTATAATAAAGTCGATCCACATAACAAATTTGCATAATCTTAGACAACATATTAACTTATCTCTTTGTTTTATAAACGGCATTGTGTAATTAGTTTTTCTTAGCGTATTAATAATCGACGACTCGCTTAATTTTTCTTGTATTATAAAATATAAGTTATCTGAGTCATAGCCAGACACTTTCAGTGTGTATAAACACGCATTTAATACCAAATCTTTAATCGTTGCACGCATACTACTTAGCTGGCTGATAGATAATTTGATACTTTTCTCCTATAAAATACAAAAGTTTCATACGGATTAGTAAAAACATAAATATATTTATTGTAAAAAATTAAATATCGATAATTATATTAATGATAAATTTATTAGAAGATTTATGACAGAAGGAGAGCGGAAATTAAAGAGAAACAAAACATTAGATGAAAAATAACCAAAAATGGGGAAAAAAGATAGATTTTTATATAAAAAAAGAGGAGCAATAAAAAAAAAAATGAAATTACAACCGGTCAAGGAAGTATTTAATTAACAGGAAAGATATAAATTATTATGCTATAGAAGCATATGAGGTCTAGTTTGCAGCAATGTGAGAAGGGAGGAAAGGCCATAAATAAAGTAAAACACAAATCATAATGTACACATAGCACAATTATACGTATAAAATAATGGAAATATGGGCGTTGGAAACTATAATTATTTTATATAACGGTACTTGTTGTTCTTTAAAGCTCCGAAGAGTGTTTTCTTCAATGAGTGAATTGTCATATATAATCATTTCTAATTTTTTGTAAAGAATATTTATTATGCTCAATGCTGCTTCTCGCAATGGTGCGAATAACATAAATATTGTTAACGGAGTTCGAATTTCATCTCGTGCCCAATAAAACTTATTCTGTGCAATGTGTTTATACCAGAAGTATAAACACTTCCGTTGTAAATAGTTTTTAAACCAATCTAACTATAAACAAAATATAATATTCGAAATAATTTTAGAATTTTATATTCCATATAGATTATACGTTTTATTCTATGTATAGAAACAATATAAAAGAACAATTTCATGTTTATTATCGTTACATAAATAGAAATGTTGACTTACTTTTATAAGTTTCTGGTGTCGTTTATAATCTTTTTCGAATTTCGCTAATGGTGTAAATATGATTTCATTTCGAATGTGTGACATCACACCTTTGGTACTCAAAGTAAAAAAGCAAAGTTTATTGATTTTTTGAAACGGTACAGTTATGAAGTTATATGGGGAAAAATATTTAGATGTTTTGTCAACAGCATAAGTTAAATAAATAAATTTGTATTCTGTTGCTTTTTTAAATTCTTCGATAATTGAATCTAAATTTAATATATCAGGAGGAGGTTCTTCTTTAACTAATGATACTTTTTCAACTACATTTTCTTCCTCGACTGATTCAGAATCATCAGACTCTGAACTATTTGACTTGTATGAATCGCCAACTAAATGATCAATGACATGATTTAATGCAATCAAATAAAACCATTAATTAAAATATAAGTTAAATTTTTTAATGACGTATATTATAGTATAATGTATAAAAAAAGCGGGAAGGTCAATTTAAGACGTTTCTCCTTTGTCCTATTTGTCCTTGGAGAAATTAGTGGTTTATTATAATTAAGATTGAAATGTAATGAGAAAATAAGATTCTGAGCGAATTTTAATATATTACAATATAATATAATGAAATCCATTCTAAAATTTTACCTCGAGTGTAAATTTCCTATTTAATGTTTAAAATAAATATCAAGTCCGTACCATCAATTATCACGAAATAAAAAATTTCAAAATAACGAAAATCGTAATTTTGTCAATTTTCAGCTATTTTTTGGTAGTTTTTCTTCTTCTAAAGAAAAACATTTGAGAAATTCGAAAAAATGAGATAAATAAAGTACCAACTAGATGAAATTTGGTATGGAAAGGGTACTCTATTTGTGGAAATCGAACCATTATTTCTACCCCAAAAAATTATTCATTCATCAGAAAAAAAAAATACGTTTACGTCATGTAATGTTTCGTTATTTAGTAATTTAATAATATTTCGTTTAATAATTTATTTTGTTTAATGATATTATTAATTTTCCGTTTTTCGTTTTAGTTACATTTACACATTTCAATCGTTTTAAACGTTATATTCATTGAACAAATTTTAAAAAAGTTCGAAAATTTTGCATTCAACGCATGAACGTTTACATGTAAATTTTACCTACAACATGTGATTCTAACATTGTTTTTAATATTAAAATTTTTTTTTTTTGTTTCATATTTAAACATTCAACTTTTAATTTTCGTTATTTTACTAAGATTTTTAAAAAACGTTTAAAAAAATTCGAAAATTTTGAAGAATTTTAGATAAAAATCTATTTAGACCTCAAGATTTAACCGAAAATATATATAACACATATCAGTTCCGTATTGAAAATTTTTTTGGGAGGGTGCTGGGGATTGACCTTTGAGCTTTGAAAATTGAATAATCAACAAACAAATATAACTAAGCGATAAATTTACAATATGTCTAATAATTATCTGGTAAAAAATAATTCTAATTAATCAGCATCGATAATATTAAAGATATAGATACAAGTTTGAAAAATAAACATTTTCCTTAAGTTTCCGGAAAGGCTGCAACCCTATCAGACCCCGACCCACCGTATACACTACTGTCTCACATAGGTGTTATCATATATTAATGCATACTTACAATCTTCATCATTAAATGTAAAATGATTTTCATTTTTCAATGCATCTTCGTTTTCTCTCGTTTTTGTGTATTGTAAAAAACCAATCTTAACCGCATTATAGAAAATATTAGAATTCAATTATGATTTGTTCAATGGAATAAATCGAATAATTATAATTAATAATTTATATAAAACAATTTAATTATCAAAAATTAAAACTTACAAAAGGTTCTAACTCTTCTTTTTCGTATAACGTTGATTGCAAGTACTTAGTGTGAAGAGTTTTTGTGTCGACAGTTTTCTCTGAGGTTTTCGAATCACTAATAAATATAAAATAATTATTAATTTATTATACTTATTATAGTTACTTCATTCAAATTTCTAAAACTTCAGTACTTTTGATCATGTTTAGATTCTCTTCCTGTCGAATGACCTGAAGATTGCATTGTCAACAAAAACAAATATCTCACATGATAAATTAAAATTATGTACATTGACTTTAATTATTTTATGTGATATTGATTAAAAGATTGTCATCGCTATGGAAACACATCTTTATTGTCGTATTTTACAATTAATTTTGGTTTGAAAAAATAACAAAAACTACTAAATAACTAACAAAAACACACAGTTCAAAATTAGAAGTAATTTTAGTAATTTATAAAGTAGGTAATTTTGGTAGCACTAAAAAGCTCCTTTCTTTCCTTTCGTTTATCTTATATACATTAGCTACATAACTGTAAAGTTATCACAATATTCTTTTACTACAGACTTAGTAGTTTATTACAATAATTGGTTTTTAATTTGTATTGTATACATATTTATTTAACCTAGTTTTATATTATTTTAATATTTAGGTAATCATTGTGAAATTAAGTAGATAGGTACATTGTACACATAAAAACCACTACGACAATTACTAATGTTACCCAATATATTTCTAAACAGTCTCAACTGTCCCGTTTGTAACAAATAAAATATGTCCTTATATTATAAATTATTTTTTCAAATTTTTCTCGTTGGTGTTGTTTTTTACTTTCTATTAATTTTAATAGATCTGTTATATATTACGTTCCCTGTGTTTGTTCTTACAATATTGATGTAGGCTTTTAAATAATGTCTTGAGTATATGCCATATTTTTCTCAAAATTACATTAAAAAAGAAAAAATTACTTGAAATGATTATTAATTTATTTTTATATTTTTAGTCAAACAATCAGTTTTTGTCCTTAATAATAACTATAAATAAATTATAACTATAACTCTACACTATATTAAATGAGAATTTTTTTTGTTTTAAAAATTTTTAATTTTTAGCCATAGATGTAATATACTATATATATATATACATATATATATGAATTAACTAATAGAAACATAATACTTTATACATTTATTTTCATTAATAAAATACACTTAATATTAAAATTATATACATTTATTGTATTAAATGTACAATAAATTTATAAATTATAAAATATTATGGTTGTATGACCGTATACTTATAAAATTATTATTTATATTGCGTATACGCACTTTAATACAAATATTGTTACGAGTATATTCCCGTATACGCTCCAATATACCACTTATAATATGTTACATAAATACTCAGCGCTTGACAAACGGTTTGATTGTTTATGACAGTGTTTGACAAACATCAGTCGTGTAAAAGCTTTTGGAAAAAAAGTAAAACATATTCCTAAAAATAGAAGTTACGTTAATAATATTATAACAATGATGTGTCATTTTTTCTATGTACGAAGACAATTTTTTCGGGTAGAAATTATATAATAGTCCAATTACCACAAGTAAGTATGCTTTTACTAAAGATTTTTGTCTACTGGTACTTTATATGTAGCTCATTTTTAAAATTCTCAAATGTTTTTCTTTGAAACAACGACAGTGGCGGATTATGAATAGAAATCGGCCCGGGAAAATATATTTACTGGCACAAAACACGATTTATATGAAAAAAAAAAAATAGTGATAATTGAATGAATTAAAATTTTTATCAATCCAGTAAAAATATACGAGTAAATTCTAGTTTAGTTACGTTTATTATTAAAAAAATATTTAAAAATAATTTAAAATAAGACATGAACATACTAATTATTTTAATTATTTTTTTATTATTAATTATTAAATATAGTAACATAAAAAATGAAGATTTTAAATGCAATTTTTTTATTTAAATTATTATTTAAGCAACGAGATATAAATGAATGATCTGACCTCAACTATTTTTTTAGGTCTAGTGTCAAAATCAATTTTTTAATATTTTAAGTTAATTTGAAGATATCCAGTTTAAAGATTATAGGTAGGTTTTTTTTAATTTTCGTATATTATTTAATTTTATGGATACAAAAAAATGTTGAAAACTAAACAAATAGACTGTTAATACATAATAATAATAATAAAAAACAATTGTTTTAAACAATGTTTTATTTTTATTACTTTAAATTATAATGTTTTTAATCAAATGTTTAAAACGAAATGTCTTAAATATAATAACTCATATACTTATCATAATATTAAATATTGATAATATGAATTTTACATTTCTGCAGTACATAATAGATATAATTGGTAAAAGTGGAAATTACAAAAAAAGACGTCAGAAATATGATTTTTTTAATAAATGAAAAAAAATCTTAAAAATCACCACAATTTGATTAAATTATGGGATCGACGCATCAACATTTTCATAAAAATAATTATAATCCTTTAATTAGTTATCTTTAAATTTCATACATAACTTAATAAATAAAATGGTATTTATTTTATTTTTTTACTAGAGGTTGAAAATTTAAAAAATAATAGACATAATGATATTATAGCCCGCTACCTAAATAATAATTCACAAAAATTACATTAAAAAATCTTCATTTTTCATGTAACATGAAGATGTTACAATTAAGACAATCCGGGACATACTTTATACAACGTTAATAATTATTATGTACTTATTGGTAAGTACTAATAACCTAATATAAGCCTCCAGATTTTAATTTTAATGTGGATACAATAAAAATGTGTGTAGTACTCAGTGGCGGCGTGAGCGTTTTTTTAATCCATTTTATTGATAATTTTGTTCTCATACTCTATATTTATAAATAGTATTATACTGTTATTCAATATGCTATATTACTAAATAATAACTAATAACAATAATTAAAATTCGTGACACATAATATTTTAACCTAACCTGACCCACCCACCACTATTTTAAATTACGCAATTGCGTAATGATAACACTGATCACGCCACCACTGGTAGTACTAATATTAAAAAAATAAAAAAATTAGAGCCTGCGGTATACCGTATAGGTTAAATTTAGCCATAGTATTGTAGCGGTTACAGGAGATATAATTGTGTACGTGGATATAGGTGTATGAATCAGTGGCGTATTTAATGGTGGGCGGATAGATCTTCTCCTTTGACCTATTTTTTATAGTGATATTTTTCGAAAACTGATATAAAATAAATTATTTTGTATAACTGCCTATAAGAATACGAAATTAAAGAAAATTAGAATATTGAAATTGCTAACATAACACGAATTGTTTACGATGATGAGAGTATCGAGGGGCTTCATCTTGGTCAATGAAATATTGACATCCCTTATCGGGAATGAACCCTTACCCCTACCCCTTAACAAAATCCTAAATACGCTACTGGTATGAATGTTTATATTTGCTATATAAACACTCAAGGGTGCTGTGCAATATATGCATAGTCTCTCCCGCGGTATTTAATTACATAATTATTGTAAGGCCTACGATCTTATCATTGTCAAACTATTCAGACTCTTTTATAAGTTATATTGTATTAGTAGGTATTTGATAAGAAATTATATTTATTAATAATTATTTGAATTAAACTTGTGTTATTACGATCAACCTCTTAATACCTTGCTCCCGGCTACGGTTACAATTTATTCAAAAGGCCAAACACCTTCCCCGGATAACTTATATTTAACAGGGTCATCCCCGACCACGTTACAGCATACATAATACATTACATATTAATATATTATGTACACAAGCGTGTAAGCTGGAATGAAAGATTAGGTATTTGATAGTTTTGATATAAAAAAAAAAGTTAGAAAATTTGATATTTGAATAATAAAAAACAATAATATAATTTATATAAATTATAAGATTATTTTTAGAATGTTCGATCGGTCTTAGAGTTATGGTTGGGCATCGACCCACCAGTAAATTTCCCATCCTCCCGGCGGTACAATCCGCAACTGGACAAGGAAAACTACAAAAATGTTTAACAACTGTAATTTTGATTAACTTGATATTAAATATTTTATAACTAATGCAATTTTATAAGTAGGGACTTTTTTTAGTATAGACATACACAGTGGCGGCTCGCAAGTAAATTCATTGGGGAGACTGAAAATATAATAAAAAAAATGACACAAAAAAAGCATTTTTTTATTTTTTTATTATTATTATTTTAATTGTAATAGCTTTTTAATTATAAGAATAGATAATTTATATTATTTTATATTATTCTAATTAAATTCTTCTTTCTTTTTTCTTCGGACGCACGACACGCTGGTTTTCGTGTTTACAGAAAAATATGTGACCGCGATGGGAACGGCAGAAACTTTGAATGAGTAGTCTTAATATACTGAATAACATCTAAACGATTTAACCCCGTTAAATTTAACTTTAATTTAATTTAAATTTATTTAACTCCGCCTTGTCATGTTCAAATTGTATATGAAATTTGTATACAAAAGTCTTTCGAACAGCAGACTCCCGAACTAGCGATCGTTAACGATATTTTTCGACCGTATTATTATTGTTGATCATTATTAATGTAAAAAACTGTATCACGAGCTATTGAGTAATGTGATTGTGTATAGTGATTCGTTCATTTTGTGTATTTTCTAGAGATGTGACAAACCCTAATATTGAAGTTTGAATGGAGCTTGAATTGAAATAAAGTGGGAATGTCGATTTTAGGCGTTCCTCCTTCGTCCCTTCGGTACTTGGAGAAATTAGTGGTTTATCATAATTAAGATTTGAATGCAATAATATTGCATTAGAAAATATAATTTTTTTTTTTTATATAATTTCTGAGCGAAACTCAATATATTACAATATAGTATACTAATAATTCATTCCAAAATTTTACCTCACTTGTATACTACCTATGTTAATACTCAAATAAATGTTCAAGTTTTTACGATCAAAACACAATTAGTTATCACGAAATTAAAAATTTTAAAATAACAGAAACCGTAATTTTGCCGATTTTCTGCCATTTTTTAAGTTTTTTCCCTCCCAAGGAAAAACTTTTGAGAAATTCAAAAAATGAGCTCAATAAAGTACCAACTAGATACAATTTGCTACCGAAAAAATACCCTACTTTTGGTAATCGGACCATTATTTCTACCCGAAAAAGTGTTTTCAGATATCAAAAATATATATATATATATATATAATATTCAATTATACTAAAAATATTAAAATTTTAGAAGCTTATAAAAAAAAATTGTCAGTCACGATTTTCAAAATATTCTGTAAAAAGATTAAATAGTATATGATTATACTTTGACAAAATTTTCAAAGCGATAAACCAAAAATTGCCAGAAATATTAAACATTTTTGGGAAAAAGTTCAAAGTTCTATACTTTGCCAAATAATCATCCGATCCGTTCCAAAATTGTTCCACCCTTGTATATTACCTAAGTTAATATTTAAAAAATTTTTCAAGTCCCTGCGATCAAAACTCAATTAGTTATCACGAAATTAAAAAATTTTAAATAACAGAAACCTTATTTTGCCAATTTTCACTTAATCCAGTTTTGAACAATTTCGTAAATCGACAGTCATGATTTTTTTAATAAACTTTTTAAGTTGGAATAATAATAAAATATAAATTAAATAATAACATTTTTTATATATAGGTAACCTATATTATTTGAAATATAAAATACTTTTTTTTCTTTATTCGAAATATGGTTTAATTCTTTGTATATGTATGTCTAGTGATTGCTATCCTAGAAAATATGTGTGTTCCTGACTATATATTTCCAGAGTATCATCCAACCCACTCAAGACCGTATCTAGAAAAAAAATTCTGGGGAGGAGGTTTTGGGAAAATAAAAATAGTATATATTTGAAGTTTTTTATGTTGTATAAATAAAATATTATGGCTTATTTTTAAATTAATATAATTAAAACTTGTTTCAATGTTTACAAAATTAATTATATTAGAATAATATGTTTATAAAACAAATCTAAATTTAAAGAAACTATGTTTGGACCATTCGGGTCTGATGTCTAATGGTCTAGTCAAACAATCGATGAAAGATGATTTTGTAGGCTGTAGCTACAATTTTGTGGAAGAATAAACTTGACTCTAGGTTCCGTCAAGAGACAATCATTTTGACAATATGAATAATTGTTTTTCTACACTTGCTCTGTATGTAAAGTTTGTTGGCCAAAATAGATGGTACTCAACTATAGACTCAGGTCACAAGATACTTACTATTTGCTAAATACTATATAAAATCTGGAATGGAATAAAGAGAAAGAATCATTATTTTGAAAATTATTTCTTACCCGGCACTGGGTATTTTACACAGGTAAATGTGTATTCCTTGTAACCTCAAAAGTTTAATGTTTATTCTTATAAAATAAACTACTATGTTCTATCCAACTTTATATTATCTATGATTACGACTACATTTTCAAAGCATAACAAAATGCTTGTCTTTAGTGTAGTTATTCTATAATCAATAGTATTATTTCATATTTAATAATGTAAAACAAAAATAATTATTTAAACATTTTAAACATTTATTTAAAAATACAGGCAAGCCCAAAAGTAAAAGAGTTACAGTTATACATAAAATATATAAGAAGATTTAGATAATATAATAACTTAATAAGAATAATTGGTAGTGAATACAATGTACAAAAATATTAATTAATAAAAATATAAGTTAATCATGGCTTAATAGAAAAAATAGAGATCATTATTGATTGCATGCATTAGCCTATTAATAGGTTATAAATTAAGAAAGAGAGAGGTAGAAGGAGAAATTAGGAATTAATTTCCTAATTTCTCCTATATTTAATTTATAATTAATAAAATTAATTATAAATATAATTAGGCATTAGTTTAATTTTAAATAATAAAAAACTAAAACTAACATTTATGTTCTATAGTTAATAATAAACATACATTTTTACTTGTACATAACTCAAATATTATAGGTCTAATTGCTAAGCGGTATAAGAGGTACCTTTCAGCAGGCACGGTACTATGTTACATATGCAGGCGCATGTCATATTCTGTACAACAACTTGTACTTACGGTTTATTTATTAATATTACAGTAATTAATTTAATACAAATATTATATTGAATCATGTTAATTTTATTTACATCTTTATTAGAGATTTTTACATAATACATGTATATATTATAATTATTTATTAATTAAAAAAAAGCAAATTATTACATTAAGTTTAAATTTTATTAATTTCCTATTTTAAAATATTATACAATTTTATTTTCCTAAAATATTATAACTATAAGATACACTTAAATTATTAGTCTTCAAATAAAAATACTTTTTTATATTAATTATGTATAATAATATTGTAATCCTTAATAATTGGTTATTTTCAAACTTTTACAGTGTTTGCATATTCAACTTGATATTTGAATATGTTTGTCCTCAATTAATTTGTTCAACTATTTGTCTAAAGATTTCTAATAACACAAAAATGTCAAAAAATATATTATTATCTATTTAAAATAAAAATAATTTTTATTTTAAATAGAAAAATTTTATTAATTAATTTATAACTATATAACGATAATAAATATTAATATGTTATACTTAATATCAATGACTATACCTATCTACTTATATTATTATTAATATACATATAATAATAAATATAGCAAATCATTATTACTAGTCATTATAAAATAAAGAGAGTATAACATAAATTTAATTGATATTTTCGGTAGGTAAAATGTATTAAAATTAAGCATGAAATAACTATCTCACGATTAGAATTACGAGTTAAACTAATGTCAACATACATTTTATTATTATTATTATTTATTATTAATTATTATTATTAGTATCATTACAATTATTATTATTATTGTCGAGTTATTGAAAAACACCAAATAGAAACTTTGTTCCTGTCCCCCGTCCTAAGACAATCCCACAATCAGAAATACGATTTTTATATTTTTCATCCCTTATCACGGTTGATTCTGGCTTTTGGGTCATGTAAAAAAATGTCGAGTTATCGAAAAACACCAAATAGAAACATTGTTTCTGTCTCCCGTCCTAAGACGATCCTGCAGTCAGAAATACGATTTTTACATTTTTCATCCGGTTGATTCAGGCTTTTGGGTCATGTAAAAAAAATTCAATTTTACTTATAACATAAGGTTGTAGTTTTGAACTTATTTTGTACATATATAATGCTATAATATATATAGAATATATCCTTTATTGCATTATATAAAATTATTAATATTTTATATTGTAATTTAAATATATATATATTGTATAATATATTTATTGTTAACAACATAAGTGTAGGATATTTAAAAATACCCATTTCATGGTGGCTCTAAAAAGAACCATTTTGGGTCCTAAAAAAGACCATTTAAGTCCCTACCTAACTTGACCTAGTTGATGTATAATCATAAGTAATCTTAGCCTACCTATCCTAACCTACCAACTTTTCCAACTTTTCCCTAACTACCTATATACCTACAACTTATCTACACTAATATTTATGTGGCAGGTGCGAGCAACGGGCTGATTAGGCATGGCGTTGCTTTGATCACGACCTGTGTTATTTACAATTTTAACCGAGTTCAAACAGAGGTATATATAATAATCTATTCTAACGTTCTGGACATTAACATTCATCGATATTTCTATTCATTGGTATAAAACTAACCCCGGGATAAGCTCTAGCGATGTCTGTCATAAATCTAGAAAACATATCAGAAATGGTATCTATTCTATTCAATATATTGGTATGTTACATCCATTTTCCTATATACGAATTTGCTACCCTTTTACAATTACACCTAGTTAAAATACGTTTTAATTCATGCCATGATCTCTCAATATGCTGTGTATATCGGACGGGTTCAACATTAGCGGCAGGAGGAACTCCAACCCATTGTTTATCCAAACAAGCCTGGTTAAACCGCCCCACAGGCACCCATACTGGAGGTAAATGGCTTGGTGGCTCAATAAAATTTAAAGAATGGTTTATAACACCGTGTCCATTAAATATATTGCTACAATGATTATACGCCCTCCACATGTCACTACAAATAAAAGAATCATTGTTGACATATCTTTGGATGATTGGTACCAACGTGTCTGCAGATCTATCAGGAAGAATCACCCCGAATACTTTTTTCGTCGTTTGACTAATACCACCTAAATGATTTAATATGTATCAGTTAGTCATCATACCTATATATGATATATTTTATATAGGTTAATATGTTTTAATTATAAATATATTTTTAAAATTAAATATTTACCGAATAACCACACTGCATTCCAAGCCATTTGATGTCCAACATTATATTTTGCACGAAATAGATGGGCCTCATCTATTTCTTCAATATCATGTTCATCGCCTAATGGAACGTAATCGTGGTAAGCAATTTTCGTCGCAATATTTCGTAAATATTTGATGAATGCCACCACAGTGTCTGTAGAAATCTTAACCTAATAAATAGTTTAGACGTTTAATTTTTTATATATTTTCAAGTTATAATTTATATTTTATTTACTTTATACTCTATTATTAATTTATGTTAACCATAGTTACTTTTGGTCTATTACATATTTTTATTTTATGGATTTTTCGATCATTTTGTGGAAACAGGTCACATTTAACATAATATATATATATATATATTTTTTTTTATTATATATATTTTTATTACAATTACAGCAAACATAAGTCCAGACTATAAATAAAAAAATATGTTGAACGATGTAGGGAGATTTCTACGTTTAAAGTGTTTCAGTGGTTTAGTGGAGATATAGTATTCAATTAATTAGGATTACATTATTATGAGATCAGATTTAATTGTTATTGAAACTAAAGTGAAATGCCACAGTTTACTTAAAGTATGAATTGCTTACAAAATATGTTCATATTTTAATTAAATTTTAGAAATTGGTTTATAAGAAAAAAATTACTACTAGCTATATTTAATAAAAATTATAATAATTAAAATTTCAGAAAAATAAATACTATAAATTGGACATCCTGTTATAAACCCCTGCACGTACCACGGGTTATTGGTAGCTCAGCACATACATGGCCACACCTACAAAATTAGTTTTTTTTAAATAAAAAAAATTGTAATCACCTATTTAATATCCAATACATATTTCAAGTTGCTTTAGTTGTTACTTATAATAAAATAACAAAAATGAATTTCTGCAATTTTTATAATTTTTCGTTAGTTGTTTGTGTTTTGTTTTTCTTTTCATTAGAAAACAGTAACAAAATTCGAAAAATGAGCTGAATAACTCATTAAAACAATCACTGAAAGTAATATACTATGCCAGTTCAACCAAAGTACCAACTATAAATTCTCTTCCAAAACCTATATCATATAAAATAATGTGATATTAGTATATTAGTGAAGTATATGATATTAATTTAAACATGAACGTAAAAAAACTATCAGTAAAATACTACCATACTGCAGAATACTACATGCATAGTTATTATTAGGGATCAGATTTAAAGACAATATAAACAATAAAAAAACACTTGAAATGTGAAAAAAAGCAATAAAATCATTTCATTTCTAAAAAGAGCAATTAAAAATGTAATAGATTTATGTCAAATTTTACTAGTTTAGGCTTAAAATATTTTTGTACATAGAGAATGTTCTTTCTACATACACTGAAGTTATTGATATTTTACAATTAATACTTAGTTGTTGTAATAATTTTAAACATAACATCGAAAATGCGTCATCTACGCAAGCTCTTATCGATTTGTAACGTTAATATGTATATAAACCTATCAGATCAATTGAAAATTAAACACAATAAAATTTAAAAAGAGAAAAAAAGCAAAAAGGCATTTATAACTAAAAAAGGTTTTTACTTTTACGATTTATTATTTAAAATAAATTATAATTTAAGATTACAGAATGTGTACACTTACTATGTTTAATGACAACAAATTGATTGGATTGCTATCTTTTTGTCGTTTGAATTTATGATAATATTAATAATAATTATATGATTATTATATTTATTATTATACTAATATAATTAAATAGTGATATGATGTCTGCTAGCTTCATTAGGTGTACATTTTTGTGCAATATTTTATGCATAGAAAAGAGATTATGTTATGATTTGATGATCAGAACAACGATCATTGAACTCTATATTATAAGTTAATAACTGTAATGCTTACCCGTCATAAGATTAATGTAAAAATAACAGAACTACCGTGTTAGAAGAAGATAGCTGATAAGAATGGTGTTGCTATCTCTTTTTATCACACAAAAACATAATACCATTGATTACATATAATCAGTAATAATACCCATCTAAATAATATTTAATATAACGTTTTTTTACGTCATTTTAAATATTAAATCAAAATTCTATACTTATATTTGAATACTTATTTTTTAATATATACTATTTATTATTATAAAAATTGCCTATTTATCAAAATATATTATACTATACTATACTAATACTATACTATTATTTATATAGGCATTTAATAGTTCATGGAATTTATAATATTATTTGGGTTAGCTTATTAGTGGTATTTTATAGATATTCCAATCATGCATGTTAAAAGTCTAGTCCTACGATATCACGGATGTGCTTGTCGTATTCCTAGTAATTAAAAGCTAATCTACAATTTAATAATATAGTATAATTCACTGTGATATACTGTTTTTTAAGTATGGTAGTTCAGCAACGGACCTGGGTCCGTAACAAATTGATTAGTTTCCTGCTTTAAAGTAAGAAACAGATTTTTTAACCCTCAATATTTTGATAATTAAAGCTACCAAATAAACTATTTACATTATTACATTCATCAGAATGACTATTATTCATCTGAAAAATATATATTTCTATATAAAAATATGGAACAAATTTACTTTAGCTACCCCTAGAATTTTGCTTTTTTTTTAAATCCTAGTTTAGTGTTTTAGAAACAATGGTGCAAACGAAAATTTGCGGTAAACAATAGTTTTTGAGTTTTGTCATTCAAAGTATAATATTTAGGTAATGTTATTTTAAATACATACGTCATAATTTCACGATTTGAGAACACATTTTTTGTAGTTTAATTATTTTTGCAGTCTACCGCTGTTCTATTAGATATTTTAATTTGTTTCATTAAACAATTTAATGCAACATTCGCAGTTCACAAATACGAAAATGTAAAAATTTTGTATAGAGAATAATGCGATTTACTAAAAAACGTATTCTTTCTTATTGGAAAAACAAATTCACAATTTTTTTGGTTATGCTTTTCTTTTAATTTTAAAGTTTCATTTCTAGCTATCAATCCCCAATTCTGTAATTTTATTATTATGTCTAACAACACTGGACCACTATTTTTAAATTCAAATAAATGTAGACTCATCTTTATACGTGTATGAAACCAGAAAGTTCCAAGCACTAACACATACTGATGTAAATCTATACAAGACCAGCATACATGTTATTATATATCATAATTATACAATACAATATAAAAATAATAATACAATAAAGAATTTATTTATATTTTTTTATATTTTCTCGGATTGAACCTGTGACGTGTTATACCATAAGACTTCAAATAAATTGTTCTCGAAATGTGAAATTATATAGATATTTATAATAACATTACCATAATGTCATACTTTAAATAATAACAATTCAAAAATTATTGTTTTCCGCAAATTTTAGTTTGCACTATTGTTCTTAAAATATTAAAATACATATGTTTATAAAAAGCAAAATTCGAGGAGTAGCTAAAGTAAATTTATGTCAAAATTATATTACAATAATTGGTCATATTATAATATTAATGTAACATTATGAACATAGTTTATTTATTATATTCTGTCTTGGATTGTAGAAATGATTTATTTGGTCATTCACGGTAACCGTGAAAATAATATTTAATGTTTCATTTAATACTGAATATTCAAGATTAAAAGTATAAAAACATAAACGAAAAATTTAAGGGGGTCGGAGCCGGTGCATTTTTAGTATATAAAAACATGTTTTACAGGAAAAACTCTCAGGCTTTATAGAAGAATCGGATTTCATAATTTTTTTGGTATTAGAAAAGGAAGAAAATTTCGCAGGTCGGATTGAAGTCCGATTTTCAAATTTCAATTTATTATATAAAGCTATAAAACGCATTTGAATAATGACAATATTTGTTTTTTTTTTTTCAAATTGTTTTTTCTAGCACTCTTTTATGTCAAATTAAAATTAGGGCTTCAATACGACCTGCAAAAAGTTCTCATCTTTCAAATATAAAAATATTGATCAAAATCTAACATATCTACGAAGCGTGAGAGTTTCTCCTGTAAAAGCATTTTTTTTCATCAAATTATTATATAATTTTAATGGAAGTCGATAACTGACTTGTACATGCGCGTGCGTAAATATCCATACGCGGGTACGACTTTGTCACCGGCCACCGCACACAAACATTTCTCGAAATTTCACGCGTAAATATAATGTACAATTTTTAAGTCAATATGTCAAAAAATCATTAATTAACACGAACCAAAGCTGATAGTGATAAGTGATAAATAAGTCGCAAAATGGCAACGTAGCATTAAATGTATAGAGCCATAATTATGCCGATGAATCTCAAAAATAATTGGAGGGAAAAATCTATTATTCAATAATGAATTATAATGTAACACGTGCAATGACAAAGAACAAGCGTACACAAACTATAATGAAAGTGAAACCTCCGAAAAACCATTCCGTTATAATCGGTGTGTGCTATTTATATCAACATATTATTACTAATTTATCATTAGGTATTGTTTTCCTTAATATTTATTAATTTGTTACGTTTTATATAATAGACTATATGATTACGATTTAATTTTACTACCTTTTACCTATTTATTATTATATTTATGGATGATTGTTGTAGACGTCTTCCATTTTTGTTTTGTTCGCGTTGTATTCGATTAAGAAATACACACTTATAATATTGACACCCGAGTAACAATTTCGTGGTGTTTTGTATAACTTTACTGGAAATTATTTTGAGGTAGTTTTTTGAGTTTACAATGAACGTGGGAGTAGACCAGGATTCTGGAAGTAACGAGTAAGCGTTTGAATAATAATTGTGCGAGTTTCAGGCTTCTGCCATTTGTGGTATATAAATGATTGTGTGTTCTCTAAATTTATGCAGGACGACCAGTCTATGCACAACAAATCTAAGTTCTAATCGAGATCTCGCTATTAGTTTATTGGAGCATAATCAAGCCACAAAACGTCGTCGTTATTTAATCCCTAATAATGAGGTAGAATGTTAATTTAATATTTATTAGAATTTTAAACAATTTTACTAGAACTTTAATTAGAATTTAACATAAAATATTTATTCAATAAATATTTATCAAATTATCACAACAACTGTCAATTGTAATTTTTTTAATATATTCATAGTGTCATTATTTAAATTAGAAAAATAACAATATCTAGGTATCCTTAAAGTAATTTAATTTTTTTTTTTTTTTTTTTTAGTTTGTTATTTTGACTAAAATCAAAAGGCATTTACAAGGGAACTTGTTACTTTTAATACTAAAATTTATCTAGTAATTCAAATGTGAAATTCAAATTTTAATTGATATATACAGATACATAATTTTAGTTAAACTTTAACTGTTTAAATATTCTAAAATAAACATTTTAATTAAATTATAGAAAAAAATTGTTGAATAATTACATATATTTAAATAAAGAAAAACTAAGAAATTAATAATTTTTATACTATCTAACTGAAATTATATTTTATAATTAGATACTTAAAAAGTTTATTAAAAATAAATATAAGTTAATTTAAGATATAATACTTAATATTCAAATGTAGTATATTAATGAAGAATATTCATTTTTATTAGATATGTCCGATGGGATATGGTTTCAAATATGGACAAAAAAAACCTAGAATACTTATTAGTAAGTAAAAGTTTTAATGAAATAATTTTAAGTTGTAATTTTTCAATGTTTATTTACAGATCATATTGATGGGATACCAGAGGAAATGATTTTAAACATTTTTAAATTTTTAGACAGACCTACATTGATAAAATGTACTTATGTATGCAAACAATGGAAACGTATTGCGTGTGATGAATCATTGTGGCAATGTTTAAACATACCTTCTCGCCGTATAAACATTAGGAATTTAGATTGTCTTCTCAGCCGTAACATAAAAGTTTTTTCTATATCTCATGCAAATGTATGTTACAAGTATTAGGCGTTAAACATAATTTTTAATGTAATGTATACATTTTAGATATATCCTGATATCAAGTATACATTTGAAACATCATTACCTAAATTACAGTACTTGGATTTGACTGCTGTATTTATATCTGTTGAAAGTAAGTATGCTTAATACGTTGAGCGCCATGTGACCACCGGCGGTCATACTGCTATGTATTATTTTATTGCCGTGATATATATCGCTGTTAATTCTGAAAATGTTCGGATCAATATTTATGGAACTGTTTACCGGGAAATCATCACATTGATATCATTTTTTATATTTTTGTTTCATCTATAATAATATTGTATTTATCACGTATAGTTGCCGGCGGTCATAAAAATCCAAAAGTTGAATTTAGAAGTTTGACCACCTGCGGTCGTACGGCACTTAACATGTTAATAATTAAGAAAAAAATTAATGTTCATAACCTATATATTAATTACAATAAATTTTTTCAGATTTGAGTTCATTGTTAAGTCAATGTGATAATTTAGTAAAACTAAGTTTAGAGAACTGCTTTATTAATTATGTTTGTTGTGAACATATTGGACGTAATACCAAATTGAAAGTACTTAACATGTGTTCTGTAAATGGTCTTGATATTATTGGAGTGAAGCATATTTTGTCTTTAAAAAAGTAATTATATTTTGTATTTAATATATTCTAAAATGTTTTAAATTAAATAAAATTAATTTTAATATTTTAGTTTGGAAGAATTAAATGTATCGTGGGCTCGTATGTTAGAAAATGATTTACATTATTTAGTATCTAAAATGATAAGAAATATACAGCGCCTTAATATTAGTGGGTTTTTGAAACAATTATCAGATAATGGTAAGTTATTAATTTATAAATATTACTTATGTAATTAAAGAAGTGTCTGTATTTTATGTAAATATAAATTTTAATTTCAGATTTGATATCATTGATTAACCGCTGCCCAAAACTAATTGACTTGGATATTAGTGATAGTTTATCTATTACAGCAAAAAGTTTGGACTTTTTGTTACACAATCAACCAAATCTCAAAGTGTTATCTATGAGTCGTTGTTACAATGTTCGTTCTTCATTTTTAAAGTGAGTAAAATATATCATTTAATTAAAAAGATTACTTTCATAATAATATTATTTATGTTTCAGACCCAATATATTGAAGCTAAAAATTGGTAATAAAACTCATCAATTACAAGAGTTAAATATGTTTGGAGTTGCAAATGAACAAATATTCAATTGCGTTTGTAAGAGTTTTTTAAATTTTAAAATAAACAAAACTATGTTTTCCACTATTGCTCGCCCCAAACCAGCGAACAATCAATATACTATTTGGGAAATTCCAGTTCCCATAAACTGTTAGGTATTACTGTTTCAGTATTAAGATGAAAATTACTAATGAACATAAATTGTATACCAATAAGAACTTTTCTTTAATAATACGTTTTTATTTTTAATTCCAATGGACTTATTTTATGCATGTTTACTAATTAATTAAACCATTTAGTAAACTACTTGGACTAATTGTGTCTTTTTATATTTAGTTGGGAATATAATAATTTAAAGTTTTTTGTTTATAAATATATATTTAATAATGTAATAGAACACATAATTAAAATAAATATATTATATTGAGTATTATATATTATATATCCTTTGTTGTTTCTCCAATTAATATTTGATTGGTTTTTTATTTTTTCCCATCCTTTGTTCTTTGATGTTACTATTTTTTTATGAATGAAAAGTTGCACTTTTTTATTATTTTCAATTTTTGCAAACGTTGTTTTGTGTTTATTTTTTCCAATATGTTGCTGTATATGAAATTTTTTTTCACTTTTTTCAAATTTCATAGTATAAAATTAATCCATTATTTGAAAAACTATTTTCACCGAATTCTATAACATACTTTATAAACTTATAATTGTTGCTTTGTTTAACTTTTGGCATATTGAAAAAACAGAATAAAATAAACTTGAAAAATTATTATACCACAATTGCAGTCAACGAATGCGGACTGACGAACAATCTTGAATCTACGCATTATAAACATATTTTAATCTTTAATTATTTGGCTGATACTACATGGAGGCATTTTACCCCACGATCACGTCCTAAATTTCTAGCAGTCATAAGATCTGGACAACAGACATCTAAAATTATTATCTCTACCTTAAAATCTAGTTGAATTGAATTCTAATACACATAAAGTATCAAAAATATATTTATACTTTGGTCAGTACTTTAATAGCTAATATACAACTAAAAAGTCAAGGTAAACTATTTTATTCAATTTCAAGTCAAGAATTGCGTCAGAAAAAATTAGCATATTAGTTCTTAACATAACTCATATTCAGACTTGTGAGAAATATTTTTGAAGAAGTATTTTAATATTAATATTTAAATTGAAGTAAATAATTACGCATTTTAAATAGTTTACAAATAATATTAAAAACAGTATTTGAGTACAAGTATTTTTAATCAATTTAATCAAAACATATATTTAAATAATTAATGCTATATCGATATACAGCGTATTCAAGATTATTTTAGATTCTGAGCGAAGCGAAGAATGTACTGGTTTTACAAAGTTTTTTTTTTTTTATGTATGAAAATATTTATGGGTAGAAATAATGGTTCGATTACAACAAGTAAGGTATGCTTTCAGTAGCAAATTGTGTCTAGTTGGTACTTTATTAAGCTCATTTTTCGAATTTCTCAAAAGTTTTCTCTTGGGAGGGGAAAAAATACAAAAAATGGCGGAAAATCAGCAAAATTACGGTTTCTGTTATTTAAAATTTTTTTATTGCGTGATAACTTTTTAGGTTTTGATTATAGGAACTTGAAATTTTTTTTGAGTATCAACATAAGTTTTCTACATTATAGAAAAAATTTTGGAAAGGATTGGTTGATTATTTGGCCAAGTATAGAACTTTGAACTTTTTTCCAATAATGTTTAATATTTCCGGCAATTTTAAGTTTATCACTTTGAAAATTTTATCGAAGTCTAATTATATACTACTTAATATTTTTACAACATATTTTGAAAATCGTGACTGTTAATTTTTTTTTATAGGCTTCTAAAATTTGTTTTTTAAAATATTTTTAGTAGAATTGAATATTGTATATATACTTTTTTGATGTATGAAAACACTTTTTCGGGTAGAAATAATGGTCTGATTACCATAAGTAAGGTATGCTTTCGGTAACAAATCGTGTCTAGTTAGTACTTTATTTAGCTCATTTTTTGAATTTCTCAAAAGTTTTTCCCTTGGACAAGAAAACCTACCAAAAAATAGAAAAAATCGGCAAAATTACGGTTTCTGTTATTTTCAATTTTTTAATTTCGTGATTACTAATTGAGTTTTGATCGTAGGGAGTTGAAAATATTTTTGAGTATTAACATAGGTAGTATACAAGTGAGGTAAAATTTTCGAATGAATTATTAGTATAGTATATTGTAATATATTGAGTTTCGTTCAGAATCGTATTTTGTAATGCAATATTATTGCATTCAAATCTTAATTATAATAAATCACTAATTTCTTCGAGGATCGAAGGGACGAAGGAGGAACGCTTGAAATCGACATTCCCACTTTTTTATTCAACAATTTAAATAAATAATACACGCACCTTATATAAAGAATCTAAATTATGCAATATCAAATATTACATATTAATTATATGTAAAAAAAAGTTTAAACTAATTTGAACTCATTGCTAGTTTGCAAATAGTTAATAATATAAATATAATTTAAATTTTTATTAGTTAGGTATACATTTTAAATATTTTTAACATTATTGTTATATTTTTATTTATAAAATAACGTAATACGTTTGTCAAACTATTATTAATGATTTTAAATTATGATTATTTTAATAAGGTATAATTATTTAGCTATCATTTTTCCCAATGTAAATAATGTAATTATTAAATTATTTATAATTAAAATAATGATACTTACGTGGTCGTTAAAAATCTTATGTTTAGTTTATTTTTAGTAGTTTATGTATTAAAAATTCTAAAAAAGTTGGAAGGTCGATATTAGACTTTCCTTCTTCGGTCCTCGGAGAAATTAGTGGTTTATTATACTTAAGATTTGAATACAATGATATAACATTAGAAAATACGATTCTGAGTTTCCCTCAATATATTACAATATACTTTACTGATAATCCATTCCAATATTTTACCACGTGTGTAAATTTCTAATGTAAATCTTTAAAATAAATTTCAAGTTCCTACAATCAAATTCAAGGACCCAAAATTGCAGGTAATAAAACAAGAAAAAGTTAAAAGCTCAAGACAAAGGCAGAAAATCAACCAATCGCTTTCAAATTTTTTTCTCCAATGAAAAACATCTATGTGAATACACTAAAAAATTTCAAGTCCATACGATTAAAACTCAATTATTTATCATGAAATAACAAATTTTTAAATAATGAAATCGTAATTTTTCTGATTTTCCGTCATTTTTTGGTAGTTTTTTTCTCTCAGGGAAAAAATTTTGAGAAATTCGAAAAATGAGCTTAATAAAGTACCAACTAGGTGCAATTTGCTACCGAAAATACCTAATTCGTGGTAATCGGACCATTATTTCTACCAGAAAAAGTATTTTCATACTCACAAATAACTGACTTATTAAGTACTAATTGTAATAAATTATACTTATTTGTAAAATTACGATTTTTTTTTTAAATGCGTATATCATCATAAATTTTTATTTAGGTACCTAGTTAGTTAGCTATAATATTTCTTCTATATTTTTTTTGATTCTATGCGTCTAGTAAAAAAATAACTTTTTATTTTGTTATTTATTTATTTATTTATTTATTTATTTTTGTTTTAGCAATTTAGTTTAAAGAGTATATTTTTATGAACATGTCAATGTGTTGACCTTAAAATTTAATAAAATGTCGATTTTTTGGAATTTTTTTATATCTACTATATAGTGGAGTGTAAAATTTGGTGCTCATCATTTACTTATCAATAATAATTATTGATATTTGATAATATAAATTTTACATTACACAAATTAATATAATATGAAATAATTATAATAAATGACGTCATTAAAAATATGATTTTACTAATAAATGTAATAAATTCTTAGAAATCACCACCTTGATTAGACCCTTTAAAATTTTTATAAAAATACTTAAACTGGTCATTATTAAATTTCACATAACTAATAAAAAGTTATTTGTTTTACTTTTTTTCTTGACGTTTAAAACTAAAAAATAATAGAATTAATATCATAATCTACTACTTCAAAAATAGTTTTTCAAAAACTGAATTTAAAAATCTTCATTTTTAACGGATTAGTGTAAACACAGTTTCGATTTGTGGAGCATAATTAGTGTTTAAAAACTTCATCAAATACCCATAAAATGATCAAATTTTCTATTTTTATTATTGATCTCTTTTTTATTTAATTATATATTTATGTATAAAATAAGTATGCTTTAGTTATTGGAGAGGTTAGTGATATAATATTATTGTGTTATATTATAATTAAGATTTAAATGTAATAATATTGCATTAGAAAAAACGATTCTGAGCAAAACTCAGGTATATAATATATCTACTTGACAATATTTATTTTTATAAATTTGCTTTATTTATCAAATAATGTGCAACAAAAAAAATAAATATATTTAAAATCAAATTCGTCAAAATTACAGTTTCCGTGAATTTTCTAATTTTTCGATAGTTTTTTTTATATCAAAGAAAACTTTTGAAAAATTCGTCAAATATAAGTACCTACCAACTAGATGCAATTTTTCATCGAAACCATACTTCCCTACTTGTGATAATTGGACCATTATTTTTTACCAAAATCGTGTACTCGGACATAAAAAGCAGACATTATTGTAAAACCAATTGAAACAATTGTCTCTGGATAATTTTTGGATTAGTAGGCGGATTCAGTAATTTAATATAATTATAGAATTATTTTTAGTAAAATAATTCAATAATACCAAATTAATATAATATATTATACAGAAACAATATATTGTAATGATTCGAGAATCGAACATAATTAACAAACTAATAATTAATATTATGATTTATGACTATTAAATTGACGATTATGAGGGTTAGGCATTACATAATATTTATATTATATCTTATATTTTTTATATTTTAATATTTAAAGCAGCAGGTATTAAATATTTTTTTCCAAATAAAAGGTGGGACCCCCTACCTCAAATTATGTAGTTTGACTCAGATCTGAAAATACTCTCCGAAAAAAAAAAAATGATGTGGGTGTGTAAGGGATACCTATTTATTTCGGCAAATACTACCTGTTGTTTTTTTTAAATAGCCATCACCGGCACATTACTCACGCCAGGCTAAAAGCCAATATATTTTTTTAAATAATTACCTGATTTTTAGTTTGAAAATAAGTAAATGTCCTGGTTAAATTGGCCAGATACACAAATCGAAAGTTAAACATGCTTACAATTTAACATAAGTATCAGATAAATGATAAATTGTATACAATATACAACACATTTGTCGAATGAAAAACGAATTTATATTATACATAACACTATAAGCAAGGTCATAGTTGAAATAGTAGAAATGATGATGAAGTATTTTAATTGAATTAGATTTAAAAGAATTTGTTAAATGTTAACAGATTTCAAAATATGGTATTATTATAATATTATAACATAATATTTCAAAATTTCTAAAATACCTGTTTGTACGAGAATTTATTTCAAATTTATTTTAAATTACAAAAAAATAAAAAATAATAGAAAGTAAAAACACAATATTATTTTACATAATTCAAAATTATATAATATTTTAACATGGTTAGGTTAGGTTTATTAAATTTTAGAATTTTCAAAACATTTTAATATATAATTTGTTATATATTAGTTGTCATTATTTGATTAAAGTATTTAATAAGATGATATTTGGATTTCTTTAAAATTTATTGAAAGATTAATATTGATTATTTTTATAATATAAAACATATGTAGCATGTAGGTACCTGGCTATTTATTCCTAACTCCATTAATATTATTAATTATTAATATTAACGCCATTAATATTTGAACAAAACTAAATATTTAATTAATGCGATATTATATTACACATATAATTTTTTTTTAATAAATTTAAAAACCACTTCCAAAAATCATAATATTATTCAAATTAAGAATTTTACAACACATTTCTAAAAAAATGAATTCTTTTAATTGGCATTCGTAAATTTTTATATTATTTAAAAAAATAATTAAAATGTGTTTTTACCAAAGTGTTTTTTTAATTTAAAATTGTAATATAACTAACTTATAATGTAGTCCTTAGCCTAAATAATTTTTAAACTAAAAACAAAATGAAAAAAAATATCGATGAGATAATATTTTTATTTATTACTAATTAGGTACCATAAATAAATTAATAATATGTTGTGTTTTATATTAGTTTTGTTTTTAATGTTTATTTTTAATTTAGTAAATTAATTTATTAATCTATTTCAATAATTTGCACTTGAATAGGTTACTTACTCAAAAAACATTAGTTGCAATTAAAAAAATTAAAAACTAAAAATCATCAAAGTACACATTATTTGTTAAGTAGATAATTCTTTATTTTGTTATAATGAATAATGATATAGTATAAAATATATTAATGATTAATGATTAGATATAATATATAATTAATTATTTTTGACATCGTTAAAATTATTATTTTACACACATTCAAGTTTAATAAATAGAAATACATTTTTTATGTTAGATACTATTTTGTGATATCTGTCCAAAACTGAAGATTGATCTTTGGAATTAACGGTGAATTACAAGACAATAATGCATCAGCAGATTTCGGTGTGAAAAATACATTTTTCTGCATTTCTTTAATATTTTCACTGTTATCACAGAACAATCTAGCGAGTGTTATTTTCCTGATTTCTGCGAGCTGATCTATAGATGTTATAACAAGAGAAATTTGTAGTTCGAATTAAAACAAAATTAAAAAACTATATTAGGTGATAAATGGTATTGTGGTATATAATGATTAATAATTATTATTAATAAATCGTTGTTACTAACATTCGTTGAAGACGCCTGGTGAATCGTAAAAATATCTATCAGCTAGCCGAGTTCGTATAAACTGCTCCATGATTATACATCCCATTGTAGGTCCTACCATTGAGTAGTCATCGTGTTTCTCAAATAATACTCCGATCAAAAGATCTATATCGTCCCATGATTTGTATATATTCAATAATTTTTCAGTTGCCTGATAATAAAATATATTTTTGACTAACAATCAGTGTTCCTACTTAAATTCCTAGTTTATGTTAAATACATACTCCTTCGACCATGACCTCGACCAAGTCGTCAACACTTTTTATAATTTTCAATTCACAGTACTTTCTAAACTGGGTGTAGCTTGGAATCCCGTGATCACGACTACGTTGTATGGCCAAGCTAACAATGTCCACGCCGAACTCATTTTCGTAGGAAAGACTGTATAAATAGTTTGTAATCTAAAAAATATTAAACGGTGGAAACCAACGTAAGATACGTAATAATAATATGTCTATAACTCTGCCCTCGTAGGGACAAGTGCAGTAGGTAACTACCAAATCATGATAAATGAGGTTATTGTGTATTATTTTTAACTTGGACATTCTCTGTCCATTTTTATGTGATAAAAAAATAAAAACGTATTTTAGTCATAATTTAGTTTTTAAATGCGTAACTACCTAATTACATTATACATGTTTTTGTAAAAAAGTATTTGTACAATATATTCCGCAGACACAAAAACAATTGTAACATCTAATAAAACCTATTAAAAAAAAAAATATCTATCAAATATTAGTTAATGCACTGAATTACATTATCGTTACAATTATGCATTTATACTGTGGTTTGTGTTTATATCTGGTATTTGGTCAATTAGTAATATTAGTCGTTAAAACAACCTGTTAACGTACTGGTTTACCTTGACCTATATTCCAATGCTCTACTAATCGAAGAAAAAATGTTGAAATGTTTTTAATATAATATAATATAATAAAATACGAACTAACTGGTTTTTTCAATGAGTAAGTAGGTAGGTGTAGGTTTATTGTTTACGCGTTTTGCACTTTGGTGCATTTTTAAATAAAAAATACTGAAATATATATAAATTGTTGTATGATTACGCAGATATTATATAAATATACAGTTAATTAATAAAATTCATATGTAATGTAAAAAATAATGAGTTCAATAAAAAACAAAACATTTTTTTTACAAACTATGTGGATTTATATCATTTGAAATTTCCATATAGCCAAGTTTATATTATTATTAAATACCTTTACCTTAAATATGTCGTAATAGGTATCTACTGATAAAGACGAAATATTATTGTCCATCATTTCACTTTTATACCAATCGCACTTGCTATTATAAGGGCAGCCTACTAAAAAATATTATAATATTATATTCAAATAAATACATACGGTCTGAGACAACAGCACATCAATTTTTTGCGTATTTTGCATCGAGAGTCCTCTAATTAGGTAGTCCATGAAATGTACTTGTAAGTAGTTAGACGTCTGATTATAATGTTCATTTAACGACAAACTATCGTCTATCACACGGGTTTCAGTATACAAACTATAAACAAAAATGTGGTGTCATCAAAGGCGGATACGAGAAGAGGTCAAAATTTCTCTACTTATATAACTCATCTCTATTATCTTCTATTAAATAAATACATGTTTATTATGGTATATATTCAATATTAACACATAGGAACATATATAAAAAAAAATATCATAGTGTCTTAAACAGTTTTTAATTTTAATTAATTTGTATCTTTTTGAATAAAATATTGGAAAATTTAAATATAATTACTATAGTTTCTACCTATGTTTTTCAATACGTAATTGTTTTATGTTACTTGTCTACCAGTATGTTCTGTAACGAAATAAACTTTTTTCAAATTATTATACAACTAAAATGTTTAAATTGTTAGTGTCTTAACATTTTAATGAGTAATTTTTTAGTAACTCTAAATACTTATATTAGTTATGATTATCTTACTATATTCCACAGTAAATATATTGATATAACCCATACCTATTTAATAAGTAACCGTTAAGTTAATTATAGTAATATTTAGTTAAAAATGGATCTATATCACAAGTAAAATGTTATAAAATGTGAACAGGATACCTACTTATTATTAATTGTTCGCTATAATTTCCAAAATAAACAATTAAAAAAAAGTAAACACTAAACGATATTCAGATAATATAAACTTTTTGTATTAAGTTTTTAACTTATAGATTAGAATATTAGATACACCATACATCATATCTAATATTGTTTTTCCTTTAATATTTATATTATTCTGAGTAAATAAAAATTATCACTAACCAGAAGTTTGATTTATACATATCAATATTTCAAAAAACTACTGGACATTTTACGTAATGGTATTAAAATAAAGGTTAAATTTTTAAAACTATGAACAGTTATTAATAGACTAAACATTTGGTTGATGGTCACCATAATAATGCGAATAATGTAGTACCTACTTTGAACATAACTAATTTTACTGTATATATATATATATATATAATACACTTTTTAGTGTCTAACACCTTCTTATTTTATTTATAGAGTTGGTGTCATCCTCAAGTGCGTTAATCGGACGGTGTAAATTTGCTCCCAATAATCCAGCACGTAGAATTTAAAAATGTTATATTGTAATATTATTAGTATTATTAGGTATTCAAATATTTATCCATTGATCATTTGTACGAACAGTTCTCACAAAAAGTATAATGTATAAACACTTGACTGTGCGTGTGCATATATGGGTTTATGGTATATGGTATATGTTTTATAATCCTAAATAGTGGAGATTCTTAACCTTTAATGGAATTACGAATCACTTCCAAAGTTCCAAATATAAAGTATAAACTATGGTTGAAATATACTAGGTTGTTGTAGTAATATCTCTACTCTGTCAATTTATTAATTACTGATAATAAAATGGTAGCATTATGTATTCTCATTGGTAAATTAATTTTAAAATATATTTTTTATAATTTGAATAAGGAATATACGCCATGTGACATGTATAAAACTAAACTTATTCGTAATGCATTGATACATTACTGTTTATATTCTGCGATAAAATTGAAAGTTGGAAATAAATCATCAGGACGAACCGATCGGTTCGAAAAATTGAATGATAAGTTAAATAATAATAATAATAATAATGCTAACGCATCATAACCATATACCATACCTCAGGGCCTCGTTGAACACGGAATTGGCAAACGGCAATATCGCGGTGGCAAAACTGTTGCTAACCGTCGGGTCTTCGGTCTCGTCGTACATGTCGCTGTATCCTTCTTGCAACATTTCCAGCTCCGGCGTGTTCGCGTGTCTTTTGCCCATCAGCGCGGGCAGCCACTCGCTGTAGGTGATGTGCTGGACGAACGCGGTGATTATTTTCCGCGTCTCCTGGAACGTCCTCTCGTCGTCCCAATGCTGGTTGAGCAGCGACAGTTGGATGGCGATCCGGTTGTGTTCCCTCGTCCACATCGTGTACATGGCCGTCAAATGTGGTTGCACGTTCGCCCGGCCGCCGGTTTTGAAACACGTGTCGCCGGACCGGCAAAATTCCGTACCGTTTGCCATCGTCACGTGTTGCATCAGACTGTCGCTAACGTGCGTCGACAGCAGGCCTAGCGATTTCGTCCTCAACGATAACGTTTGATCCTCGGTCGAACCGTACACCATCGACGCGTCTAAATAATGTGTCGCCAAGTTCAACTGCAATAATTCAACGATAACCGATTAAAGATTATTGACAAACACGTTTTTTTTTTTTTTTTATTAATTATTTACACTAAATTATAATATATATATATATTTTTATCGCGTAAGGTATTATTGAAAAAAATTAAATTGCCTTTTCGTTTAGTATCATAAACCGTTTATATTTATTGTTAATTTCTTATTCGTTACATAATATTTTGAAGAAAATTTCGTTTTAATACTAAATATTAGTACTTTTGAATAGTAAAGAAATTAATATATATTTCTAATATCATAATATTAGATAAATGCATAAATATTAGTGCAATGATAAATGATACAGTTAATCGGTAAAAGATTAATTTAAAAATTTCAGATTAAAAAAAAAAAAAATGGAGATACATGAATTTCAGGTTTAACAACAAAATTTTTTTATATTACGTATTGGGTTCTTTGAGTTAAAACTGAATATAACCAAGATATAAAGGATCGTTAAAGCAAATTTTACTAAATTTGAGAATTAATATTCAATGATCGACTCTATTGAATGCTTTCTCAAAGTTTGTGTAAATAGCGTCTGTTTGTTGTCCAATAAAGAAAGAATTTAGAATAAATTGTTCAAAGGTAATATTAAATATTTTTATTAGCAGATTATATACTACAGAAACTATGCCATTGACCTATTATAATATAATATTTTTGAATATAACAAATATTATTATTATTATTGTAAATTATAAGCTGGTAATTCTTTTACAATTTTTTTTTACTTTGTTAGTACCTAGTTTGGTGGTTAGGTTAGATTAGTTAGCATTAAATATTAAGACTATGACTCAGTGAGTTTAAAAGTAATTAATATAATATAAAAATTATAATCAAATTGAAATATTTTCTTTATAATATACTATATGAATGTTAAATCTAAAACTTGCTCAAAACATAGAATAAGTGGGCTATTAATAACAACAGCACATTTTGAGAATGTTTGAATAAAGTTATAGAACCTCAGACAGAATATTCTTAAAACTTAAATATTAATTTCAAAATGTCGTTTAAAATTACTTACTACTTAGAATATTAATTTGTTATCTGGGATTATTATTACTTACTTATAAAAAATTTAATAATTATCTGTTTATGATCGGTTTAAGAAGAGTGGGTGACCATAGAAGTCACTAATTTACTATGAGATGTCAAATATTATTAAAACCGACCGAATTCCGAAATCAAAATGTTGTCTCTGATAATTAATGAATAATATTGTTATCTAATCGCAATTATTGTTTAAGTATAAATCAATTAAACAATAGGCAAAATTTCAAGAACTTAGGACGTAATAATTACTTGTTCTCTGGGACCAAATGTGCAACTGGAACTCATAGCGGGCATCGAACGCACATAGTTTATGCATTTGCGGTTTGACGGAGAGTGAAAATCATCGTCTTTCGATATCATAATTGGTGCGCATGATGGGTGTCTGAAATTATACATTAGTTCCATCCCGTTGTCGTTACAACATTCCACTGATTGGTTTTTTGTCACTAAATATAAGCAAAAAAAAAAAAAAATTATTAAACTTGAATACCTATACTTAAAATTTATATAACTACATATAAATTCTTACACATGCTTGAAAATACGGTATGTGATAGGTCATGCCCTATGAAAATAGTCCAAAATGACATTGCAATAGTTTTTTCGTTGTATATCGAGTTTTTGTCTTTTATGAGACTGGTACTTAACTCCTTAGGAATTGGAATTTCTTTGATTGAATTTATACCTATTTACGCGAATAAATTAATAAATATTAGGAAATTAATATATTACTAGCAATGGTTATTCACTAAAAAATAAGATATGCGAGTTGAAATTAACTGAAATTTATTACTACCGTCATGATACGCAGGAAACAGTAAACGTTTATAAGCTGTTTTCGATTTTCCCAAAAATGTCTGTCTCATATTATTACAAGATCCGTCTGATGTGCGATATTGTAAGTTCAACCCTTCGCATGTAGTATTATTGAAGTATTTGGATAAACACGTTTTACCTAATGACGTTTGGTCTAATCTCACTTTGACCAACTTTTTAGCACAACGTGATTTGCTAATCCCATATCTAAAATAGAAATTTTTTATCGTTATTTTTTCATTGTTGAATTTCATAATACTTATATTATACCGTAAACAATATTTGGACATGATATATTGAGAAGCATGAATAAGAATTTCAGCATTACTATATGTTACATTTTCTTCTTGGGATAGCTTAGCATCGATCTGTTGTCCATAAGATGGCCTTACGGTTTTATCATGAACTTTAGCACACGATATCATATTTTCCACACAAGAGAGCATGTTAATTTGTTGGGTACCGTATTGAATCGCATTTTCTAGATCTTGGTTGGTGATATTCAAAAACATTTTTGATAATTGAACATCTATTATCATAATAAATACATATAAAATAAACTATGATTACACATAACTATAATTAACAGTTCACTAAATCTAAAATTCAAATATAATTTGTCAAATTACCTCTTTTATTCAATTCGCATTTACAACACGATGATAAGAATAACTGTATGAAAACAAATAATTCTATGTACATTATTGATGTTCTCATTTTGGTTATAATTAATTCATAAACAGTAAGTAGATACCACTACCTAAATATATGACAAACAAAAATAATTATTTATTATTAATATATATATTTTTTCTCTAAAATATAAGAATTATATTTAATTATATAATTAAGAGATATATTAAATTGTATCTATATTGTACCTAGAATCCAAGTATCTACCTTATAAAATATAATTAAATGTTTCTTTTTTTTTAATAATTTGTATAACATGAAAATTTTATTTATTCAATTCTATAGATACATATAGTATTATTATAACTTAATATATAGTACATACCGAACATATAGTATAGGTTTTTTTTTTTAAATGTATTTTTTAAATTATTAGATACTATTGTAGAATCGAACTCAAAGTTTATGTGTCGAACTGAACTGAATATTTACGTTTATAATCGCATCAAATTATGTAATATGTATCTAATGGGTATATACGAGTATCTAAAATAAAATATTTTATTTTTCA
Organism: Eriosoma lanigerum; assembly: GCA_013282895.1. Lineage (NCBI taxonomy): Eukaryota > Metazoa > Arthropoda > Insecta > Hemiptera > Aphididae > Eriosoma > Eriosoma lanigerum. The sequence goes on from CM023362.1 coordinate 6,500,964, forward strand.
TGATTAGTTCACATAAGATTATAAATGTAAAAATGTAACCTATTTTCATAAAACTAATTGTGTAACCATATAACTAGGGTTGGGGTTCATAAAAATATGACGAAATATGTATGCTTTTATGTACTAAAATATAGTTGAACATGCAAGGAAAATGAGCATTTAATATGTTATGTATATAAGATTCAGATTCAGTTAATAATATATAAAATTATGTTTTGTTTTTTGCTATTTTATACCGAAAACCTTTAAATAAATGATTAATAACAGTAAATAGTCTAAATGTGCTCTTATATACGCATATTACAATTTCGACAGTTAAATAAGAACATCATGAAACGAATTTCCACCTATGAATAATGTATTCAATAGTAGGTAAATCGTAAAGTAATAAAATGCAAAATCATTAACTTTCTAACCCTATATGGCTATATTATAATATAACTATTAACTATATAACCAAACCTATTCGGAACGTCCCACTGTGTTCAACCTATTCAATACCTAAGTTGTTTTACAAAATTACATATTTTAGAAAATTAATCGTTCATATTAAAATAAAAATTTTTTTTTTGGTTACAGATATTATATATTATAGCACGTTTAACTACATACCAGTGTACCTTGTAAATCAAGGTCAGACTGGTTACTACAGACTGTCATTTACCGGTAACGCCCTATCCTTATGTGGTCTTTTTAAAAATATAAAACTCAACTGTAATGAGTAAAACAAATTTACATTAAGTGGGCAAATACTGATTATTGATAATATTATAACATAAAATATGTGATCGGAACATTTTATCTAAATATTAAATTGTAAATTCAGTTTTGTAAGTCAATAGTCACCGAGGCCTTTAGTAACCAGTACGACCCTGTCGTATCAAATATATATTTTAACTACATCTTTATGCATAATTAATGTCCAGTATAAAAAAAGTTTTGTTTTTTGATCGACTATACAAGTTTATACATAAGATATAGAGGAAAATAATTTAAATGTTAATTTACTATATGCATATTACTCGTTATAATATACTATTAACATTGGAATTTTATTGAAATTCATTAAATACCTATGGTGTACCTAAATGTATGGTGATAGGAATTCGTAGCACTTAATAAGTACTACTTATATATAATTAAATTCCACTGATAGGATATTTTATCTGTACAAATTAATGTAAACTCTACCGGTTATAAAATTTCACTTCTTAAAAATGTAAATTCAACATGTACGACTATTCTACCTGTAAGAATAATTAAAATATTTATAATTAAAAACATAATAATATTTTACCGCATTCATTTAATATTTCTTGTAAAACGTCCATCATAGAATCAACTATACCAAACTGTGAATTGTAATGGTACAAATATTATACAATTACCTATTACGTATAATACATATTATATTATATTATATTGTAATAGAATCTCATAAAATTTCTCATTATTTGCATTACCTACTTTAATGAAAGTATTAGATAATAATTATGGTTTTGTAAATTGTCTAAAGCTATCTTAAGGTTGTATTTTACGTAGGTAAGTAAAAAATCTTATTTCAGGTGTTACAGGTGATTTTTACCTTCCAAATTTTTATCTCAGGGGGTAAAAATTACCTGGTGTAAAATATTTTACTTCAGTAAAAATTTATGTGGTAAATCCTTCATGGTTAAAATCGCCTGCCGTAAAAATCACCTAGTGTACCAGGCGATTTTTACCCACTAAATTTTAACCACGAAGGGTTTACCATCTAAATTTTTACTAAAGTAAAACATTTTACCCACCTGTATTTTTACCGAGAAGTGTAAAATTCGACCATTTAAATTTTTACTTTAGTGCTAAAAATTTAACAGAAATAAACATTTTACCCACTTAGTTTTTTACTAAATGGGGTAAAAATTGATTGAGGTAAAAATCTTCTGGTTTAACAGACAATTTTTTTATCCCTCTGATTTGTTACCTTATTGTTTAAAAAAATATATTATAATATAAAATACTATAGATTTTAAAAGTTTAGTATTTTTAATTTTAATATGATAAATTTATAAATATTATTTATAAGTAATAATATTATTTATTAGACATAAGTAGGTACATTGCATAATTATAATTATTGTATTGTATGATTATATTAATGTTTTTCTAATTAAAAATAAAATGTTTAGGGAAGTATTTAAATAAAGAAATATTTACCTACACATATTTATATTAATCAAATGTAAATTAACTCAGGTAATTTTTACACAATATAGTGAAAAATTAAGGAGGTAAAATATTTTACCTCAGTAAAAATTTAGGTGAATATAACAATGTGTTTATTATTTCAAATTACAATTTAAATTGATTTAATGCAAATTCCAACAACGGCCACTCAAAATTGATAATATTTTAACAGGTAACGAAAAACCATACCCGGTCAGAAAAAACGCAAGTAGGTAGGTAGGTACACAATTTTATATAATAAAAATATAAAGTAGCTAAATCAAAAGGAGAAAAATAAATAATTACAAGCCATTTAATTCGACAATTAAAGTACTAAATATAAAACACCCATGATTTTTAATAATGTTATTTGATTTTAATGTATTTATGGATTTAATATTGTGCAGCCAAATAAAATAAATTGTTACTTTTATATTAATTACTTAAATAATAATGTTTCTATGAAAGCAAACAATATGGTACTCACTCCTTTACTAAAAATGAACAGCCGGCTAGAAATGTTTCTGTTATACGAACAAACGTAAAAAATAAGTATTTTAACAATGTTCGAGCAACATACAGCGAGTCGATTATTTGTTATTCGTCAAAGAGTTTTGTCTTGAACGTCTTTGCTTCTCCCTTCCATACTATAAGAACGTACATTAAAATTAACAACCTATACGGGAGTGGATAATGTAATATTAATATTAAATTCCACCTAAAAGTTAATAGAATTGATATTGATGATTTAAATTCCCAATGTAAAAGAATTTCATATAAGGACGTATATTTCATTAGTCAATAACTATGAGTATTATAACCGCTAAACCGGTTTAGTGTTTCTATTGAAACAAAAATTAAAAACTGATTTGAATATTTTGGTACCTACTATTACTTTCTTTCTTGTCAGCGATAATAGTAGTTATATAGTAGTTAAATAATATTATTTAGATGTAATAACACGAAAATATTCGTGAAAATCTTGAGTCTTAATTCTAGAACACTTACGATTTAAAATTTTATTTGTACATAATATAACTTATAAGTCGAACCCAAACCTTGAAGACAATTGTGTTAGATATTTATATAGTTATTTTTCAAATGGTTTTTAATTTTAGGGAAATAAGTTACGATTGATTATTTTTATTTTTATTTACTGTTTACACATTTTTCAAAAAATTAACTATATTATTAAATAGATCCGTAAACCCGTTAATAAATAATTTTATTTATTTTTTAAATAACGTAAATAATTAAAAATTGTAACGCGTTAGGTAGGTACTTTAAAAATCTGAAACTCAAAAATGTAGGTAGTAAATAAGTTTATTACTCATTTAAAATATAACGAAGAGTAGTTTATTTACATTTAAATAACTCATATTATCCAATTTTTAATATAGTCTTTAGGACTCCTATAGAATTAATAGTGGAACGAAATGTTCTGAATGATTAATTTAGAATGCAATTCATTGCAAATAATGGTTATTAAGCTGATTTTCTTTCACATTCAGCAGTAGAACAAGGTATAATATTCATAAAATTATTAAATTAATTTAGTTCTTCAATTCCAGAGATACTATTCGATGCGTCGTTAATTAATATTATTAATCCTCTTAAAGATAATTTTTTATTTTAATTAGAAAACTGTTGGAAAGTATTTTTACTTTATGTTCCCCAAAACGAATATTTACTTCTGGAGGCCATATTGTTTTTATTTACAATTTGAAAGTTTTATCTGATTAATTTGACCCGTCATTTCTACACGTGTCAAATGGACGCGATCATTTCGACTAGCGAAGTTTTTTTACAAACTTTTTTTTAGTTTTTTAATGTCGGTATGTATTTTTAGAAGATTTAGTAAAGTGTTTATGTAAGGCTGGATACATAATATTGGCATTAAAACTGAATTATAAAGATTTGAAGGATCATATTAAGGATGTAATATATCTTTTCTACATCGTGTATCAAACATAAAAATCCAACTATTATCAATTTTTCATCAATACGCTTGTTAAATCTAAATTAATTATTACAAGTTTTTTTGAGTGGGTACTGGGTATAAGCACATTTTTTATCGCATACCCGTGCCTACTATACACTACATTATTGCTGGTGATGTGACAAACCCTTACATTTGAGTTCGAACCCAAACTGAACTATTAAAAATAAAAAAACTATAAAAAATCCATACTTTGTTAGAAAAAATATCAGGTCGAAATAGTAGAATTGGTTCGAAAGTTTGTGGTAAAAAGTTCCAGAAAGTTCGTCACATCACTAGTTTTAAGGTCTTAACTAAAATATGTATTTCTTTGATTCGTTATATATTGATACGAATTAGCTTTGTTCAATAATATACCCATTATATATCTATTATGATTTTAAATATTATAATGCTAGGGCTAATACACTTAGCACTTAACATATCTTTGTACACATTTCTCATTAATCGTTATCCCTCATAGGAATGTTAATGCATTAGTATTTGTCATTTAGTTGTCGTCAGTTAAAGTTATTTAAATGGGTTTTATAAATAATGCCGTCTAGACATTTAATTTGTTTTTGCTTTCTAATTTAAGTACCTTTATTATACTCGTATGATAATATGATGACGCATATAGTAATATGTGGATATAGTAACGAAAATTTTATAAAACAATTATTACACAGTTTTAAAATATTTTAATATAATATAAACATTATCTATAATTTTCTAATTATTAAACCAATTTTTATGAAGGATTTCAAATTAAATCAAAAATACTATTGTAATTTTAAACGTAGGCTAGCGTATTAATAGATATTAAGGGCATTTTTAAATTAATTAAAATATTGTTTGCCAAAATAATAATAATATAGTAAATGATAATATAAATAATGATTGTAAAATAGAGTCAAAATTGTAGAAAATGTTGTTGTGTTAAATAATTAATTTAATCATTATTGTGATTTCAAAAAATTTAATTCTGTTAATTTTTGGTTCGGTTGTCTATAATAACAAAGAAAGTATAGTTATTAATTTCTAATTGTATTCTTTTACTTAAAATAGTTTTTTTTTTTACATTGTTATAGTTATTGTTGAATACCTATTCAATAAATAAATAAAAATAACACAATATACCTACTGTGTATAGGTGTGTATACCTATTAGATGAAATGACTATGAAATGTAACGATCGAGTCGAAATTATTTATAATTTTTATTAAATATACCTACCTACTTACAAAAAAATATTATGTTATTTCAAAAGAGGTTTGAATAATTTATGAACTATATAGTTTTATAAAAATCGTAGGTACTTATAAATGTTTTGTAATAGAATTATAGTCCCGATATTTTTCCGGGACTTAATAATTTTTCTAAAAGACATTGAAGGATTATAGATCTCTTGCTTCCTTTAATCCGTCTCTGATGATCTAGGACATCTTGGTGTAAACCCATCTTAGCGTATATAAATATTAATATAAAACAAAATGGTAATTTATTATCATGTATAAATAATAAAAAGTAAAAAAGTGGGAAGGTTCCGGACGTTATTCCTTCGTCTCTTCGGTCCTTGGAAAAATTAGTGGTTTATTATAACTAAGATTTGAATGCAATGATATTGTATATAATATAATAAATAAAATATTATATAATATAATAAAATATATTATACCTACTGATAAACCGTTCCAAATTTTAACACATATTATGTAAACTACTTACCTATGAGACTACTCAAAAAAATTTAAAGTATCTACGTTCGAAATTGCATCAGTTATCATGAAAAATCTAAAATCAATTTCGTCAAAATTACGTATTCGCTGTTTTTCCGTCTATTTTTGGTAGTTTTTCTTCTCCCAAGGAAAAAATTTTGAGAAATTCGAAAAATGAGGCGAATAAAATAAGGTGCCAATTAGACGCAATTTGCTACCAAAAGCATACCCTACTTGGGAGGTTTATGCTAATAATAATTTCCTAAAGAGGGGAAATTTGTAGAACTCTGATGAAGTATTATAGTAAAAAGTTTAATAGTATATTTGCACACTGCAAAATTTTATGTCACTGCGGACTACGTTGTATAAACCTATGCTGGATTTTGAATCCAAATTGAACAAAGAAAGACGTTTTGAGAGGGATTGTGAACTCTTAACTTCCCCCTTGTGTACGTTACTGATTTTATAATGGATATTTAAAATTACGAAAATATGGGTATATATCTCGTATTGTAAATAAATTAAAATAGAAAAAAAAAATGTTTAAAATATGCATTATTTAATAAACGCTTAATAAATCATTCTGTATATAGTATTATAGTAGTTATAATAATGAAGGGGTGCAGGAAATCTAATGATATTCGTTATTTTTAAATACTTAAATATGTAAATTTATGTCTTCGAATGTCATGTGGAGGTATACGCATGATGGATATGAAATCTGATCATTATTAATATTCATTTTACTTTAGAAATTCAATTATCTGATATACATTATAAATATTTAATTAGATCAAACGCAATTTGTACTATTAGTTTTTTTGCAAATACAGGTTAAACGTTAAACTTATTAAACGATATTATATTAATTTATGTCTATGTATAATAATCGATAATCGCATTGGTTTCTCAATTTGTAATGTTGAATTGTGCTATGGATAATCTCCAATATTTTCACATGTTTTATTTTGTAATACTCGTATAGGTAAATTAATGTCAAAAATAATTAAAATTAATTATATAATTTTAAATTCGTGTAAAGTACCTATTCGAATACAAGTTTAATCGAGTAATACTCGTTAAATACATTTAAAGTATCGTTATTGATATTTTAAATACAATTTTTTCAAAGTATATATTAAGTATTATTAACGAAATAAAAATAAAAATAATTTAATTAATTATTCATGAATTAACAATTACCTAGTTCACATTAAATCTGTAAATAACATATTATTATTATTATTATTATTATTAATATACAATTTTATAATTAATAGTTGTATAAAAATGATCTTTAATACGTTATATATGTTTTTTTTTTTTTTTTAAAATAATAGGGAATACTATGTATTCAAATACTTATTTACCTATTCTAATTTAAATATTAGTGATAAAATATTTTTTCAAACGTATATTTGTGTTTTTATAAATTCAGAATAGAAATAATAAATTAAACAATAATCGGTATTTACAATCTAGCCAAGAATTATGACGTACTATTGAGACCCACAAATACGGTTTTACAGTAGGTACAGAACAAACAAAACGAATAGGTAATGCATAATATTACCATTGATTATATAACATAACATTATATACCTATATGTATATATTTTTTTTTTTTTTATAATCCGTTTGTTAACATCGAAATAGGTATATAAAACCGGTTTAGCGACATTTGATAAATTATGAGTTTTCGAAGAAAGCACTGGAAAGTCACTTATACCTTGTACACCAGGAAATTAATGACATCTATACTTTTCGAATTTCAGGTAAAATGTACTTTTGGTTGTAAATTATAATCTTGCGTCTAACGCGTTATATACCTATACTCGCCCACTTACTGTCAAAGCCAACGGGATATTCCATCGGTGGGTGGCGGAGAGGGGTGGGCAAGGAAGGAGGGCGTAAATTGTTCTGTTGGAAACGAAATGCATTTGTTGCAATGGTGCATTGTCATTCAGTGTTATTCGGGTACCGTTCGCTTAATGTTGTAGGCCTTGCATTATTTTTTATACGTCTGCAGCAAGTTATAAATTTCGTGTAAAGTAAAGTAAGTATCTACTTATTTTTAATCATTTTAATTATTATTATTAATTACCTATTAAAATTATTGTATTAATGAAAAATATATTACGTCTCTTTGGTCCTCGGTGACAGGATAATATGTATTATTATAAGAGCGGCTGGGATTTTGATACAATGTTATTTTTTTCTGTTTCCAAACATCATAGCTCCGAAAGTGGAAAATATGTGTTAAACGATAGTAATTATTTTAATCAATACATTTTTTTTTTTTATGTTTTCCGTAAAATTAAACGTCTTAGGCCATTTTTTATGTTTTTAAATCATTTTTCACAAACATCTTCTTTTTTTCTACAATAGTATTAATAGTTATTTAAAATAAAATTATAGTACCTGTATGATAAAAATATAACCGTAATAGCAATTTATTATCAAATCTCGAAATTTATAATTGTAATAAAACTATCATAAATTTATAATATTTTTATTTATAACTATTTTTAAAAATGAAAAAGCAATATTTTTCCGGTAATAATCTAAAATAAAAAAATAGGATTAGTGAATAAGCTAAAATATATTTTTAAATTATTATTTCAGAAGACAATACCTATAAATGATAATTGAAACATAAATAAATAATAATTAATAACATATTTTTATGTTACTCTTATTTTTTGTGTTATGATCAATACATTTTAAATACATTTCAATAGTGCATTTTTCTAGAATTTAAAGTTTTATTTTACATTTTAACGAGACCATTTTTTGTACTTTGTTAAAGTATAAAAATCACAGTCTAATTATTATTAATATTTATTATATTTATTATTAAGATTTCTAACCAGTATCTATATCTGAAAGTTATAATAACTTATATAGGTTCTTACCTATTAAGTTATTAACTTTATATTTTTTTTATTATTAAAAAATATGATATAATATACTAATATTTTTGAGAAACTTTGTGTATTGTTAATATTATTATGATATATATTATCATCTAAACTATTAAGCCTGACTTATCTTAAATACAAAGTTATTTATGTTTGTAAAATCATTATAGTTTATGAAAATAGGTTAGTAATTTGGATTTGAAATGACTTCACTGAGGTTCATTAGATTGTTGTTATACATAGTGGTATACTCATCATCAGTTACAGGAGATGTAGATAAGAAAGGTAAATTTAAATTCTATAATGTTTATCTTGAATTTTATTTTGTAATCTGTCTTATTAAAAAAAAAAAAAATTATTATTATTTACAGTAGTGGTTTACTTAAGAAATTCGGTATTTAATATCACAAACCAAGATCTGGAAAATGCAATACAGTATGGTACCCATCATGTGAACATGTTTTCTTGTATGGAGAACACGATATCGTATGCTAATGTCAATGTTAAAATTGGAACTCCGTCTCATGGACAGATGATCAATTCTAGGTCATCATCCATAGAGGGCCAATTAGATTCTCGTTCTGCTGAAATCGTTGTTAGAGCGTCTCAGTACATAATGTCCAATTATTGTTTACGGTATAATAGAAAAATATTTAATTAATCAATGAAAGTAGTATTAAAAAGAAGTAACAAACTAATTTAAGTACAATATCTATTTTAGCTATGGGTATAGTGAAATGCACTGTGCTAAAAGGCTGGCGAAGGTGAGATTAGACCGGACGTCGTTAGGTAAAATGTGTTTATCCAAATACAACAATAAAACTACATGCGAAGGATTGAACTTACAATATCGCACATCGGACGGCATTTGTAATAATTTAAGGCATGCCTTCTGGGGAAAATCAAATACAGCTTATAAACGTTTACTGTTTCCTGCGTATAATGATGGTAAATTATTTTTAATTATTTAGTTTAATTCAAATACCAACCCAACAACGACTTGAAAATTAATAGTGTCTGATATAACGGTTGATGATTATGATTTTGTAAATAGGTTTAAGTTCAATGAAAGATCTCCCTAATCCTAGGAAATTGAGCACTAGCTTCGTGAATGACGAAGAGTCGGCTGATTCCGTAAAAACGTTGGCAATGGCATTTTGGACGGTTTTCATAGGACACGACCTATCCCAGACCGCGTTGTCTAGCATGTGTAAGTTTATTACTACATACTTAATTGTTTAAAAATTAGATAATTTTAATTAGATTATTAAATTTAGTGACAAAAAATCAATCGGTGGAATGTTGTGACGAAAACGGAAAGGAACTAATGCCTCATTATAGGCACCCGTCCTGCGCGCCGATAACAATACCGGAAAACGATCAATTTTATACGCCATTGGGTCGGAATTGTATGAACTATGTACGTTCGATGCCCGCTATGAGGACCAGTTGCACATTCGGACCGCGAGAACAAGTAATATTTGAGTAATAATAATCGCTAAGGTGTTTTTTTTTTTTTTTTTTTAATTTTCCCTTAAACTATAATAATTGAACATTATTACCAAAAATATTACGATTTTCATGCTAAAAATTATATAATTTTTCATAGGTAATAATATTACTACCTACTACTACTCCTATCAGTGGCGTATTTTTATTATTTTTCTGGAGAGGGGGGGTCAAGTGGTTTATATTATCTATACCTGCTTAGTAACTAAATAATTCTACCTATAATAACTTATAAAAAATATTATTTTATTTTCGTTCTGGGGGTTTCTAGTACTCCTGGACATACCCCGAAAATACGCCACTGATTCCTATTGCTATTTCTAAGCGCTACGTAGTACGTACCATGGCGATCCTTGACTTCCAAAACAATTATTATACACTTATCCCGCCCTTATGCTCCGTTTCTCTAGACACCCATCTGTTGTTGATAATTATATTTACTTTATATTGACTTTTCGAAAGATCCTGTTTTCTGGTTCCTTTCATTTTCAAATGCGTGTGGCGTCAGGTACGCCTGACCGGTGTATTTATCAAATAATTTTCAGGTTGGGACCGAATGCCGGAGGGACCAGGATAACAAAGTGGACTATATATAAAAATGATTGTAAACAAATACCTTTATCATGTTGAAAAAATAGGTTTTATAATTATATTATTATCATATAACAAATACAATATATATTATACAAGAAACAGAATTGTGATTAGGGAGGGAGGAGGGGGAAACTTAATATTAAAAATTTACGTAAATACGTCAAATATATATAACAAACACGTGATAAACATATAACAATAAATAATTATTTAAAGATTGACGACCTGACCAAAACTGTCCGTAATAGTTCCGATTGACCGTTAAATGATGTGGGCGGTTAACATCAGGAGCGCAACGCCGACGAAAAATTCCGCGTTCGTATGCCGACGACGAGCACGGCAAAACAAAGTGCATTGGTGCACACTGCACGTACAATATTAATGTTTCGATTAAGGATTAATAAAAATAAAACGCTAAGCGTACCGTAAGATAATGCACCCGCGTGTACAATAAAATAATTTAATCCGATTGTCGTTTCCCAAATGAAACAAAACAAATTACGTAAATCGAACCTAATAGATAGATCAAACATTTAACACTATCAAACAGCCGTACAAAGATACCCGATGTATCCAGATTAATTTGTTTCGGCTAAAAGCGTTGTAAAAGAAAAAAAACGCGCACGAAAACAAACCGATTATTTGCTATCGCGCATACGCGTCGATAGAAAAAAAAAGTGCGAAATTCACACAAAAAAACAATAATTTAACTAGCAAATGTCGACGGCGACGGCGAAAGCCGCCCAGGGATCATACACACGATCACAGGGATTATACAACTATATGCATATACCGGGCGGTGCGCTCTATCCGTACCGTACATGCGTTTGGGTATTCTTTCCTCGTATATTCTTTTTACACGACATGAACCAACTATCTGATCCTGCACGTCTTTATGTATTTCTTTCTTTCTTTAATTATATTTATGTTAGATACTAACTTTTCAATTACATCCAAAGCGTGATGATAAAATCAAACGGGTTTTTTTTCGTTATTGAATAATAAAAACAACTTTTGGTGAAATGTTTAAACTATAGAATCGCAGGTGAAAATTGTCCATTTACTCTCTCTGATTACACCCAGTCCCGACACTCCACCACATTTTTCCCGCGATTATTTCGTGAAATTATAATGGGCCGATACGTTTAGCCATCCTTTCACCACCACCACCACCACTGGGCGGACTAACCCGTAACTACCCGACTGACCGACGGCCGGAACATTTTCAGGCGAACTTGGCGACGCATTATTTGGACGCGTCGATGGTGTACGGTTCGTCGGAGGAACAGACGCTATCGCTGCGGAAAAAGTCGCTCGGAATGCTGTTGACGTTCACCAGCGACATCGATCAAATGCAACACTTGCCCGTGGTGAACGGCTCGCACGCGTGTCAGTCCGGCGGCACGTGTTTCGCGTCCGGCGACGATCGAGTGAACGTGCAACCGCACATGACGGCCATGTACACGCTGTGGGCGAGGGAACACAACCGGATCGCCATCCAATTGTCGCTGATCAACCTGCACTGGGACGACGAGAGGACGTTCCAGGAGACGCGGAAAATAATCACCGCGTTCGTCCAGCACATCACCTACAGCGAGTGGCTGCCGGCGCTTCTGGGCAAAGGACACGCAGACGCGCGCGAGCTGGAACTGTTCCAGGAGGGATACAGCGACATGTACGACGAGACCGAAGAGCCGATGGTCAGCAACAGTTTCGCCACCGCCGTGTTGCCGTTCGCCAACTCTATGTTCAACGAGACCCTGAGGTTCGCGCGGGTTCTGCATAAAACACCCATCGTCGTATTTATTTATTTAACTCGCGGGGTTTATTCTGAAGACTTTTCTCAACACGTTTGTCCGTTTAGCCAAAATTTTATGAACACTTGAAAATCTATAATTAATTTATAAATCAGGAATAGGATGATAAACTCGCAACTATTTAATATACGTTTAAAATACTGAACCTTTATAATCAATCTCTTTTAAAATTTTTCGTATTTTTATTTAATTTTGCATTTGTTCAGAACATTTTTTTTTTTTATGCTTCCGTAAAAATCCCATCGATAATATATATATCTTGATAAAATTAGTATTAAATAATAACATTATTAACAATGGAATCCAATGACGTTCAGTGTAATATAATATTTGACTTACATTATACATGAAACATAATTTTATTATAATAAATTACGAATTTGATTATTGGCTATAATTTATAATTTTCATATAATATATAAATGTATCAATTAATTACACATATTATATAAAAATCAATTGCGCAAATATCGATTATCAAGTGCGTATCTAGTACTTCTAATTACGCAAAATAAACCCAACTGCGCTTTAGAATAAGCCCTGTTAACTTGTATCGTTGTTCATATTTATTTTTTATTGTATAATTGTTACCACTCTCGTTTGTTAGTTTGTATCAGGAAAATCGATTTAGCCACAACACATTATCGATGAAAGAACATTATAATCGACCGTCGAATTATTTACAGTTGAACTACATGGACGACCTGGTTAGAGGACTGTCTATGCAAAGCACACAAAAAGTCGACATGCTGTTTACTAAAACAGTAAGTGTTTTTTTTCCTAATCAATTACATTATAAACTTTTGATAAATGGTAAAAATATTCAACAATATCCATTTTGTAACGATGTAAGACCACAGCGATAATTTTGTGATCGTGAAAAAATATCAATCTTTAGTATACAATTAAAATTAGGTAAAGTATGAACCAATCAAATTGGTAATAATTTTTAATGTATCGTCTAATATTTTTGTAATTTGCAAATCTATTTATTCTAATTATATAGATTTATAATTTGTTATGTTATGGTAGTATTGAAAATGGGTTGAGTTCATGTAGGTTTTACAATTGTTCAACTTTTAAATATTACATTTTTTTTCCTTACCTATATAATACACAGTGTGTTTCATTTAAATGACAATTCGAAATATATCAGTCAGATGAGCTTAGATCAAAATGGGATTTTTTCAGTATTATGGTTTTAACCAGTGGCGCAACAAGGAAATTATAGATTATACAATTATACATTCAATGATAGAATATTGAATAAATATATATGGAAGACATATTATACACATTTTTATTATCTACCAAAATAATTCAAAGATTTAATTTTCTTTTTGATGTTTTCACCATTTCATCAACTACCATTACTTGGTCAATATTGATATCTATGTGTATAATGAGCGTTCATGATGACCTCAACATGAGAAAAGGCAGTGTCTAATTATTCTAGAATGAGGTCGTGCTCCTCATGATCCGTCCTAACAACATATAGGTGGTTATGCTTATATCATATAAAAAAAAAAATCCATTTACTGCATACAATTGATTATAAAAATATGAACATGCATTAGGTATATGCAAAAGCTGATCTTTACTTATATGTAAAGCAAATTAAAATATAATATCGAGTTCTGGGAGATTCCAAACTTCATCATTGAAATTAGGAGAGAATAAAAGCGACAACTCTCATAGTGTTCATTTTATCCATCCACATTTATAATTTGAGTGTCAATGATTAGGTACGCGCATCCCTTCGTAAATCCGTCACTGATTTTAGTATCTGATATATTTAATATTTATGATATTTTAACTGAATATTTTTCACCATTTATCTTTAATTTTTAACTATTTATAAAAAATTTGCAATGATTTTTTTTAGATGACCAATTTTTTATATAGCTTTTCCGATGATAATTCCTTTGGAATGGACATTGTAAGCTTGGACATACAGCGCAGTCGTGATCATGGAATTCCTAGTTATACACAATTTAGAAAATATTGTGAATTAACCGATATAAATAGTGTCACAGATCTAAATGAGATCATGGTGGAAGGAGTAATAGTTTTTTTTTAAGTTTAATATACTCAGAGACGATTTTGATAAAACTGCAATGAAGGGAGGATATTTTTTATATTTCATTCACTTTTAGTAAAAAAATTTTTAATTTTCTTCTCACCTCTCAAAACCGTCTCTGATTATATATGGGTTATCAGAATTTTAGCTTTTGAATAACATTAAAAACATACTTATGTAATCTTCACCATTTATGTATAACACACAATTTTGATTAATCTGTATAGGTTAGATAATAGGTAGATAATATGCAATATTTGCTAATAATTATTCTATGAATATTAAATGTCTAGGCAGCAGATAAATTACTAAAACAATACAAATCCTGGGATGACATAGATCTTGTGGTTGGTGCTTTATTTGAAAAACGTGATGAAGATTCTATGGTTGGGCCAACTATGGCATGTATCATTACAGACCAATTTGTAAGAACTCGACTGGCGGATCGGTATTTTTATGATTTACCAAACGTATTTATTGAACGTTAGTAACACTAATTATACCATCTTTATTATGTATATTATTATAATGATCATTTTAGATTTATTGTAATTTAACTGTAAATTTAATTTATAGCTCAATTGGCAGAAATTAGAAAAATGACTCTTGCCAGATTGTTTTGTGATAACAGTAAAGAAATTGTGACAATGCAGCAAAAGGTATTCTATAAACCCAAATCTGCTGCTGACTTACTGCAATGTGATTCACCATTAATTCCAAAAATAAATCTTATTTATTGGGCAGAAACCATTGGATCAGAAAACTAATTAAAAATTTCTAACGTATTTGTGTGGAATTATAGTTATTACAATAATCAATCATAATGTATATATATATTATATTAAATCTATTTATATTATACTCACTATTAAAATTTAATATCTTCAAAAGCGTAATTTATTAATACATCTATCTAATAATCTCTGATGTACCTAAATATATCAACTCAATAAAGAATAATACAAATAATATAATAAAAATCAAAGTATACTATTATTACCCTTTAAATGTTTTTAAAAACTTTATATTAAAAAATTCTGTTCAATTGATTAGGTAGGTCGTAGGTACAAATATACAGTAATAATATAATATGTGGTTTAATATAAATCTACTATAGATCAATTTAACATAATATATGTAACTTAATACAATTAGTTTACATTATATTTTCAATAGATAATACTATATTACTAATATTTTACATATTATAATATTATGAATTATCTATAATAGATAGGTACATACATAAAAATTTGTTTATTTTGAGTATTTTTAATCAAAGTATGAATTATACATTTTGCAGAATTTATCAAAGCATATTTGATGTATAAAATATTTCTTTTGCAATAAAATCCTAGATTTTATCCCAATTCATTAATAATTTTAGGATCCTGATGAATTGTATTACCATATTTTGACCTAAGTCTTAATATAGAATTTTATCATTAGGAAATAAAATATTTAAATTAATTTTCATTTAATTATAAATATTTTATTAAAAGCCTTATAATAAATTTTCTAAAATCTATGTACTTAATGAACTTGGGTCTCCAAGTTCCTCCTAGGGTCTAGAAGTTCTAGTATAGGAATAGAATTTAGATTCTGTTAATTTAAACATGATCAATAAAATTTGACACATGTCCCAAAGTGTTTTAAGTTAAAATTAGTTTATATAAACGGTCATATTCATATTTTTCAATCAAAATAAATCTTTAGGTTAATAACTTATATTTTAATAAGAATAATGTATTCAGTAAATACACACACACAAAACATATAAGTATCAATAATTTGATAATCACGAGGATAGGAGTAACAATCAAACATCAAATTATTAAAATATAAATTTTACATTTTCAATTAATGTTTATTATTATACATAGTATTAATGATTGTAAAACAAGTCTTAAATAATATTATTATTTATTTAAATACTATATTCTTATGTGTATTTTAATTTACTTAAAACATAATAAATATAATTATTTCATGATACATTTAATTATTAGTAAATATTAAATATGTTAAACGAAATTTACATTTGAATTTGACAGTAAACAGTAGATAAATAATGTTATGTAAACAACAAATAATCTTTAGAAATGTCTCATATAACAACATTATATTATATTATATTCAATTATTGTATATCAATTAAACAATCAAATATTTGCTGACACCATAAACAAACATAAAAAAAATAATTAAGTTATTAAATGTTATATAAAAATAATTCACTTTTAAATCCTACTAGAAAAATAAAACTATTTTAATAGTTAATCTAACTTAATTTTACGATATCATCAAGTGACAAAATTCAATTCATAATTTAAAAACTATAAATTTAGTGCAGGTACCTATGTAGGAATACATGGTGAATCAGTCAATAATATAATAAATATAAATGGCACTTTGATACTTAGTAATAAATATTAGTATAGGAAACATATAATTAAAAATATATAGGTAACTATCATATTAATTAATTAAATATCTCACTCTCTAATAAATACATAGCATAAATGTTTGAAATTATTGAATATAAAACTAAGTATTTGAGTATATACAATATACATAATTATTGTCAAATTTGAATAATGTCACTTATATGTCAATAATTATTATTTAATATAAATTTGTATGTCAGAGTAAACTTTATTTTTATAATAATTTGAATTGATAAAGACTTAGAATTTAAACTTACATACAAAATATATTTCTAATATTTTCAATGAAAGACACTTGGGCCCAATTATCAGTCTCCTCTGTAATGTCAAAAGTTGATGATGGAAATGTACCTTCAATCATAAATTTGTCCAAGTCAGTTTTGGGTAAATTAACACGAGACTGATTCTAAAAAAAATTATAAAATAATAAATTATAAATAATACATAATAAAAGTTGTCATACAAATACTTAATGATCAGAATATCATGTCAAGAAACATACATATTTAATGTTCAATTATTTTTGTAATGTATAATATCAATATTAAAAAATGTTACAACACAACTGTAAATATTATTAAGCCGTCATTAGTCGTATCAGTGTCAAACGACTGCACATATTACATTGCACACTTTCATAAAACATAAATTTTACTGTTTGATCATTAATATGTCTTATTTTAAAAAGCCATTTAGGCAAATATGATAAATAATAATATATAAATATATTTTATTACTATATATATATATATATATATTATTATTATTATTATATATTAAATACATATTATTTATAAATAATAACTAATAATATAAAAAGTTATACTTTTACTTTTATTTTCATTCATTTATATTATGCGTAAATAAAAATACAATAAAAAGTTTTTTATAAATTTAAATAAAATTACCTATTCATATAAATAAAAAAAGTTTTTATTTAAATTTATAATAATTACAATAAGACCACAATAAGATTGTCATAAATTCTCGTGCACCTAACATCGATTTAAATATCAAGATAATATATTATTCAATAAAAGTTAACCCATGTAAAAGAATAATTGTTGAATTATAATAACATTGCCTCAATAATTTATATAAGAATATCTGTGTAATATTTACCTTAATAGTTTCATAGGAGTCCATTATTACTGATAGAAATAGATTGATGACCACATAAATAAACAAACTTATAAAACAATACAAGTACAAACGACTAAACCACCACAACAATGAAGACTTTGTAGCCATAATTGTAAATGTTGCATACATATCATCACCATTAATTAATGAAAATAAACATTCAGATGTACTTGCTAATGATCGAAACTAAAAATAAATTCAAGTTATCGTTAAATAATATAATTATTATACATTATTGTATATATTTATTGAGAAAATTCGAGTGTTAATTTATAGTTTATAACTTAAAATGAAGTTAGAAGTTCAATGGTTAACATTTTCCTTAAAATATCGAAATCGTAGAATTTTAGAAAATACAACATTTTTATTATTTTATTAAGTTTATATATATTTATAATGTCTGTTATTATCACTATACTACAGTGTCATTAGTGTCAAGACTTATTCACTTTGATAAAGCACTATGGATCACAATTTAATAAGTAAATAATTATAACTTAATATTGAATTCAAAATAAATTTGTCATTTAATTTAATAAAACTAAATATTTCTCTCCATAATTATCCAATATTATATATTTCATATTAAAAATTAATATAGATAAATTATAATTTTAGAAAAAAATCATTAGATTTAAGTAATTAACTAAATAAAAATTCTAGATTTACATTAAAATGAAAATATACTATCTCTGATAAGTTTCAAGAACTTTGATTAATAAACTTAATTTTCAGAATTGACTAAACTACATAAATAATAATTATAACATAATGAATTTGATTTTAAATCATTTTTTGAACATATATTAGATTTTGTTTTTGTATTATTAAGTAGAATAATGTGATAATAAATAAAAATGTGTGTTTATTGTTTACTATGGCCAGAAGGAACTTATAATTAATGTCATGGCTAAACATTAACTTTATATCTACATAATTCAATCATTGAAATGTGAATACTAAAATTTAATGCATAGCTAGCTATTTTAGAGAAATTATTTATTTTAATTCAATTGTATTTTAAAAATATTATTTCTAAAAGTCAAAAGTAAAGTATTCTATAATTAATAATATATTGTATGGCTGTTTATTTACTTTTAAAACAATATTCATTAAATTTTATTACTATGTTAACACTTACTTTCATATGATATGGACCGAGTACTAACCATCCACAAAATGTGAAGCCAGAATATAATAGAATTGCACATAAAATAAATCGTGAAGTATTAGGAAATGCTTGTCTCAATGTTAATATTACACCCTATTTAAATTAAAACAAATTAAATTCAATGTAATTTTCTAATTTAATACAATAAATTGAATTAAGTGATACTTGCATTATAAGTTTTGAAGAATGTTAAATATCTTAAAACTCCAAACCAAACTAACAAATTACCAGTTCCTAGTAAAACACTACATAAATTCCATTGATCACCAATAAATTGCTATAAAAAATATTAACATAATTATAAAATATTTGATAATAGATAAAAATAAAATTGATCATAATATATTATCACGAAAGTGTATTTATCTCAAATAAAAATGCATTTAAAGTTGCATTTCTATAATTCACAGAATCTATAATGATTTTGGACAATATTATATAATTTGTATGGGTTAAATAATGAATACAAAATGTATGTAGACATTTAGAATTTGATTACTCAAATCATAGTTAAAATTTTATATATCATAATTAGTTAGTTCTAAATAGCATAGTTAAATTATAGTAATAAAATACTTATGTTAAAAATAGTGAAATATAAAAAGTAAAAGAATAATTATTATTGAGATAAGTACAGATATAAATTTAAATACCATAATATTTATTTTTAATATTACATTTTATAATTTATTTAGTATTATATATTAATTACTTTCTTTTCTATTTGTTCTTTTATTCCTGAACCACAAATAATAAGTATGTCATTGATGATTATCATTATGTACCATAAATTCCAAAATTCCCATCGGGCTCTATAACTTAATGTTGATTTTAACATGTCTTCAAAATATCTTATAGTTTCCTAAAAAAAATTAAACTGTTTCAATATTAACAAGCACTGTTTAATGGACAAAAGTTATGTAGGAATTACATATTTCAACAGCTGTGCTTTAAATATCGCCCTTGAGCATAGAATCATTGAGATTGCACATATAATTATAACTAAATAATTTAAAACACTTCTCAAAATGGCCTCAATTTTATTGTCAGCTAAAATATTGAAAATAACAAAATATTAATATTTATAATATTAGTCAAATAAGATATCCAAAACTATTTTTTTGACTTACTTATAAATTCTACATCACCTTTACAATTCAATCTAAAAGGATTTACTTCCAAATTCACTAAAACTTGTCCATCCATATCTTCATTGTTTAATGTAATCTGAAATTAAGGTCATTAAATAATTAACCAAGTATAATATTTATATAAAATAACAAACTACAAATAGCTATTATCTAGATAATTTTTAATAATTTGTTAAATAATTTTGTTTTCTATCCTGACGAAGTACATCCACTGGGAGGTCACTTCACTCCGTCATTCCTGTGATATTTTTGTCCTATTTTATCAATTAAGCTAATTGTTCTTATTTGTAACAGATTGCCTAATAAAAAATTAAGTTAAAAAAAAAAAAAAATTTTGTTTTAAATATTTTTAAAATTTTAAACTTTCAGTTAAAACTAAATTTTGTTTATGTATATTTTTGAAATCTAATGTCTATTTATAGAAATTAACATGTTGTTATTAATAATAAAGCAATCGGTGTTTTGTACCATCAATAAAAAAATAATGAAATAAAACTGAAATAAAATTTTTTCACCTAGCATATTATTATAAGTGGTAAATCCTGTCGATATACTGTATATTATATAAAAGTATTTTAGATGAAAGCGAAAATAAAATTATTTAGACGCAGTAATTTAAACTTAACAAGACATTTTAAACCTAACCAACTAACTCATATGTTAAATTGCGACCAGTTTTATTTAAAAGTCCATTTTTTTTCTTTACAATTATACAATTAAGAACTGTCACTTATATTGCTGTTGTTGTTAAAAATATATCTATTTTTTTTAATTAATAAATAATTATGTTTTGATACTTTAAATAAGTACCAAATTGTTACTTTTTGGTAAAATATCTGTAAACTTTGTATGTCAAATATATGTCTATAACTTTTTCTTTGAACTTTTAATCATTGGGTTTTATAAGATCTTCATAAAAATAGTTATTAACTTCATCAGGTTTTTACCTTTGAAAACATCAACCTTTATTAATTACTTTAAAATATCTAAAATTATTGCTGAATGTAAGTTTAAAGTTTAAATAAATTTTACTCAATGAAAAATTCAAATTCAATTAATTAATTTTAAAAATGCATCTTTATACACACAAATTGTATACCTGTTAAAAAAAATACTAATGGCAATATAACTAACAAATATTTTTTAATGTAATAAAAAAAATATTTATTAATTATTAATAATAATAATAATAATAATAATATTAATATTTATTATTATACATAACTTTCAATACCAATTGTTTCATTAGTCATATAAACTAATTATTAATAAAAACTAATTAACTTAAATTTGGCAAGTGAGACTCAAAAACCTCAGATACAGTTCGGACAAGTCATTAAAATACTGTAATTACTATTAAATTGTCAGCTAATATAATTTTCTTTTTTGATAATTCCCATGCAATCATATATATATATGTTATAATTTACAATAATAATTATAAATAGATTAGATTCGTGTGACACTGTCGTTGTCATTATCATATTTTAATGTAAGATGTTATTGTGGGTAGATATTTGTATGGGTATAATACATAATAAATATATACTATTCGTGTAGGACACAATATAACCGAACAGTTTGTATACTGAGTGATCATATTATTTTTTTTAAATGTATGATATTACATTGAAAACATATTGATATGTACATTGATATGTGCACGATTCTTATAATGTGCAAAATTATAATCACACTGTATAATTAGATACATATAATATTAACGTGGTTAACTTGAAATGTTTTGTATTTATATACAAGAGATTTTTGACCTTGTTCGAAAGGTTTAATATAGAAAAGCAAATCTTCCAATAATGTCCAAATATATATTATATAATATACTAACAGTTTCAAAAATGCTACATAATATTAATTTATTGAATGAGAAAAATAAGTATATTATATATAATTTGAAATTTAAAACTAAATATTTTATGTTTAATGATTATAGTTTTACAATTAATATAATATATATATATAAATATATTTGACAAATTTATTAAATACTTGTGAAAAAGAATAATTTCATAATTACTTGAATTTCAAATTTGTAGCAATCAGGAGGTGAATACTTTCCAGCAACCCTAAAGTTCACAGTTTTTAATGAAAACTTTAATTTCGCTTTTAGTAGTGAAGAAAAAGTTATTGTTTTATTATGTTGATTTAGATAATCCTTAATCGAAAATTCTTTTTTTTTCACATCATCAGTAATTGTTATATTCAAGCAGTCTAAAAATTAATATAAAATTTTAAATTTTAAAACATACAAACGCGCATTATTTAATTAGGTACCTTGTATTATTTCTCCATCAAATGTATAGCTTTCATTGAAACCAAATACTAAACCTTCTTTATAACGTACAATACAAAATATTGGGTCCACACTTTGACCATCTTCATTTAGGTATGAGTATGATCCAACTGCATTTTTAATGTTTGCATACTATAAAAACAATAAATATATATAGATATACAATTTGATTTCCAAATAATAAAAAAAGAATTTTTTAACAAAAACTAAGCAAAAAAATATGCAAAAATGAGAAATTAGATATATGCTTTAAACAATTTAAATAAACTAAAAGAAGAAAAATGTTTACTCACAAAAACATAGAATCTTTAAGTTAGTATATATTTATGATTTGTATTATCTTTTAGAGAATAAAAATGTAATATTATAAAAAGACTTAATTTATGTTTCGATTAAAAAAAAAATAAAAAATAAAAAAAATTTTTTTATTTTTATTATTGTACAATATTTAACAAATAATAAAAATTTAATAAATTTTTACCTAACAAAATTTCACATTATAAATATAAAAATATGCAATAATTTAATTTTAATAAGTCAAAAAAAGACAAATTATATTTTTCCAAAATGTTATTATCTTTCAGTTTGAAATATTTAAGTTGTTTATATATTATTAAATTTGTACTGTAATAATAAATAAATACATTTTAATTTTGATATACAATGATAAAAAAAAAAAAAAACAAATTTATTACATATTCAAATACAATTGTCTGATAAGCTAAATTAATTGTTAATAGTTAACTAATATGTAATTATAACCTATGTGATTAAATAAATCATTATTGAAAATTCAATAAAAAGTATAAACGTTTAGTTAAATTATCATTAAATAAATTTAACTCTTGAATATTTAGTTTTGTTCTTTTCATGAGATAAGAATACATTTTATACTTACACTAACTACAGCATAGTTTATAGTTGAATAGAATGATTCAATATCATAAACAGCTAGTGGTCCTAGAGCAGGTGGATAAGAATCTACTTCTCTCGCTGAATCCCATCCTTTAATAAATAAATGTGAAAATGTAATCCTATTTCCCCATGTATAATTTACATGGCTGTAACGAGTGTGAGCAAATAAAGAAAGCTATAAAATAATATGTAAAATATTAAATTTCCTTAGTAGGAACATGTTTTTTTTATCTATTACTTGAAGTGTAACTAAAATGATCTTGATAATTTGAACTAAAAATTTATAAGGAAATCGCCTTCTTGTCTTCCATTTCTCAATTGGATTCATAAAGAAAAATGATAATTTATTACGCATCCTTCTTTCCAATAATACATATTCATCCGAAAAAGGATGACTATATTCTTCATCATTATTTAATAATAAATCACCATCTAAAAAATTGCAAACTCGTAAATTAATGTTAGTAATAATTATTAAAATCAAAATTAAAATAATATAGGTTTTATATAATATAAACAATAATTGTACCATCATTATAATATAAACTTAAATATTAATTAATACTTAATATTAGTAGTAATGTAGTATGAAATATAATAAATAATAGTAAGTAATCGGAAATTTGTAATAAAAATATTTTTGTATGCAATTTTGCTTTAGTTTACTTATTAGTTTTTAACATAACATTGATCATTGTCAGTGGCCGGACAGATACTTCAAGTAGTTCAATGGAACTACCTAAAAATGAGATAGGTGGGTCTACAGAAAAATTTTTCCTTCAAAATTTACAAAAATTGCTTACATATTTGATGCAAAATAGATAATTAGCATTATTATATTAAATTATTAGATAATAAGTAAAAATAAGAATGGATACGTATCAAATAAAATCAATTGAACTGCCTGTTTCGGTGTAACTGATAATCTATTTCAGAATAACATAATATTTATAAATTCGGATTTATAATAATCAGAAATCTGGTGTGCATTATTTCTATCGCTAATAGATATTTAATATAAATTAGTATTGAGAAATTACATTTTATATTATGAACAAATAAATTAATATCTAATGAAAAACCAACAATTAAATTGTTGCTCACAAATATTGACATATTAACAGTTATATTATACTGTACATACCGGAATCGTTTTGTAAATCTGACTTTTCTGTTTCGTTTGATAAATTGATCGGGTTGTAAATACCTCTTTGATCGTGTCCGATAGGATGTTGCGAATCGTTCATTATTATTATAATTATTTATTGCTGTTTGGATTTTATAATATTATACAGGTAACCGACACGAGATCTTTGGTAGCGTTCAATAAATAAAACACAATATCTGCTACGTCACATTGTTGCTGTTTCTTTGTTAGAGCAAAATAAATATTTTAAAACTCAATATTTATTAGGCGTTATATATAATTGTATGTTGTATTTTGTGACGATTATTACTGAAAGTTAATTATTACTTTTTATATTATATAATGGTTTTGATTTTTAATGCCTATCACAAAATAAATTAATAATAAAAAATTTTATGGTAATTTATACAAATACTTATAAGAAAATTATGATTTTATGATCTGAGATGTAAACACTAAACAAAACCGTGTTCTAACCACAGATAAGAGATGTGATATCAATCAATCCATGATTGTACGTTATCAGACAAAATTATTATCTAATTAATTATATCACAGATTATATGAAACGTTTCGTATAATCTGTGATTATATTATACAGTTTTATAGATATTAGATAGGTATATCGGGTAAATATAATTATTATTTTCTTGAAAATGAAAAAGAAAGTTAATGATCTTTAGATAAACATTATTATTAACTTATTAAAAATTAAAAACCGTTTATAGATAATAAATAAAAAATTAATTATGCAAAAGCATCATGATGTCACAGTTAACAAAAGCTTTTTGTTAATGTCTAATATTAATATTTGTATTTTTATATAATATAGACTATAGTGTTCCCATTAGTTTTTATAATAGTATACCAAGTCAACGAGTGCCATATGATAAACAAATAAAATGGTTCCGGGGGCAATTATTCAATAATAACAAATTAAATTAAAAATCATTAATTTATATTTTTTCAATATGTTCTATCTTCAATTACCCACCAAAATCAAATTTCTGTCAACTATAATAAATCAGAATTTAAAATAAAAGCGATGGAGTTGTCGATAAATAAAATAAAAAAATAATTTAATTATTTTGGCTAGATGTAAATAAACTATAATAAAAAAATTGAATTATTTTAAAAAAAATAATTCAAAATTATATCACGTATTTAGACTACCTATGAGAACACTAAAAAAAAATTGCAATTTTAGTTATATTAAAAACTAATATTTGCAATATTAGTTATCGTAAAATATTTAAAATATATTAAATTCATCAAAATCAGTTTCCGTGAATTTCGAAATTTTCCAACTATTTTTTGGTAGTTTTTTTTTATCTCAAGTTTAAATTTTGAGAAATACGATAATTAAACCAAATAAAGTACCAAGTAGATGCAATTTTCAACGGAAAGTGTACCCTACTTGTAGTAATCGGACCATTATTTCCACTATTTTTGAAAAAAAAAACAGTTCTCGTTTCGTAAATTTGATGAAATTGATTTTAGGTTTTTCATTATATCTAATGAAATTTTGAACGTAGGTACTTTACATTTTTTGGAGTTTTTTCATATGTAATTTATATACGTGGTAAACTTATGGAACGACCTATTAGTATAATATATTGTATTATATTGAGTTTCGCTCAGAATCGTATTTTCTAATGCAATATTATTGCATTCAAATCTTAAATATAATATGCCACCAATTTCATCCAAAAAACATCAAACATCGATCTTCGAACTTTTTTATAATTATAAGTATAAATGTATAATATCGATACATCCAACGAAAAAGGTAGTAACTCAATTTTTTTCGTTTTTGAGTTACGACTGCATTCTGATAAATGATTTTTTTTTTATCGACCACGAAAATAATCGTATTTCCATCTATCCCAAAGAAATAATAAAATAATATTAAAATAAAAAAAATAATAAAATAAGAAATTAACTTTGAATTTTATTTTGCTCCCTCTGAACAATTGACAAAATTGATTTACTACCTTTTTCGTTGGATGTATCGATATAATCTTGCCTGTGTGATTGGTATGCGTCTGGTATGTTTCGCTACACTGGATACTGTTAAGCTGCGTCTACGCCTAAAAAATATCTGGGAAAACATTGTTCGTCAAATGTTTATCGAACATATTATCAAGGTAATGAACATTTGTTCATAATTTATTTGTTCGCTATATGTTTTCTAAAATAGTTGTGTCGCAAATACAGGAAGTCACGTCCTGCGTTACTTTCACTGCATTCATTATTATTATTCATCGTAATAATAATAATAAAAAAAAAAAAATAATAATAATAATAATAATAATAATAATAATAGAAGTTGGTAAGAAAGGCAAATTTTTCAGCAGGGCTTGCAAACGTTATTACAACGTTATGAATATAACGTATAAAACGATTGAAATGTTTAAACGTAACTAAAACGAAAAATGGAAAATCAATAATATCATTAAACAAAACAAAACATTAAACGAAATATTATTAAATTACTCAATAGCGAAACATAACATAACGTTAACATATCAAAACGTTTTTGCTCTATTAGAATATTATTACTATTTACTACGACATAAGGTACCATAAAAAAACAAATTTGTTTTTTTTCTTCTAATTTTAGTTAGGTAAATAGTCAAGAAATACCTATATTAGTTTATTGATTTTAATAATATACTACTAAATTATTCTGTGCGATTTATTGCTTACAATAAGTACGCATTATATAAATTATAAAGAGATGGTTATATATAAATATGTAATTATATCACAGATTATAAATAAATATGGTTATATTTGTAAACATGACAGGCAGAATAATATTAAAATAAATAATCATTTATTATAGATTTTGACACAGTTTTCGTTTGAGGTAATACAATGATTTTTGTCAATTTGAGTCAATATCCAATATTTTATTTATAAATTCTTATATTAGGCAGTTCATAGCATATTGTTTGGTGCAGTAATAAAATTAAAATTCTACCTCCTGTGACATACACAAGAATTGGTTTATTACTTATATTTATATTATATTGTTGCAAGTTGTTTTTTATACTTAATATTTACGTCTATATAGTATGTACTGTTTGACGAAGAGTTGACGAGTACAGATGCTGAAAGAGTAAATGACGATTATCGTATTATTATTAGATACTTGTTCATTATTAGTTTTTATTTTACTGCTGAATTCCGTGTTTTGTACTGTGTTAAAAATGGGAAGAAGTAAAATTACTACTAACTATACTAGGTACTATAGTATGGGGGGGGGGGGTAATATAGTGATAATAATATGGTGGTAGCATATATTAACATTTAATAAATATAAAATGATGTACTTATTAGAAACAACGAAAAAATTTAAATATCTAAGCTTTAACAAAAATATTGAATAATGTTATATTATTTGATAACGAAACGTTTATTCTGGATTTATACAAAGATTATTTATTTATTAATTTTATAAGAATGTGGAGTACAGATTTTGAATATTTAATTAATGTATTTAGTTCAAAAATTTCTAAAAAGGATACAAATTTTCGTGTATGTATTTCTATTGCAGTGCGTTTAGCAATAACATTACGATTTTTATCGACTTTATCATTTTTTAATGTAAACATTTTCAGAAATGTTCGCTTAGTGAGGGGTTAGAATGTTTTTTTTGGAGATAAGAAAAAATACCAAAATATGGTTAGAAAACTGCAAAATCCACGGATACTGTAACTTGACTACTTAAATACTGACGTAATCGATTTTAAATACATTGCGACAACGCAGACAATTAATGCGATTTTGAATATAATATCTTAAAAATTTTCAAAATGTCTAGACTTGTCACAATTAAAATGAAATAATTAATAACAAAATATAATACTTTTTTTTTTTAAATCCATGATCCATCAGTTTGTTAAGCAGAATAAAAAAATAATCACTAAGAAATATTAAATCAAAAAGCCATAGTGGGAATACGGGATACGTCGCCGATATCAATTCTATATCCACCCATGGACAAAATATATATAACTAAACATAAATATCACTTATTTATACAAACAATTAAAAGATAATAATTAAGGAGAGGATAGAGGAAGACCTAAACAGAGGTGGATAGATAGAATTGGTTAAGTACACTGGAAAAAAAGAAATTTTAAAAATGCATGTAACGTCTATGTAAACAATCAAACCTTCATAGGCAGAACCAGGCAACAGCAGTTATATTCAGGGTTAGGTAACCTGTATATAAACACAAAAATCATACTTTAAAACTTCACTCATAGTTGATAATACTTCATATTTATACTGCTAAGTTATCAAATGTTAGTTTTAAGGAATTTTAAGAAGTTATCCACAATAATAATAAATAGTTAAATAATTAAATTTATATATGAACATAAATGAAAAAAAATAATGCATAGTTAATATCATAATTATAATACAAAATGGTCTTTGTAAAGAAATACAAATAATAATATCTAATGGCTAATACTAATTTATGATTAGAACTTGCAGATACATACCTTTTATCCATAATTTACCCTCTGATTCCACATAATATGAACATCATGTTTTTTGTGTTGTTGGATTTCTTTTTGAAATTTAAAAATTAGCTGTTATCATTTTTTTTTCGATAGATTATCACTTATTAGACTATCAGAGTAAAATGGGGGTATCTGTCTGAAAATTAAAATAAGAAAAAATAGCGACGACGAATTTACTACCAAGCTTTACGAATTTCAAAATTATATGTTATATACGTTTATATTGTTTTAATATAGGTACAATACTGTTTGACAAAATGATAAAATATTATATTATATTACAAAATAAAGGCTTGCCTAAAGTTTATATTACCTAATAATATCGTCTTTTTAACCTTACCTCCCAATTATATGAGGTCGGCCATCATACAATCATGTTGTTATCATTTTCTATCGTCATGATAATCGATAAAGCTTATTTTGTTATTATATTGTTATAATTAATTGTAATATATAGGTATACTTATCTATATATCTCTATATAATTTAAATTTATTATTACATTTTTATTAACCAATTAAAATTTTTTAGTTATAGATATTTGTATGCATATAACTTTTTGTGCATATTTGATGAAATTTTAACGCATTTCAATGCAATAAGACCCGAGCAGTAATTATAATATTAATTATTAGTAATTTAATAACTTATTACTGTTCCTAGTAATATTATATTATGTTTTTACTATAAGAAAAACTACCTACGAAAAAATGGTGGAAAATCGGCAAAATTACGGTTTCCATTATTTATTTTTTTTTTGTGATAATTAATCAAGTTTTGATCGTAGGGATTTTTTTTGAGTATTTACATAGGTAGTTTACTTGCGTGGTAAATTTTGAAACAGATCGTTTGATTTTCTGATAAAGTATAGAGCTTTGAAAAAATGTTTATTATTACCTGCAATTTTGGGCTTAATTGTTTAAAAATTGTATAGAAACCTTCTCATATACTATTCAATTTATTTTCAATTTTTTTTTATAGGTTTTCAAATTTTTAAATTCTACATTAATGTTTGAATTTCGTGTTTTTAAAAGTTTGAACAACTTTTCTGGGTAGAAATAATCGTCTGATTAATACAACTAAGGTATACTTTCGGTTAAAAATTGCGTCTAGTTGGTACTTTATTTAGCCAAAAAATGACGGAAAGTCTCAAAATTTACGAAAATCGTAATTTTGATGAAATTAATTTTAGGTTTTTGATGATAACTAATTCAATTTTGAATGTAGGTACTTGAAATTATTTTGAATATTCTCATAGGTAGTTTACACACGGGGTAAACTTTTGGCACTGCTTATCAGTATAATATATCGTATTATATTAAGTTTCGCTTAGAATCGTATTTTTTAATGCAATAATAATAAAATTATATGCAATATCAAATCTTAATATTATAAATTATAATAACCTACTAATTTCTTTAAAGACCGAAGGAGGAACATCCGGAATCGAACTTCCCACATTTTTAGCTATAGTTTTAATGTTTTTGAATAATATACTGTGTATCCCACACAGCAATATAATATTTTATTAACATTTTAAAAATATTATTTTAGAAATGAAAAACGTTTTTCAAAACGTTTGTAAAAAGTTGTCAAAACATTTTGAGAATATTTTTTGGCTAGGTTTATAATATTGTAAAAATGGTTTTATGTAATATTTTAAAAATATTTTTAAAACAATACATTATTTCCATGAAAATGAAATTTAGTTCCTAATACCGTTTGCGTTTTGTGTATATTATTATTGTTTATTTATTATTCAGGTAAAATAGATTAGGAAGTAATAAGGAAGATATTAAATAAATAGGTCATACATTTAAAAATATTGTATATTTTACAATTTTTAGGTTAATTATATTATATTAATTAAAAATTATATTATCATGTATCCAGTATAAATTATAAATAATAATTATTAATCACTATAGGTACCATGTATAGACAATATACATTTAATATATTATATAATAACATGTATACATGTGTTAAGTATATACAACATTGAACATACATAAACAACAAATTATATTAATCAATAGTAATAATTGAATATTGAACCAAATAAAAAAAGCATAAATTCTATAAATTAATAAGTTTTATTATAATTTTTTATCAATATTAATAGTTTTAACATTTACTTTAACCTAGATATTATTATTAGGTATAATTATTATAATATTAAATATATGTATTAAACATTTTTATAATAGGTATAAACTATTTTATAACTATAATTGTTTTTACTATAAAAATTGCTTATTAGTAGGTACATTAATTATATATTTACAATTTCTTGATGCTGTTTAGATTAGTTTCTGAAAAAAAATGTTTTAATATTTAGGTAATTGAAATAATAATTAAAAATACAATACTAAATTTCTACTTTTTCATTAGTTAACTCAAATTTAATTAATTAATAACTGATGAAATAAAAACAAACTATATGATTTATGTATCATAATATATATATATATATATAACACGAAAATATAAATATAAATTATATAATTTAGAATAAAATTGTATAGCTTTAAATAAATATTATTCAATTATACTTACTATATTTTAAACTTAAAGTAGTGTTTGGACTATTTAGTGGTGACAATAATGTCGACTGTGAGGCATGAACAAATAATGGTTCAGTATGGTTATCAGGCTGATATGATTTTGATGTATCAGTGTTAAAAAAATCTTGTAAAATAAGTATATAAAATTTAAAAACATAAATTAAAATATAATGAAAAGTAAATAATGACATAAAATCTCTCACATTCTTTTAAAGAAGTTTATGAATTGGGAAATTATTTTTAATTCGGTAATTCTAGCCACAGGTGATGGTGTAGGGTTCTTTCTACTACAACTCTATTATATAAATTGATTTTATTAAAATATATTATATATATATTATTTTGAAACATATGCAATAATTATGTATATGAATTTAACTAACTAATTTAACTGGATTTTAAAATACAAGCCTTGTTAAAACAGTTGTATATATATTTAGAAGAAAAAGATAAAAAACCAATAGTTTCATTGTAAAATTAATTCAATTAAAATATATTATTACAAATTTGATCATTTATTGTAAAATATATCTTAATATGTTATATAAATGTTGTAATAGTTACCTAATTAGATAAATAGATATAATATATTAGATAATAATTTATAGAAGATTGAAAATATAAAGAAACATAGTATGTCATTATTATAATATTTAAAATATCAGTTTTAATATATATAGGTATCTCTTTTTTATAGAAGTTCAAAATAAATTATTATTATTATTAATAATGAACAAATTAAAAAACCTATAATAAAAAAAACCTAATTGTATTATTTAATTATTTAATAACTATAAAGTAAATAATATACTAGGTTTGATCTAGATATATTCTTAAATTAAATTTTAGGCAACTATAGTCGAGTAGGCATTATGGTATACCTATAATACAAATAAGTTACCTACTACTATTATAAAATAATTCCATTCTTCATTTTAATATGAATATTTTATATATTTTCCAACATTTATTAATATTAATGTATTGATATACTAACTAAATTAATAGTATACATTTTACTTACCTATATACAATTTTAACAGATTGTACCCAATAGCTGTTATATTTTACCATAAAGTAGTTATAGTTATGAGTTATCAACGAAAACGAAATACGAGAACTTCTAAGTTTTAGACTAATATATATTATATATTTTATATTGTCATTAAATTTTATAATTATAAAATACATTTATGTTAATATATATTCAACAAACTATATAATAGCAGGTACTTACCTACCAATATTATGTATATAAAATAGTATATATAGGTTGATTCCGGACGTTCCTACTTTGTCTTATTGGTTCTCGGAGAAATTAGTAGTGTATAATATAATTCGTTCAAAATAATCTAACTACATAACAGGAGTTGTTGACTACTAGAGCATAGACTACCTATTATTGTACTCAAAAAAAAATTTTAAGTCCCTACTTTCAAAATTGCATTAGTTACTATGAAATATTTAAATTCAGTTTTTCCGTAATTTTTTAGGGTATTTTTTCTCCCAATAAAATTTTTTATTTTATTTATTAATTTTTTTTATTATTGGAGTTTATAGTAATAGCCATCACCCCTTATTAACATTTGAAATTTTGAAATAAAATATGTACCTAAGTGCTTAAATATATATTACATATAGAAAATATAATAGTTTTAGAAATTAATTTAATCAATATATTTATATAAAGTATAATAATATTTATTTATTATATTTAGAAAAACGTTGTAAATATGTTATTTGTAAATATTTTTAAATTGTTTATCATAAAATATTTATTACATATTGTATTATCATTACTCAAAAAATATTTTTCTAGATATAATTTCAAAACGTTTTTAAAATATTTACCAAAAAATATTTTTTTATAAATCATATTAAAATGTTTATAAAATATTAATAACAAAATATTATACTTAAAATCATTAGAAAATGTTTTTAAAATAATTTCATTTTCCAAATGCTGTGTGGTATATTATGTTTAATTTATTATATTAAATATATATATAATAAGTATTATAATATTAAAGTTCTTATACAGTTTTAATAAACTATATATTTTTTAAATAAGCAAAGCCAAATTTTTTTATTCTAAATAAATTAAATAATAAATTTAAATTATGAAACAAAATATTTTTATGTTTTGTTTGAAATTAGCCTACAATTATACTGCATGTTATTATGTATACAATAATGAAAAATTAATTTCTTATCTATATTAATAACAAGGTCTACTTTGCGTAACTTTAGTTATATTTGAAATTTTTTATATTGATGTATTTACACTCCAGAGCGATTTATATGGCCTTTTATTATGAAATATAAAATCGCAAGTGTCTTTTGTCTGCTGTAATATTTTCTTCATTTTTATATTTGCGTTGTTAATATATTATGTATATTTAATGAATTTATAAGTTTTATTATGAAATGCAACATGTAAACGATCTACTTCTGATTTATTTATTAATCGATATTAATACATTTAAATCCGTCATTACGGAAAAAAAGGATATTAACTCCAAATAAAAATGAATAGGTAATGATTATGACCTAAACAAAAGTATTTATGTGTTTATTTTGATGTAATATAATATGTATATTTTGTTCTAAACTATCAACAACACTTCGTATGACGCACCTATATTATTTTAAATATGTAATTCAATAAATCATTATAATAAATTATAGGTATTCTGCTAATAATTAAATTTATGAGCCATATGCATAGGTAAAAACAACAAATTATTATTAAATTAGTTCACTAGAGCGTTTAACTCACATAATTACAATAGGCATAATAATTGTTGACACAAAATAATATTTTAACGCGATTTATATAAATGTAGATTATATATTATTGTGCTAATGGTATTATTGGTATTTTAGTTTTCATTTTTTTACGTATATAGGTACATAACTAGGTACATATAATACATAGGTAAAATCTAGTGGATTATTATTGAGACAAAATGAATAATTATAATTTTGTATACATATATTATTTAAAAACATTAGTTATACCTCATACGTTACAAATATGTAAATTGGTTTAGTAATTTACTTGTTAATATTTATCACATGTAGTAGTAGTAAGTTATTTTAATTTTAAAAAAAAAAAACTAATAATATATGTAATTTTCATTAAATATAATTAATTTTAAAATGTGTATTATGTATATTTTATATTCAAATGATTTATTAATTTATACAAATTAAAAAATAAAATGTATGTTTTTTATTATCGTGTGCAAAGCGTCGTGTGTGAGCCAGGTGCTGCTTGTGTCACTGAACAATATTTATTGGAATTTATATATTATATTATTATACTGTATTAGTTTTTTATTATATATCAGTATTATCGTGTATTATTTTGTAAGTATCTATCACTTTTTATAGTATAATATTTGTGCTCAAATAGCCAAATTATTACATTTATATGAATATGACGTGAATCGTCAATGTTAATTTGTATTTAATTTATTTAATTATTGTATTTTTAAAATAAGTATTATTAAGATTGAATTTTTTTGTATTTATTTGTTCTATTGAGTTTTCATTATTATTTGTATACTGCGCTAATCGCATATTTTAGTATTTATATTTTATTGTCGGTTTTAATCGCTTATCAAGAATGTTTAAGCTCAAATAGCTAAAAGTATTGCATTTTATTTAGATATTGACACTAATCGTCAAAAAGTGTAACGGTGCTAATCGCTTTTTACGTAATTTTTACATATTTACTGTCGGCGTTGATCGTTTTCATATACTTTTGTATTATTACGTTATTGTCACCATTTTATTTTTGTTATTAAATTTTATTATTTTTATTACTATTATCAATTATGTGTTGAGCCAGAAGTGTTAATTTACGAGTTTTAATTAATATTATTTTTATTGGTCAGCGCAAAGTACCAAATTTTGTAATACAATATATTGTACTCAAATAGCTAAATTATTGAATTATTGATTATATACCGACGCTATATCGTTATATTTGTTATTTCGTATTTAAATTTAAATTATTATTATTATTACTTTGTGAATTTTACACATTTTATTTATTTATTTTGTTATTATATTTTGAATTATTATTGTTGTGCCGACCAGGCAATATTAAAATTCTATACTATACGTTTTGATTTGAACCATTTTATTTAGTAGGTAATTTGAACAAAATTATTTGTACGTGGTGTCCGAGCGCGCGTAATATAGTTTTACGCTCTCGGACAAAACAGGAATATTTAATATAATAACGAACGATCTTGTGAATTAATCAGGTAATAAAATAAGAAAAGATAATCATTTAATAATGATTATGAATTGCAAAATACGACGAGACATAATCAATGACGTGGTGTAAATATTTTAAGAATCAGTTGCTCCTTTAAAATCACTAGGTTTTAATTAATTCACTTAATTTTAATTATTTTTATAATAAAAAAAACTTTTAGTAATTAATCTGTTTTATTTTTTCTTCAAACAATGCGAGTGATCGATGAGGAAACACACAAACACTAAATTCATAAATTAATTTCATACAAATAAAACCATTAAACTAATATCTCAGACACAGAAAATCGGTTTATTATTATGTTTTTTTTTATAAGTTATTCATAAAACTTATACTTTTATATTAAAAGTATTCAAATAAGTTCTTTTACATCAAAAATGGTCTAATATACAAAATAGACAACAAAGAAATATAGACTATCTTATTGCTATCAAACAAATTTCTATATTACTTAACTATGTTTTGAATGATTATTGAATAATATTCAAACTCCTGGAAGTCCATAGTCCTAAGAATAATTAATAATAAAATAGTGTGCAATTATGAAATATAATTTGTAAAACCTGTTTGATTTAATTTAGAATTTAGATTATTAAAAAAAAACTACCATATCATATAAATATAATCGGAATATTTAATTATTTCCATAATAATAAATATTATTATTATTATTATCTCGTCCATTTATTCCAGTTGTCTTCATTTCACTCTAAATTCTATATATCCATCTCTTCATTTGTCTTCCTCTCCTCCTCCTATCTACTATATTAATTTCCATAACGATTCTCATTGTCTCAGAATCATCTCTCCTAAAACCATGCCCAAACCATCTCAGCTATCTCTTTCATTTTACATTCAATTGATGAAACTCCTACACTCCCCTTATATATGTAAATAGGCGCAAATAAGGGGAGGGGGCTAGGGGGGCTTAGCCCCCTTAATTTAATCATAGCCCCCCCAAAAATTGAGCATAAATACAAATCAATCAATGCGTAAAGAATTGAAATATAATAAAAATAATTTTTTAAATTGATAATCTACTCCTGTAGTTATATATTAGTATATAATAATACTGTAATATACTATACTATTGTAGTTAATATTTTGTAGTTTAATCTGCAAAATATTGATTTAACAATTTTTGTCTTTTTTATAGTTTATAATGTCTTTATATAATTTATTATAAATTATTAGATTTATATGCAAATGCTGAAGTGTTCATCCTGTTTATTTTTCTATTAGTGATAAACTGGTAATTGATATACAGATATTGTGTCAGATATTGTACTAGACATGTGTAAAATTATTCAAGTATGTTAAAATGTTTTTTATTCAAATTTATAAGGAAAACTTATTTTTCTATTTTTCACTTTTAGAGTACTAGAATGATATTCAACTGTCTCAAATTAATATATGTTTACTTTTCCCAGCCAACAAATAATTTAAAATTATTAGAAATTCAACAAAAATTAGAAATAAAAAAATATCAATTGGTCAAATAAGTGATACACGTTGGAACTGCAGAGCAAGAAACTGTACATCAGTTAAACACAATTTCAAAGCTATAGTTGAAATATTAAATAGTGAAATTGAGAATTCAAATGATAGAGATGTCTCCCAAGCTATAGGTAAAATAAAATTTGTAATAGAATCTTTTCTTAATCAATTAATAATCAGTAAATATTTGTTTTATTTTGTGTGCTATTTTTTTTCTATAGGAATTATGACAATAATGAATTCAATTTCATTTATATTTCATATTATTGTATTGGAAGATGTTTTGCAAATAATGAACATTTTGAGTACTCAGTTATAGCAAAAATCAATTACACTGGGAAAGGCTGTTGCTGTTATTAATAGTGTCATAAAAACATTGAAAGATAAACGCTCAGAAATTACATTTTCTGATTTATGGTCAAATGTAAAATTATTTGCTGAGTTACATAATATAGAACTAACAACAAGTAATGTGTATTTTTAAATATAACATTATTTTTAATTTACTACAATAATAGTTTTTAATAAATTATATGGATCAAAACAACGACGACAAGAACCTAGTTATTTTCAAGACTTTTGTTTGTCAACTACTACTAGTGCTGAATGTATGCAAACTGAACAAACGGTAACTGACATAGAAGATCATTGGAGAATTCTTTATTTTCAAATAATTGACAATTTGGTTACAAACTTGGAAAAACGATTTTCATCAGAAAGTTTTAATATGGGTATTGGAGTAGACAATTTCCTTAAACTTAATTACAATGACAGAACTTGTTTTATTAATCATTATAAAGTGAGTTAAAAAATAAAATATGAATTGATGTATAAAGTGAAAAGTTGTTAAATTATTTTTAGGAATTATTGAATATTGATGTTGATGCTATGAAATGCGAAATGAAGGTGGCAAAAAATTGTCTATTAAGACTAAACCAGGAGAATGAAATTAATCTAGATGATCTGAAAGAAGTTGTTAATCGTGAGCTTTATCCCAATTTATTTAAACTTATTAAATTAACGCTCACAATACCAGTAAGTTCTGCTAATTGTGAGAGATCATTTTCTACGACGCGCAGAATAAAAAATTGGCTGCGTAATTCAATGGCACAAGAAAGATTCACTGAGTTATCAATAATTCATATTGAAAGAAACATATCTAATAAAATAAATTCTGAAGAAATTTTAAAAGAATATGTTAAAAGTGACCGTAAATTGTAATTATAAATTTGTTACAAATAAAAGAAATATATTATATTTATTAATTTTTTTATTAAATAAGTGCGTTTTTATTGTTTGTTGAAAATAGTTGTATACACATCAATAATATAAATATTTATTTAAGAATTTTGTTTAAGTAGTGTTAAGGCCTGTTTGTTATGAATTTTTCCAGCCCCCCCAAAATAAAACTTGAAATTGCGCCTATGTATATGTATTTCTTACTCTATATGTTCTAGTTACTCCATACATCCATTTTTGCATATTTATCTCCGCTACACTCATCCGCTGTTCCATTTTTTTTGTTCATCGCATAGAAACACAATTTATTAGGTAATAATTGCACTTCTTATTTATAGAAATACCTTTATATATTTTAACGAAACGTACGCATTGTAGTAATACGAATTGCTTTGAGTAATTCTCGATAGACTATTAATATTATTATCGTAGTTCTTAAATTTAGTTTGTTGCATGCCGTGGAGTGATATGGGTACTCGTTTCTTGTTTTGTAAGAGTCCGGGACACAATGTTTGTTGTGTGTGTGTGTTTCGACGTTAAGTAGTGTTGGACACTAGCTACTACCTTTTATGGACATTGAATAATAATTGCTAATAATTAAATAGAAATAGTTTTTTAAGATAATAGATCAAGTGTTATTGTTTTATAAATATATATTGAATTTTTTGGTTTTTCTGACATCCCCTATAGCATTTAGGATACAGTTATTAAGTTTTAGATTTTAATTAATATTAAAATTATATTAAACATTTAAAAATAAATCACTTATTATGTTATAAACATAATCCTCATTTGTATATATTTTATTATATATAAAATACATGCATTAAAATTATTTGTAGAATCTATATTAAATTTTATAATTTTGAAATTTGTATACGAATGCCCCGAAACTAATTAGGTCAGGGATGGCCTGTCGTTTCACCTATTACGTTTGTTTGTCGAATTTTGTTCACGTATTCAGCTAAGTATCAATATTGCCTACACATTACGCCGTCATAGTAGACAATTATTTAAATTTAATTTTAAAAAAAAACGTAATAGTAATAACATATTTACAAATTGCATAAAAAATTTAGATTTTTTTTTTAAACTTAAAACGTGATTTTTTGTGAATAAATAATTGTGGACGACTTCAGTGTGTAGAGTATATAGTGTCTTCTATAATTGATATTTAATTATAATTTCTAACCAAATAAAGTTCAGCCACTTGCATCTTACACCAAACAATATTTATTTATCAATAAGTAATTAAATTATAAAATTACACATATACGAAACGAATTAGTTAAACATTTTGGTCTTGAAAGATTAAATTTATGGACTGATCGCATATCTACAGGAAAGAAATTAAAATTATTTAGCCTCCTTTTAAATATAATATATTACTTATAATTAGACAAAAACAGCCAAATAAATAAGTTTTAGTGGCTAATAACATCTCTAATTTATAATTTCTAGATCTGAGCCTAACTGTATACTATCGTCTATCCGCAGTTGTTGGCTGCAAAAATGGAGAAAGTTAATTAAATAATAATTTTTCAACAACTATAATATTATATAATCAGTTTTAAATTATTTGATAAAGTATTTTATAATTGAAAGATCTTTGATTTAAAGCAGGGCTTGTATTTAAAAGATAAACTTCGTTTAACTTTATTGAAAATTTTAACGTTATAAAACTTTTGTGTTTAACATTATCAAATAATATAACATTATTCAATATTTCGTTTAATGTTTTGTTTTGTTTAATGATATTATTAGTTTTTCGTTTTTCATTTTTCGTTTTAGTTACGTTTACACATTTCAATCGTTTTAAACGTTATAATAACATTTGCAAACCCTGTTTTAAAGATAGTGATAAATGACATCTTGAATAAATATAACTTCTGCATTGTTAATCAATCTGTAGCAGTATTTTTATTTGTCAATTTGCTTGATATATATTATATCAGAGCACTTTGGAATACTTATTTTTTGTAATTTTGTTTTTAAAATGTATTAATATTATTTTATGCCATTAATTTATTTTCTAATAATTATTTTTAAATGAAACTAACTTTTTGTTAGTTTTTAACTTTTTTGTTTTTAACGTTCCTCCTTCGTCCCTTCGATTCTCGGAGAAATTAGTAGTTTATTAAAATTACAATATGAATGCGAAAAAATTATGCAGAGGTGGGATTAAGGGTGGGGGTGATAGAGGAAATTCCCCCTTGAACTTTCATTGTTTCAAAATTTCATACTCGTACGAGTGTATGACGTGCGAAAGTAGTTGAAATTGTATATGCTTCTTATTTTCGAACATTTAATTTAATAAATAACATTTATACTTTATAGCCTTATAAATGATTTAATTATATTAATGATGTTGTTATTGTCAATAAAACTTTGTAGTATTTTTATTTTTATTTTAGATTTAAATTTTTTTTCATTTGAATATTTGATACCTATGTCTAGAAATAATTATTACCAATTGAAATTTGTGTTGTAGATATAAAAATATTAAATTAATGATCAACAGACGGATTTCTTCTCCGCGATATCGGCCATCAGTGACGTACACGGCTGACTGCACCACCCTCATCCACTCCCCCTACCACTACCATCCACCACCCACCATCCACTCCTCCGCCACCCCCTCACACGTCATCCACCACCCACTACCAAACGAACCTCCGCCCCCACTAAATTCCTGTTCCATCTGCCCCCTCACCAGCTTCCCCCCACCGCCTCCCCACTACAATCTTACCCACTCCTCTCATCAGCCTCCGTAGAGGCGGTACTTCACCTACTCCTCTCATCACCCGTCATACAAAATATAAAATATAAAACAATTTAACTATTTAATACACACACTATCCTATAAGGTATATATTATAATAATACAT
Organism: Eriosoma lanigerum; assembly: GCA_013282895.1. NCBI lineage: Eukaryota > Metazoa > Arthropoda > Insecta > Hemiptera > Aphididae > Eriosoma > Eriosoma lanigerum. The sequence continues at coordinate 6,543,091 of CM023362.1, forward strand.
TGATATAATAATATTATCGACATTTTACAACATTTTTTTTTAAAATTATAAATATAAATATATAATTTTATCCAATACATATTGTATTGTTGTTAATATTATGTTTTAAAGAAAAAAATTAATTGTAAGTATATAAACAATTTTTTACAATAGAATCAATGAAATAATTGCCGCTTCGAGTTTCATTGCGGAGTGTAAGCAGTACTGTAATCTTGCGATGATGGTGTGTACTTTAAATTGTAAGATCCGGGACCATCGTTTTCGTCAACAGCCTGAAAGTTAATGATTATATATTAAAATATAATATAATAATAATAATAATATAAAAACAAAAATAATAATGAATAAACAAACAAAATTATTATTAAATTACCGGTTGCGGTGGTGAGCGTAGTCGTTTATTTAGCTTCGGTGTTTCGAGTGGTGAAAAAGTTAGTGGCGATACAGGTTACAGTTAGGACTCGACAGGCTGTTACGTAAAATAATTGGCGTTGATGTGCACTGTATCGGCAATAAAGACTTGTTTTGCTGCTCCGGTGTTCTCATAGAATTTCTACAACATAACAATAATGAAAATAATTTATAATTTTTTATTTTATATTATTATTAACGTTTTTACCCTTGGTCTCTTTACTTCTCTTACCCTTCATCTCCATAAAAATCATAAAAACTTTTACATACTACTCCCCTTACAAATTATTTATTTTTAAAACTGAGTACTACATATAAATAAATAATATATCACTGCTCTTCCTTAATTTATCCATACAAAATATTAGTATATTATTGTATAGGTGTAAAGTAATTTTATTGTATCCAACAAAATCACATGCACGTGTAATATATTGGAATATTGGTATTTGTAACAATAAATGAGACAGAAGAAGAAGAGCGCAATAAGACTAAACCAATCAAATTATATCATATACCCATATACCCCCACTACTAATTATATCTTAAACAATTATACGATATACTTTAATGCGCCCTCTATTAGCAATAATTATAAGCAAATAAGTGGGGATAATTGGATCACACTTCGATATCCTATAAAGGAGTCTGCAAAATATAAAACACACAGTCTTTCTTCCTTTTTTAGTCAAGCGCCATCTACTCTTGAAGTCATCTTCTCTAAGCAATCACACAGTTATGTAACACAGTCACGCAGTAGGTAGTCGACTTCCCGACTGACCACTCAGTCCACTAGTCGTATCCCAAATCACAATTACATTTTTTCATAAAGGACTCATGTAGAACTCTGTTACGGTTGCAGACGAATTCGCGGGCTGTACAGAGATTTGTTTCATGTCATCCTTTTAACTTATACCCTTTTTATGAGTTTATATTAACTCCCTTATGCAGTTGCAGACAAATTCGCGGGCTGTGTTCGGAGTTGTATATTCTCACTTAATTTATTTCTTATCCCATTGGTTTAGTCGTGTTCGCTTTGCTGTTCTGTATTGATACTTATTCGTTTGTTAATCATTTTATTAAACACGCATAGAGTAACATAAGACCTATGTAATTTACAGATCTGGGTAACAACGTAATGTGATGATTTTCGCAACACAGTCTACTCATTGAGTGAGGTAGGATAGTGGCGAAAATCTCACGTTATTTGTATCCAAGTTCAAGTTCAGTGTAACCAGTTGGCGAGAGTCTCGTTCACCACGGTCGCCGTGCTCTGGCGGACACTCTAGAACTGCCCGCTGAGCTTGTGCTCGTATCTAAGAGTAATCTAACAAATAAAATATATCAGAATAGAACGATAGTGACGAGCATCGTACACCTCCCCGTAATTACTTATATTTTTACAATTAAGTCCAGATCATCAACAGCGAGGACCAGAGGAAACCGTGAGTACACATACCATAATATTCAGTAGTAGGATAATTTACAAAAGGTTCATAAAACATACCAACTTCTCACGTAATTATATGTAATCCTTAAACTTACTAAATATCGCTCCATAAACAACTGCAAGATTTTACACCACTTATACCACCCAACCATGTCTTTTATCCCACTACACACGTCATAATCATAGTACTTACTACTCCCCTCGTAATTTTTTTTCAAAATTTGAAGGACCTAAATATTAAAATAATGTAGAACATTTTAAATATTAAATATTTTTTGTATCCACCCAAATCATTAACACCTAAATTTATTTATTACTCTCTACGTAATTATTTTTTTCAAATTTCTTGGTTCTAAATATTAAAATATTAATATTTCACTTCCCTCTTAATTTTGATGTTTAATATAGAATATTTTTAATACAAATAAAATTGTTTGTATCTACCTAAATCATAAACACGTCATTATATTGATTTTGGTTAGACAAAATTGTACTTAATAAATTATGATTTTGATTATGTATATTTTCACCAGCAGATAACCTTCCACTCGATATGCGTTCCATATTTGCCAAGTCTTGTTCAGTTAAAAGATATGAACCATATGGATTTATATTTATCTGACTTTAACAAAAGAGTAATTATAATTAGGGTTTAAAAAAAATAAATAAAAAAATAAAAACTCACTATTAAATCGGCTATAGCTTCTGAGCTATTAGATACATCAAAATCGTCGGGAATATTTGATCTAGAACCCATCATGAGATGGGAAATTAAAGGATCATTTCCATCACTGTATATGTAGGAGATATACGATATTATTGTTGAGGAATCTGATAACCATATGACGCAAGTGATAATCCAATTTAGGTCGTTGCAATTTTTTATTTTTTATAACATCATTCCTTTGGCTATATCTTTGGATTGAGTAACACTTATATCACTTAATTACAAATCATAAACAAATTTTAAGATAAAACTTACGAAAACCCAAAAATGAAAATCATTGCAATAACTAAATTTTAATAAAAATTATAGAGAACGCCAAATAACAATATATTTAATTATATTATATTATAAAACTTAGACACATAGGAACGACTAATTGCTTACAAAATTATGTGTCGGAGATTAATGAAAATACAGTGGCCATAGATTTATATTTAATATTTTAAAAATACAAATAATTAACTCACTTGAGCCGAGTATTGTCTTATCGGTGTAAAATAATTAGGAATGGATTGTCCTATGATTGACCTATGGTTGAACTTCGAGGTTTATTAAAGGCAAAATACTCTGAAATCGGACTGAACAATAAGTCACCTGTAATTTAAAGATATGATAAAATTGATATAATAGTAGGATACTACAAAGATACAAAAGGATAGTAGTATATATTTATCTATATGGCTATACCAATAGGGTATGATAGTATACATACCTATTTAACCTATAGATTAATATATTAAATACAACTTTTTTTAAAATTTAAAAATTAAATTATACCAGAATTTTTCGTTGAACTTAACGACTGATCAGGCGAAGAAAAAAAGTTATGAAAGTCTAGTGTACTTCTATCTTAACTCACAGCAGGTGAAGTTACGTCAGGAACGTCTTGGTTTTGAAAAAATGATCCCTAAATAATTTTAAAAATAAATGGCAAAATCAAATTCATATATGTTTAAAAATATTCTGAATAATAAAAATAAATAAATATTAGGTCTAGGAGAACACGCAGGTATATTAGTCCCATAGATATTAAAATAAAACATTTAGATAATTTAATTAACTTACTTTTTTAAAAGTAGACATGGTTGCAAACAAAATAATTAAATTTTAATGGATAACAATGAAAATAAATAAATAAGACAAAATAAGTAGTTATGAAATTAAAATTTGCGATGAATTATTATTAAAACCGCGGAAACATAAAAACGATATTAAACATCAACCAGTCGAAATCTTGACGATGAACTAAGCACTAAGTGCAATTCTAGGATGTCTGCCATGTGTGAACACAGTGACATATATCTACAGCAGGGTTCATGAGATCCGGATCCCTTAGAATTTTTTTAACTGTCTGTTAACTTTATTAATCGATATTAATTTTTAAAAAACATTAGTTATAAAGTACGCATAAGTCGAAATATATTGTGTGACTACATGTTTCCTGAGAGCCTGCTTGGACATTCACCGAATTGAAAAAAATTGACATTTTTAATCTATAAAATTATTATTCAGATTCTTAGTACATACATACATACTATAGACATACACGAAATAAACTGCAAAGTGCAAGTGTTTGGAAAAATAATATAATTATTCTTGAAAATATATGAAGATTTTATTAAATAAATTAAGCTTGGCCGAGCGTGGTTGAAATACGTATTTTAACGCACAGGTTTCCAGGTTCTACTTCTGGAAGAAGTATAAGCCACGAATTTTTTGCGTTTCTAGACTTTGGAATAAGCCGGCCACAATTCCAGCAAAGCCTAAGTATTTATTGTTGTTCCGTCATGTTCTTAAACCAATTGTATAGTTTCCAAATTGGTAGAGAATGGATTTTTTGTCGAACTAAACTATTTTATGTATCAAAAAAATTTTTATGTAGGTACCTATCAAGAATCAAGCGATAAAAAGTTAATGATGCGGTATTTGGTTAAAATATTGTTTTATTGTAAATATATTTTTGTTATTTAATATGCCTTGTAACACACGAAGTGTATATTAGAAATACACTAATACGCTGGACTATATAGAGATAAAATATTTTTATAATATATATAGTTATATAATCTTTATAAAATAATATTAAATACATATTTGAATATTTTTTATCGTTTTATTGAAATTGAAGTTTGTTTTTATTGTATATCAGTATATTTTATAACTGTTTTTAATTTGTGTACTTACCTACAAACTACTTATACAAGTAGCAAAATATTTTATAATTTTTTAAAATTAAATTTACAATTTTATATAATATATATACAGAAACATATTTAGGAATTTTGGGCCCAGTTAAGAAAAAAAAAACGCCCCCTTCCCAACCTAAATTTCTTCAGTAATAAAAAAAAATACATTTATTGATATACATGATTATATACCTACTGTTGCCCACTGTGCAAAAGTACGTTGCCAATATTGCCGTTATGTTGAATTTGTGTTTCATGAAAAATATAACTAAATTATAACAATGTAATGTTCCAAGACTGTTTTATAAAAACAATGTTTTAAATGTTAACAAATTACGTTGTTTAAATGTTTAAAATTTGCTATTGTTGCAACGTTACGTTGTAACATCCATGCGATATTAGACATTGTATATAATATATTTATATGGTTATAATACGGTATGGTATATTATTATTAGGCCTATGGTTGGTCACCATGGGCCAGTCCTATACCCTGACGCTGTCGGTAATGTTAAAATAGAATCATATTATTATTATTATTATTATAATAGAGATAGTAAGAAGATAACTTATAAGTCAACAAACATATTTATATTTTTTCTCTTAGAAATCTTTAAAAAGTGTGAACGTCAATTTAGGATGTTCCTCCTTCGTGAATATTTGATTTCATCTGTGAGGGGGGGCTTAACATTATTGTGTTGCGTGCCAACCCTGATCAACTTGATCCGTATTAGAATGAATTAAGTTAACTCAACGATTTTAACAATATACTAATTTATTCAATTTTAATTGACTCTGAGAAACAAAGTTATAATAAAGCACAAATATCTGACGTATTACGACTGTTCTTATGTAGTCATCTGTGGTGGTGTTCAGTACGTTGCTTCTAGTCGTCTGTGATGTTGTCAGTACGTCGATGCCCAGTCGTCTGATTTGGCCTGGTGTCTGGCTCCCTTATATAAACTTTTGTCTTCCTGTTGTTCTGTTGATGTATCTGTTTTTATCTGCCATTCGTTGTAAATGTAATTCGTAGAACAGATTGTTTTTCCCATAGTTCCACAGTCAAATAAATACTAAGTATTATTTTAGAATTATACATATAAAATTATAATAATACAAATGCGCTTGTCTTATTTCCTAGTATATTTATTATGATATACTATTCTATCAAAATACTATTAAATAGAATACAATCTTACTGAAAACAATCTGGTTCGTAATATTCCTAGTATATTTATTTATGATATACTATTCTATCAAAATACTATTAAACAGAATACAATCTGGGTTCGTAACAATTGTCTTATTGATTAGCGGAAACAAATATTTTTAGTCGCTTCCACTAAACATTTTATGTTGCCAACGTCTCAGGGATGTTACTCTGCGATGTTTAGAGAATGTGTTATATTTGTATTATTGTAACTTGTCACTAATATTGATTTCTTCATTCTATGGTTAGAAATGTTATATTTTTAAATTATATTTGAATAATATTAATAATATATAATTACGCCTTATAATTTGATTGTGTATGCAACTTGTCGTACGGGTTTATGGTAATCTAATTTTATTCTACTGATAAGAGAGTGCTAACTTCCAAGCATTAAATTAATTACTTAATAAAAACGAATATTATTTTAATATTATAATGTAATTATAATATTTGTTATTCAGACATTTTAGACAATCAGATAATAATTGTATTATTTACATAATAATTATATCCAAGTACCAACTTATAATAATATTTATTAGAAAAAAAATTCAGAATTCGTGTAATCATCGGGTATATTATTAATTATTATACAGGTAACTATTATTAATATTAAAATACCATTGTTAAAATTAGAGATAAAAAGATAGTAGATATAATTTTTCAAATACACAATTTAATAATTAAATAGAAAAAGATATTACCGCATAACAATCAAACCATGTTAGCTCTAGTCATTATAATATTATGCAGTTCGATTTACAATATACAAGGTGAAGATACGTCGTTTAATGGTTTGTATCAAAATTTTTCACAACATTTATCTTCCAAGACGCCATATAGATACATAGCCTACTACGATACGAATCCCATTGAATTTAAAGGTAATGACGCAATGATATTTGTCATAATTGTGATGATATAATAAATTATAATTTAAAGTGTGTTTTTTTTGTAGTAGTAGTAGTAGTATTGTATTATTTTTAATTATTTTGATTATTAGGTTGTAAAGCATGGAAAATTTGGTTAATTTAAAGACATGGTATAAGAACACATGAACAACAATTAGACGAATTTGTTAAAAACAGATTACCAGAAATCCAACGAGAGATTGTCAATATGTATAGTATGTGTAGTTATATAATATATACAATTTAACAATATAATAATAACTAATATAATTTAACATTGAATTACAGTATATTTATAGGCATATTTTTGTCACTATAAGCATGATATTGTTTGATATTCAAATTTAATTCATAAATTGTAATTTATTTTATAAATATTAATTATTATTATGAAATATTTTTATAAGCAAAAAAAGTAATGTGTTAGGAAAATATTTATTTATTTTAGTGTCTCATAAATATAAACTATCTGTTGTTCGTTTATTATAATTAAGATTTTTTTTTTTTACCACCTAATACAATTGATACTTCTCTCCAATATATTCATTCGTACTTCAAAACAAAACACAAATATTTGAACTTCTGTAATTTACTAAGTATTTTATTTTTTTCTATACATATATTTTATGGGAAATATAAAATAAATACATATATTAAAAGATATTTTTTTAACTACAGGATTAAATTAAACTGTAGGATTATTCAATACATGTAATTTATTAAGTAGAGGAAAATAAGAAAATACTAATTAAATGTGACATTATCTGGGTAAATTATGTCATAAAGATAAAATAAAATTATGGAATGTACATGCAGATTTAGACAATTAAAAGCGATTAACCAGTGAAGGAGAGGATGAAATATTTACTATTGCTGAACGAATGCAACTTAGATTTCCACAATTATTAAATCAACCTTATGAAAACACAAATTTTATGGTAAAATTGCATTATTGTTTGATTAGAAATTAATTTATAATCATCTGCTGGTAATCTAGTTTAGATTTACTGATACATAAAGAACTATGCTACAACTATGCTATAACTATGAACTGTGCTAAACAATTTGCTACTGGCCTGTTCGAACACAATGAAATTAAAAAAAGTATTATTCGAAAAACCATTGGTTATAGATCCATTATTAAAAGTAAGTTTTCATTTGAAATATTTTAACATTATATTACGATTTTTAGAATACATCATTTAATTTAGTATTGTAAATGGGCAGACTAAATTACATTATTATATTATTATAAACTGTGTACATACAATATAATAATTTTATTATTTATTGATATATTTAGTAGTTAAATATCTGATTTTTATTATGTTTAGTTTTATGAAGTTGGCCAAAAATGGAAAAAAACTATTTAAAAATCTCCTTCAGCATATATTGAATATCAACATTTAATTGAAAGTCAATTAGCTAATGACACTCTAAAAAGTTTATCATCAAGACTTGGACTTGATTACATATTGACATTTAGTTAGTAATAAAATACATTAATTATAAAAATAATGTAAATACAAATATTTATGTATATTTAGGTGATGCTCAAAATATATACACATATTAAGCTTTTGAAACTGTTTGGGAGAAAAATAAAGTCTCACCTTGGTGTTCACTTTATGATAAATCAAATTTAATGATAATTTATTTTAAATAATTACATACATTAAATGTATACATATTTATATTATTTAATTACATTTATAGTTTTTTGAGTACAGTGAAGATTTAAAACACTATTTGGTAGATGGTTATAAATATGAATTGACATATAAACAATCTTGTGTTCTATTAAAAAATGCAATTGAATATTTTGAGTAAGTAATTAAGGTGTTAATTTGTAATTTTATAGTAGTGATCTAATTTATTTAATTTATATTTATAGTGATAATTACTTAAGTAATCAAAATGGTATTTTTTATTTTACCCATTCTGGAACAATTTTGAAAGTTATTGGATTATTAGGACTTTATAAAGATGTCAATGAATTAAAACATAACAACTACTTTGAAATGAATGATCGTCAATGAAGGACTTCAAAAATTGATGCATTTGGTTCAAAACCTAGCATTTGTTTTATATAGGTACCTTATTTATTAAAAACATTTCTATTTAATAAATATGTTTATAACTTTTTATAATTTTTTAAAGGTGTGATAATAATGAAACTAAAATATTGACATTATACCAAGAAAGAATTGTACAACTCAAAGGCTGTGGACATAATCTTTGTCCTTATGATAAGTTCAAAAAATTGTATGAATCTGTAATACAAACTTGTGATTTTGATCAAATGTGTAATAATGACTAAATTTCACATTATTTAATATTACAAAAATTAATTAAATATTTTTATTTATTCTTTTGGATGATATTATTTTTATTAATTATTGTAATAATATACAATTGTATAATAAATTTACATTAATTTTTTACTTTATTAATAAAAGTTTATAATATTATTTAATTTATAAGTTTTATTGATATTTTCTCTAAATTAAAATAGATAAATTACAATAAAGTGCATATTATATAAATTGTAATTTATAAAGTAATAATACAATACATAAATATAAATAGGTATATAAATATTTAATTTTTATATGAACAGTTTATACAATGAAATATAATTATTAATTATAATAATTAAAAAAACATAATATAATATTCTATTATTAATTTATTTTTATTAATATATTTACTATATTAATATAACTTGAGTTTATTAGATTATTGAATTTGTAACTTTTATATACTTATACTCAGTGATGTATTGGAGTGTATACAGTGTATACTCATAACAATATTTGTATAAAAGTGCGTATACGCAATATAAATAATAATTTTATAAGTATACAGTAGGTAATATAATACGGCCATATTTTATAATTTATAAATTTGTTGTACATTTAATAACAATAACAATTAATATATAACTTTAATATTAAGTGTATTTTATTAATGAAAATAAATATATAAGGTATTATGTTTCTATTAGTTAATTCATGTATATAGTATATTATATACCTCTACAACTTAAAATTAAAAATTTTTAAAACAAATACAATTCTCATTTAATAAGTATTAATTAACTTTAATAATTAATTCTAGTAATAATTTATAAATTGTTTTTATTAAAGATAAAAACTAATTATTTGACTAAAAATATAAAAATAAATTAATATTATAATAATCATTTCAAGTAATTTTTTCTTTTTTAATGTAATTTTGAGAAAAATATGGCATATACTCAAGACATTATCTACCAATACATCCTTGCTTATACTTTTAATAATTATCAAACATTATAAATTATAATAGGTAGCTGTTAACAGGCTAATAATAGACATAAATAATTAATGAAATCTGCCATCTACGGTTGGATACCAAGTATTGACAAAATATTATCGGTTATAAATTTGTAATAATATTATTATAAATTGATAATAATATATTATGTTATATTATTTAATATTAATTATAGTTCCATATATAATAGTTAGAAAAAGAATAAATATATTATATGTATATACTTACCTATATATATATACGAGTATATACCATGACAATATTATACTTTATAATTCCAATTAATAATTTTATTATTTATAATAAATGGCAACAGTCGTTGCACATGCGAAGTAAATATTGTAATAATGTATATTTAAAAATTATCTTTTTTAATTTTTAAACAGGACACATATAGATAAAGATATAATATTTATTTTCCATCTAGATAAAAGATGATACAATGTCATCTAGATAATATTTCAGATAATTTTATTTAAATAGTCCCAACACTGGTTATATAGTATATAGTTTTTGATTTTAATTACACTAAGCTGAAAATTTGATATGTATTTTATGACACTGAGTATATATATAAAAAATAATCTTGAAAGTCAAAAGGTCTATTTATTTTATCGTAATATAATTTTATATCCTTCAAATTTTAAGATTTCATATTAATGTTTGTTCATATTCGTGTTTTTAAAAGTCTGTAAAATAATAATAGTCCGATTACCACAAATAGGTTTTATAAGAAAATGGGTTAATCAAAAGTAAGTAAAAATATAACATAACAAATATATTACAGTACAGTACAAGGGAGGGAGCAAAGTCGTCAAATATTAAATAATATACAGTACTTCATTAATATGCTAAGCTGCTTAGCTAAATAGCTAACAACTGAATTGAAAAGTCATCTAGTGAAATTGGATATATTTTAGATACTGAATAATTGAATACTTACTTAATTCTACTATAATTCTAATACGAATAGTAGGTATACTGTTTCTAATGTGAGTAGTGTTTTGGTAGTTCTGGTATAACGCCACTAAATGCAATACCTATGTGAAAAATTTGAATTTTTTAAAAAATTAATGGTAAGGATAGCTTTAATATAACTTTCATTACTTAAAAAAAAATGTGTCTAATAAAATAATTTTAAATTACCAATTATTTTAATTATAAAAATTTTCTTTTTCAAGTTATGTGAAATTTGAAGAATGTCATAGGTTGTTTAAAAGGGGTTCAAAGTACGAGAATTTTAATGTGTTGACCTCAAAATTTGATCAAGATATCGATATTTTAGAATTTGTATTATTTATTATTGCTGCTCATCATTTACATTTATCAAGTTATTAATAAATTAATACCTAACTATTGAATTTTGATAATTTGTATTTTTATTCTATGATATAAGAAATCAAAAAATTATAAAAATGACTTCAGAAATATTATTTTTCTTTTTTACTAGACAATTAAAATTATTATCAATAGTATTATAGTGCATTCAGTGGCGGATTTAGCTTTTTTACGGCTATATGCACTTAAGTACAGCCTTTCATCAATATTAAATATATACAATATTATGTATTTTTAAGCTAAAATATTATAATTAGAAAATATAATTTAGAGCCGGTAATACACATATCCATAGCGATAGCATACAGCATTTATTTATCATATTAAAATATTAAGATATATTAGTCAGGTTATACGACTGACATTTTATTGGATAATATAGATTTGAAATAACTATGACATTATTAAACTGTGCATTGTATGTCAGTGTACCAACAGTTTCTTCTGCATTTAAGAAATAAATTTTAGATACTGAGCGAAGCGAAGAATCCTTTTTTAGAATTTTTCAAAAGTATTTCCTTGTGAAAAGAAAAACTACCAAAAATGGCGAAAAATCGGCAGTATTTACGGAAATCGTAATTTTGATGAACTAGATTTTAGGTTCTCCATGATAACTAATGTAATTTTGAACGTAGATATTTTAATATTTTTTGAATTTTCTCATAGATAATATACAAGTGTAGTTAAATTTTACAACAATTACTTGATTTCTTAGCCAAGATTAGAGCTTTCAACTTTTTTCCAAAAATGTTTAATACTACCTTTTTTACAAAATATTTTGAAAATTGTGAATAACAATTTGTTTTTATAAGCTTTTAAATTCAAATTCTCAAAAATCGTGTAAAATAATGGTTTTATTATTTATATTAGATTCTAAGCGGAGTGAGGAATGTATTGATTCTACAAAGATGTTTTTTTTGTTTTTATGTATGAAAACATTTTTTCGGGTAGAAATAATGGTCCAATTATCACACATAGCATATGTTTCGATTGCAAATGTTGTCTATTTGGTACTTTATTAAGCTTATTTTTAGAATTTCGCAAAAGTTGTTCCTTAAGAAGCGGAAAATTGGCAAGTTTTTATACACTTTTTATTTTATTTTTTTTTCGTGATTTCTTATTAAGTTTTAATAGTAGAGACTTGAAAATTGTTTTGAGTACTAACATAGGTTATTTGTGGTAAAATTTTGGAACGGAACAGTTAATTATTTGGAAAAATATAGAGCTTTGAACGTTTTCCCAAAAAAAATTAATATTACCAACAATTTTTGGATTATCTGTTTGAAAATTATATAGAAGTCCAATACTATATTACTTAATATTTTTATAAAATATTTTGTAAATCTAAACAGGCAAGATTTTTTTATAGGCTTTTCATTATTTTTTTTTCTGATCTATGAAAACCTTTTTTGGGTAGAAATAATCGTCCGATTACCACACAAAGGGAACCTTTCTATACTAAATTTTATCTAGTTGGTACTTTATTAAGCTTATTTTTCGAATTTTTCAAAAATTTTTCCTTGAAAAGCGGAAAATCGGCAATTTTTATAGGCTTTTTATTATTATTTTTTTTAATGTATGAAAAACTTTTTTCAGGTAGAAATAATGGTCCAATTACCACTAATAGGGTACCCTTTTTATAGCGAATTTCACCAAGTTGATACATTATTTAGCTCATTTTTCAAATTTCCCATAAGTTTTTCCTTGAAAAGTAATGATAACTTCTTGAATATCGTTTGTAGGGATTTGAAATTTATTTTGCATATTTACATATGTAATTTACATTCGTGGTAAATTTTGAAATGGATTATTAGTCTAATATATTGCAATATATTTAGATACGCTCAGAATCGTATTTTCTAATGCAATATCATTGCATTCAAATCTTAATAATTATAATAAACCACTAATTTCTCCGAGGATCAGAGGGACGAAGGATAAACGTCCACAATCGACCTTCCCACTTTTTTTTATTTCATCATAACTAATTAGGTTTTGATCATAGAGACTTGAAACTCTTTTTTGAGTATCAACATATGTGTTCTACATTACAAATTTTTTTTAGAAGCAATTTGAATATTTCTGTATAATTGAATATTATATATATATATATATATATATATATTATTCATGTCTGAAGGCACATTTTTGGGTAGAAATAATGATTCGATTACCTTAAATAGGGTATGCTTTCGGTAGCAAATTGCGCTTAGTTGGCACTTTATTCAGCCTATTTTTCTAATTTCTCAAAAGTTTTTTCTTGCGAAAAGAAAAACTACCGAAAATGGCGGAAAATCGACAAATTTACGTAAATCGTAATTTTGTATAATTTTTTAGGTTTTACATGATAATTATTACAATTTTAAACGTAGGTACTTACCAATTAACCAATCGTTTCTAAATTTTTACGTACATGTAAAAATGTTTACACTTTATATTATCTACGAAAAAATTTTAAAAAAACTTCAAGTACCTACATTCAAAATTGCATTAGTTATCATGAAAAACCTACAATCAATTTCATTAAAATTACGATTTTCGTAAAATTTGCCAATTTTCCGCCATTTTTTTGGTAGTTTTTCTTCTCCCAAGAAAAAACTTTTGAGAAATTCAAAAAATGAACTGAATAAAGTGCCAAGTAGACGCAATTCCCTACCGAAAGCATACCCTACTTGTGGTATTCGGTCATTATTTCTAACCAAAAAAGTGTCTTCATACATAAAAAAAAAAAATCCTTGTAAAATCAGTATTGACTTGAAGAATGTATTATTTTTTGCTTCGCTCAGAATTTAAAATATTATTTAATAATAAGCAAGCTATCCTTCCATCACTTGTTTTAAACTAAATTTAACAATAATACAATAATTTCAGATTTGAAATAATATTTTCCTGCCAAATGTGTTTCTTCTCTGAATTTAAAATTACATATAAAATTTGTATGAATTGAATAATTTATAAATTAATTTTCCCTAGGGGAATACATAGTTTAATAATGTAATATTATAATAATATACTTTGTTCAAAAATTATATTTTAAAATTATTCTACATGTATTTCTTATGGGCGAAAATTTTATTTGTGTTTTGAGTAATTATTTAGTCTTTGGAATAATGTTATCACTAACATTGCGCATTATGTTTTCATAACCTTATTTTAAATCTAATATTTTGCGGTTGGGATAATATTATTATTGTTTCGCTTGTCATATACTTTCTGAATACGGTTTTTTAACATTGTTACTTTTAGTAATATCAATAATAATTTTGTTTGTCATTTGACTATCAATGTGAAAAATTTTTAGTTGTTTTTGTTCTATTATAATCGAGTTTAATTATTATTATTTAAATAATGAAGAAAGCCGAGAAAAAAAACAAGAAAATGGTAAGTTTTTTAGTTAATTAAAGAAGTTTTGTGAAACTAAATATATATATATTATTGTGTATTATACCTTTAGTGTTTTTATTTTGAAATTAAATTAAATATTAATTTATATTTTTTTAGTCTGAGGAAGACATGAGATTAGAAAAAGAACTTCATATGTTGGTGGACATATTATTAGTAAGTCATTGTTTACTTTATTATTATTATACAGTGTGGACTAGGATATCCGGTCAAATATTCTACAATAAGAAATAGCCCAAAACCCTTTTACCTGCAAAGGTAATTTTAATTTGAGTTATTAGTAGGAGAATAAATATTTTGTTCAGCCTATCGACCTAAAGAAATCTACTTAAATATGTGAAAATAACATCAAATATCTATTATTATTAGGTTTTTGGGCTAGTGGTCTGTATTTTCAACAAAAATTAATAAATATTAAAATCAATATAGGTGAAGTTTTTTATAATATTAATATTATAAATATAATAAACAAAATAAAACTAATGATAGGTACCTAAAAATTAATACAGATAGGTAGCCAGGCATGTTTGAAATTATATATGAATATATAAACTATTATTCTACATAATTTATATAAAATTATAATTATATATACAGTGTGTAAACGACAATTGATTACACTTAATAATCAAATAATAATAAAAAATAAGTGTAATCAATTGTTGTTTACACATTGTATAAACTACATTCTTAATATTTTGCTAATAACTTGCGACAGCATCAAATTCAATAACATCTAAAATTTCTTACTTGACTAACATAAGGATAAATGCTTCCAAATGTTCATTGCTGATAGAAGAACGTAAACGGTTTTTAATTATTTTTAATTTACTGAAAACATGTTCACAATTGATTTGACTCACGGATAGCGTCAATACGAATTCTATAGCCGTAAAAAGATAGGCATATACTGAAGAGTGCATGTTTAGAGAATACAATAATTTATAAACACACAAAAGACAAACATTACTATTATGTCCGTTATCATTGCTTCTCTTGGACTTTTCACAACCTAAAAAAATGAAAAATTCTTTAAATATTTTATACAATTTTAATTTGTATACATAATATTTAAGTGAAGTTTTATATGCTGCAATAACATACAGTTCAGTGTATAAGCAAATAAAATATAATAGTCAAAATAATTATATACATAATTTATATTTTATTATTTATGAGTAGATATATATCTATATTTAATTTTAATATTATACACCCAGCATACTGATTACCTAAAAATATTAAAGTTATTCATACTTGAAATATTTTTTATTGTTTCATTCTTATTGATCTTGTTAAATTCATATAAATCATTGTCTTCATTGATTGTTTTCATCATTGGTGTCGTATATTATATGATTGTTTTCTAAGTTTATTCTGCCCAGTTCCTAGTTTATCTTGTTCTTCTTTCCAAACACCCATTTTTTTGTAAGAGTCAGAAAAGAATGTAGATAGACGATTCAATAATACAAATAATTTAATAGCATCCCCATTATTACAAATATCACAAACGCACAAATTTTATATAGCTTAACAAGCTATACAAGCTTAATACCATATATATACTATTTGTATTTTATTTTCTTATGTATGCTTAAAGTTTATTGAAATCTCCTTGCATATTTGCAGCTCCATTGAAACACTCGCCAATAAATTTTTTAATTAATGGAATGACCAACAAAATAATTATTCAATAACTCATACATGACTTTACCAGATTAAGCTTTTACTTTTAAAATGGTGAATAGACGTTCCTTAACTTCACAATTAAAAACATACTATATACAAACAGCAGCTTGATCTGTGAATCCAATAAATTGTGTGCTGTCCACCTATAAACAAAACATTTGAAATATGTATTATACAATGTAATAACAAATTAGTATACATAACATTTTCAAATAACATACTTGTAAACTAAATTGTTAATCTTCCAATTTATCTTTAATTTATCTTCAAATTAATTTTAATATCACCAATATTACTTTATTTACTGTATTTTTAGATAGCATTGTAAATATCCTCTTCCTTTGGAGTTGTTAGAAATATTTTCTTTGCGTTTTTTGCTACTTTCAATTGCAACTGTCAAATAATCATTTAAAATTGAATCTTGCTTGGCTGTAAACATAAAAAGTATCACTTATTATAATTTATATTCTCATAGTTTAAATTATATAATGCCCCAAATGAACCTGAACTTCTATAATGGAGATTTCGTTTTCCCAAAAGATTTATAATTTCAAACACTTGCTCTAAAACATGAATTCGTTTAAGTGCTTGTTTTTTTCTTAAGTTCATCAAGTTTACATTTATATGACTTTCAATACTAGAATTATTAAATGCTTTTATAAATGATTCTACAGCTAAACTATGAACTTTTCTATTTTTATGTGCTTCAATAGTGGTATATATATTTTTGAAATTTGTACATCCAGTACAAAAGTCACTGGAGGTAAAGAAAGAGCAGAATACCACACAAATGGAGCAATAAATAGCTTTTACATGGTGCAATTTACCATTTCTTAGGTATTAAATTACCTCTTGGGTCTGTTTCATTGAAGTGACCATACCATATTTTTAACAATTTAGGTTGAAGGGAATGAATTCTATTAACAAACTGAAATTTTTTATCTAGACTTAAGTTTTTGGGATTCTTAGGAAATTTAAAATCAAATTGTACAGAAATATCAGTATTTTCCTAAAAAATAAATTAGAATTTAAAAGTTATATATATATATATATTTTATACGTTTTGTTTAATCAATAGTTAAACTTTGGGGATTTGAATAGGTAGTATCTTCTACCAAATGCAATAAAATATTAAATTAAAATACATTATATATTATATATTATATTAAATCTTAGGTAAAATTTTTTACCATGGTTATAACAGTTGAACTTGTAGTCTTAATAGGTGTGTTTGTAGAAGGACCAGTGAGTTATAACAACTCACAAACAAAAAATACTAAAGAAAATTTAATGATCATAATAGGAACAATTAAGGGGCAAATATAAAGAGGGGAAATTGTGTGACTGGTTTATTTGTGCAATGGCCACACAATTGTACAACACCTACATAATATAAAAGAATATTAAAATTAAACATTAATAATTGCACACTTAAAATCTATGGATTTCCATCATTAAGATAATGGTAACCGAGTTGGTTTGAAATGTTTGAATGGTAACTTGATTATGACGACCTTAGGGGCCTCTCACATATCACACTGGGTGCTGACGGACTTACGCTGAATCAAAGAAGAATTGTGACGTGAACCCAACCATTCTACATTAAATTTTTAATTTTTATTAATTTATATTGGAAATATTACCCAGACAAAATTATTGGTAAAAATTCAACAAATTATGATTGATGTTGGATACGATGAAACCACGAAGAAATAAATGCATATATGTTGTTTATTGTAGTGTAGGTGGTGAATGATACGACGATAGACAACAAAAATTATGTATTCGCAAAATGCGAGACAAAACACAACGATACAACAAAAACCACGAAAAAGTAATAATTAACAATGATAATACAATTATAAAATGTTTACAGTAAACGACGACGAAAATGATTTAATATTTGTATAATACGTAAAACTGTATAGTACAACGAACGACAAAAATGATCGTCACACAATGCGACAAATTAAATACTTAATAAAAACAATATAAAACTGATAAGGAACTTTTAATTAGGGAATAATAAAATTATGATAATTAAAAACATTGATATGGACGGGTCGGCGTCTAATTCTCAATTTGCGTGAAAATAATATATTGTCGCGCACAAGGTGTATAGACTGTCAAATTAGGTGAACAAATATTATTATTTATAATTGTTGTTTCATCAATACTTAAATTTTGGGAATTTTAATATGTAGTATCTTCTATCTAATGCAATAAAATATTAAGTTAGAATAACTTCGATGGATATCTATATATTAATTTTATCATGAACTGACTAATAATTAGTAAATTAAAAATATAGAATAGACGATCTTTTTACCTATGAATTAAATATCAAGCTTATAATAGTTGACTCTACCTCATTACCTATGTGTTACTAAAATTATTGTTTTAAAAATTATCATAAAACTAAGCGACATTACTAATAATAACAAATTATTAATTTTTTTAACTAGATATTTAGTTTGCAATAAAAAAAATTAAAATAAATTAAAAATTATAGGTATATTGATTATTATAATAGATATTATGCAACAATAGTTTTTCAGTTGCCTAATACAATACTGATGTAGTTATGTTACCTATGGTACCTACTTGATTACTTACTCTGTACAATGCATAATTATTTTCATAATGTAATTATCTACGTAAAATTGTACAAAAAAACACATTTTATGAAAAAAACAAATATAAATATTTTTCCCGTTTTAATTTTGGTGATTTTCGAAGTTTTTTGATTTAAGTAATTACTACCTACTCTACTACTCTTAACTATAAATTTATTTCTTAAAATATTGGTCTTGAAAATGTAAAAATAAAAATTACCTTAATTTCAGATGTTGTCTGATAAATGTTTGGACACGACTCCGTTTTCTTCACCTGAATAACGATTAATACAAATTTAAATATTGACACCTTAATAATTTAAACTTACAGATGAAATCGTAGCAAAACTAAATAGTTGCATTTTTTTTTACAATCGTTTGCGGCCTGTTTTAGAGGTGCATCACGTTTCATTTGTATTTTTTCTGCACAGACTTTATAATTTTTTTTTCCATTTTATATTTTTATGATTAAGAAATTAAATATTATAAAATTCAAGAAAAATCTGTTAAAACGGTTGGATAACATATAGTATACAATTCAAAGTTACAAGTTTACAACTATAATTTTATGTAATTTTAACTGCACGTCGGCAGGTACACAAAACACAATGCTGCATCATCACTACCACCATGGACGGGGGGCACAGTCACAGTATGCAGTTTGCCGTGCGGTCATTTATTCGATTTGGATTTATTTATAGATTCGTTACTCCATGGCGGAAAATCTCCAATAGCACGATAACGTTTCCAGAAACAACAACAAAATATATCATTTTCCTAATTAAGGGGGATGTTTAGTCCACCGAAAATGTACACAAAAATTGCACCGGGAAAAAGCTATTTGTGAAGAAACTACTTATCCAATTTATGCAATAATTATATTAAAATTTAAAGAAACATATCTTCTATGTACCCTCTTTTTTAAATTTTTATTAACGTGTACCATTAATTTTTAATTGTTGTATAAAAGTCAAATAATTGAAATGTAAATAATAGCTTATTGACAACCAATTTTGAATTTTCTAAAAAGAGCGTACCTAGATTACGTTAATAGGAATCAAATAATGGTAATTTCGTAAAAATATATTTACTTTAAGTAGGACAAAACAGCTTTTTACTCAGAAAAAAAGACGGCTAGGCGCTAGCGACTCTAGCGGTAATATTTATTGATGCTTAAGAAAATATCAATAATAATTATTGATAGCTATAAATTATATGTTATATTTATACCTATAGTGTATATTGTAATCTATATATCTATATAGAGAATTATTGTTTTATTGCAAATGTTATGCCATCGTATCCGCTGCGGGTCGTAATATTCTAAAAATATAACTTTTTATAATTATAATTCTCTATAAATATTATTCATTTATGTATGTATAAAATAATAACAATTATAGCTGAATATTTGTTACTTCAATATTACTCATATCAGTATGACGAAAAAGTGAGAAAATTGGTTTTCTGTTTTTATTAGTTTTGAAATTTTTTATAAATGTTTTTTCAGATTCTGAGCAATGCGATCCTATTGGATTTACAATGACTTTTATCTGTTTTTATTTGACTGACATTATTTCAGATAGAAATATTAGTCCAATTATCACAAATAGGGTATGCTTTCCGTACCAAATTACATCTATTTGGTACTTTATTTAGCTCCTTTTTCGAATTTCTCAAATGTTTTTTCTTAGGAGAAAAAAATCTACTAAAAAATGGCGTAAAATCCGGAAAATTACAGTTTCCGTTATTTAAAATTTTTTTGTTTCATGGTCACTAATTAAGTTTTGATCATAGGGAATTGAACATTTTTTTGAGTATTCAAATAAGTAATTTACACGCGTGGTAAAATTTTGAAACAGATTGGTCGATTTTCTGACTAAGTATAGATCTTTGAAATTTTTTCCAAAAATGTTTAATATTACATGCATTTTGGGTTATACGGTTTGAAAATTTAGCATACTCATATACAATTTAATTTATTTATAAAATATTTTGAAAATTGAAAGTTGTAAATCGTTTCCAAATTTTCTTTAATGTAGAATACCTATGTTGATACTCAAAAAAAGTTTTAAGGCCCTACGATCAAAACTCAATTAGTTGTCACGAAATTAAAAAATTTTAAATAACAGAAATCATAATTTTGCCGATTTTCCGCTATTTTTTAGTAGTTTTTCTTCTCCCACATAAAATTTTTTGAGAAATTAGAAAAATGAGTTAAATAAAGTACAAACTAGCGTGATTTGCTACCGAAAGCATAACCACAAGTAGGCAAGGTTAGGTAATCAGACCATTCTTTCTACCCGAAAAAATGTTTCCATACATAAGTAAAAAAAAACTTTGTAAAACCAATATATTCTTCGCTTTGCTCATAATCTAAAATAACGATTTTTAGACGTATAAAATGGAAAAACCTCTAATGATGTTTTACATGAAGCTCTATTGCCAGAAATTGTGTATCCTAGATGTTGTATAATGCCAATCAGTGATTTTACATAATAAATTTGTTTTTTATATGGATCTACTTTCTAATTTTATGTTATTATTATTACCTATTTTTATTTGTTTTCATTTGATAATTATAAAATAATTATAACTACTCATCAGAGAATTAATAATAATAATAATAATAATAATGAAAAAATAATGTTTTATTATTATTATTGTCTAATGTAGTAAACAATAATTTATTGTGTATAATATTCCTTAGTTGGAGCTGATAACATATGTAAGGTAATAAAAATAAATTAAATTTGACAGGTTGACAGGTATATATTTGTATTATTGGTCGGGAAGGAGTAGTAGTACAAATCGTCCGAAACGCGATCTCTTGTCATTAAAACACACTAATTATGACTAGACATCCCCCTTAATCTATTATTATTTTGATGATTATACGTATCATACGTAATTTCATACAAAATCAGTAATTCTAAATTAATAAATTATAATCAGACATCCAGCTAGCAAGTAGCAAATAGCGAACCAAAACTTATAAACCGACACCGGCCTACTGTGTTACAGAATAGTAGCACACCGCTCCAGTCCGCTACTGTTAAACTATTATATTTGATCGATATGCATAGGATAAGTAGTATAGGTTAATGATTAAAAGTTCAATTTATTATCTGTAAGTTTAATTTTAAATTTATAGTATATTTATTTATAATACATTTTTATTTTAATGTTTCAGGAAAAGGATGCATCACTTTATAGTCTTGCATTAGAAACTTTACGTAAATTAATTCGTACATCTACAACATCAATAACCAGTGTACCATTACCATTAAAGTTTTTGCGTAGTTATTATTCACGTTTGAAGGACAGGTGTGATACCATTGAAACCGATGAAAAATCAAAGGCATTACTTTGTTCAGTTGTGTCTATTTTAGCTATGGGACAAGATAGAAATTTAAGAGATACATTACGCTATTGCTTAAGAGCTGGGGAAGTAGATGTCGGTGATTGGGGACATGAATATGTTAGGTAAGAAATTATATTTTGTCATTGATACATTGAAATAAATTTTTAAGTTATTTTATTTGTGATATTTTATTTTCAAGGCAATTAGAAGCCGAAATAGCTGAAGAATGGAATAGTGATCAAGAAAATCGAAATAACTTACTTTCATTAATTAAAAATATTGTGGCATTTAACATGAAACATAATGCTGAAATCCAAGCTTGTGATTTATTGATGGAAATTGATCGATTGGATATTTTACAAGTGGATAAATCAAATTATTTAAAAGTGTGTCTTTATTTAATAAAGTAAGTTTTTATTGTATTTCCTATTTAATTTATATTTCAACAAGATATGTATTTATACAATAAAATCTTAATAATTTAAAAATTAATATAGGTATAATTAAGTTGGCTAAGTTTTTTTTTCTGTTAACTAAGATAACTGGATTTTTTAAAATTATATTTTATATAACACAATACAATAATTGTATGACTTAATTTTTTCAGTTGTTCTATTTATGTTGTTGAACCAGAAAAAACTAATATTTATAATGAAGTAATGAAACATTATTTAAATTTTGAAGAATACCCAAGAGCATTATGTTTAGCTATGTCTGTTAATGATACTGATACAATGACAAAAATATTTGTTGCCAGTCGAGATCCGTAAGTTTTTAGCTTAAATACTGGTTTTTACCAGTTCAGTAATTAAATGTTAATGATTTATTTTGTACTTATATTATTTCGCCTAAATACCAATAAGTATTAAAACTACAAACGCTCCACCAATACTTATTAATTAATTAAATTAGTTACCTATTACTAAATAGTAAGTTAAAGAATATGTTTTACAATTGAGAAGTTTCATTCAATGAGTGCCAATTACTCATTAAAATTATTATTGCCGTTTATTTGTTCAATACCTTGTAATTTGGCATACAATTAAAACATATTCTTTGATATACTGTAATGTCAGGTAATCTACTTACTTACATATACAATTTGATGAAAATAAATTTATTTATAAGACATTTTAAGTACTATTTTAGTTTTCAATAATTGCATAAATTACTAATATAATTTATTTTACTTAATAAATACATTTTATTTTTTATTAAATATTGATTACAGAGTTATAAGAAAGCAATTGGCATTCATGTTGGGACGTCAGTATATTGAATTAGGATTAAATGATGAGCCTGAGGATAAAACAGATCTTATGAATATTATGGCAAATTTTCATATTACTGAACATTTTAATAGCTTGGCAAGAGAAGTGAGTGCTTAAAGTTTTAAAAATATATTTAATTAAGTAAGTATTGGTTTAAATTTATTTAATATATTTTATTGTGTATATTATCATTTTAGTTGGATATATCGGAGCCTAAGACTCCAGATGATGTATATAAAACTTGGTTAGAAGATTTAGTGTTGCGTACATCATACAATTTAGATGTACCTGTAGATTCAGCTCGCCATAATCTTGCATCGACTTTTGTTAATGCTTTTGTTAATGCTGGATTTTCATGCGATAAATTGGTATCTTTAGAAGATGGTAACAAATGGATGTACAAAAACAAACAACGTGGTAGATATTTTTGCATAATCAAGATAACTAATAAATAGTTGAATAGTTTATATGAATATTTAATCTAATATGTAAAGTTTTTTAGGAATGTTAAGTGCTGCTGCATCTCTTGGACTTATTCATTTGTGGGATGTACAAGGTGGATTGGTTCTAATCGATAAGTATTTATATACTCCCGAAGAACATATCAAAGTAAATATACATATTTATATTTATTATATTATTAACAACTTTTTTCAACCATTTATAATTTTTAGGCTGGTGCTCTTCTTGCTTTGGGAATTTTAAATGTTGGAGTGCGTTATGACTGTGATCCAGCTTATTTATTATTATTGGATTATGTTTTACATGAGAGTGAATTATTTCGTATTGGAGCTGTTTTAGGTACTAAATTAATTTAATTGATATTTGTTATTAATTAGTTTTATTAATGTAATAATTAAGTATTCATTTTATGGTTTAATTTGTATAGGTTTGGGACTTGCATATGCTGGTACAAGACGACAAGACGTTATAACATTATTGTTGCCTGTTATGTCCAATAATAAATCTACACCTGAAGTTGTTGCTTTAGCTGCTCTTTCTTGCGGAATGATCAGTGTGGGTGCTGCTAACCAAGAAGTTATAACTACGATACTTCAGACTTTGGTTGATTTACCTTCTACAGAACTACAGGATGGTCATTATTCAAGATTCCTATCTTTAGCTCTAGGATTGTGTTATTTAGGTATAATTTATAGAATTTTATTTGTTTATATAATTTATACGTTTAAAACATAAAATCTTAACAATAAATATAATTTTTAGGCCTTAAGGATAAAGCTAATGCACTTGATGGAAATTTAAATTTATTATCTGATCCTTTCAAGTCAATGGCCAAAATGACTGTCAAAATGTGTGCTTGCGCTGGCTCTGGTGATGTACTGATAATTCAAGAGTTATTACATATATGTAGTGAACATTATACATCAGCTCCGGTAATTAATATATTTGAGAATTTAACTTTTAAAAATTGTAATATTAACTCTTTAATGCAATTTATAGATAGACGAGAATACTAAGAAACAATGTGATAAAAAAGATAAGGAAGGAGACAAGAAAGAAACCACTTCAGCAGAAAAAGAGAAGGAAAAAGAAAAAAATAAGGAGACTTCTAGTAAAGACCTTTCGACTATGCAATCTGTTGCAGCTTTAGCTGTAGCCGTTGTAGCTATGAGTGAAGATACGGGGTCAGAAATGTGTACAAGAATTTTTGGACAATTAGTAAGTTACTTATATTTAAGTGGATAATTTTAAATTAAAGGACAATAATTATATTTTAACTGATAATTTATAGGAAAGGTATGGTGAACCACATGTAAGAAGAGCTGTTCCATTAGCTATTGCATTGTTATCTATATCAAACCCACTAACGAATATCATTGGTGTGCTAAATAAGTACTCGCATGATTCAGATGAAGAAGTAGCACATAATGCTATATTTTCAATGGGTTTGGTTGGTGCTGGTACTAATAATGCAAGGTAACATTAAACATATTAACTTCTAAAATTTTTACTATGCTTAAAAACCAAAAATTAATTTTGAGGTAAACACAAAATAAAAATATTTACATTTTTGTTTCTTTTATATTATAAAAATAAATCAATGTTATTTTGAATGGTTTAGGTTTATATTATTTTAAATCTGTGATAGATATAATTACTTAACCTAAAGTAAATTTTCATACTATAAAGTCTATATTTGCTTAGTAATAGTCTTCAATGATTATAGAAGAAACAAAGACTAAATAATATTTCAAAGCAGTAAAACCATTTATTTAGTGTTAGATTTTTTAAAATACCCTTTGGTTTAAAATTTTAAACTATTATTTGTTTGAAAAATGTATAACTACTATAAATCATAATTTGTTTAATTTTGTAGGATAGCTACTATGTTACGTCAATTAGCTAAATATTATGCTAAAAACTCTGACCATTTGTTTATGGTTCGCATTGCACAAGGTTTAACATATATGGGTAAAGGTACACTATCATTGTCACCATTCCATACCGACAGACAGGTAATGAATCCAGTTGCTGTTTCCGGCCTTCTCATTACTTTATTCAGTTTCTTGGATACTAATAATAGTAAGTACATATTATTCAGTCTTATGTTATTATCATATATTTAATGCTTATTTAAGTTTCATTAAAAAAATATTAATATCATGCATTTTTTATTCTTTTAGTTATCCTAGGAAAATCGCATTATTTGCTTTACACTTTGGTGGTTGCTATGTACCCAAGGTGTTTAGTGACTTTAAATGAAGACCTTGAACCGCTTCCTGTATTAGTACGAGTTGGTCAAGTAAGTCCTTTTTGGCACAACTTTTGGCTTATAAAAAATATAAGAAAATATTTAAAATATTTGACATTAAAATTGCAAAATTATTGTTTTGTAGGCAGTCGATGTCATTGGAAAAGTTGGTACCCCAAAAATAATAGCTGGAGTACGTACCCAAACGACTCCTGTTTTATTAGCAGTAGGTGAAAGAGCAGAACTCGCTACCGATGAATACAAATGTCTCACACCAGTCATGGAAGGATTTGTCATATTGTGTAAAAAACAAGAAAAGGATTAAATTTTATTTAATATATTATATATATATCTTCTTTTTTTTTACACAAAACTAGTTATGTATGTCAACAAAACTTAATATTATTTGTAAATATTAAATGATAAATATTAATATTTATAATATATTTCTTAATTTGTTAATTTTTGGTAGAAATTACATCAAAAACTGTGATGGCTGTGATAATCAAAGTCCAGCATAATACAATAATTATTGATTTTACAACAAAATATTGTTTTTTAATTTGATTTCTGACAAAACATATACTTGGTGAAATTGGCAAATAATTCATTATTGAATATTTCAACTACGTATAACACGTCTGTTTGCCCCCAAAGTTCTAATAAATAAAAAAATACTATACATAATAAAATTTTCCACTCAATACCTTTAAGAGAATAATGAATGATAATAATTAATTAATGGTATACCTTTCATAATTAAATATAGATATCTATAGTGATAAATTTTAATTTTTTATAAATATAATAATGCCAATAAAAATATATTTTCAAGGTTAATCCAGATATTTTGTATAAAAGAAATCTACTAACCTGTTCCAAGATTTTACCACTTATGTAGACTATCTATGAGAACACTCAAAAAAAAGTTCCTACATTTAAAATTACATTAGTTATAATATATTTCAAGTCAAATTTGTCAAAATCACAGGTTTCATGAATTTCATAGATTTTTATCCATATTTTGGTAGTTTGTATTGTTTTAGTGTTGCATATCATTGTAAAACCAATACATTCCTTGTTTAACTCAGAATATAATATGAAAAATGAATCTAGTCTTAAAATTCTGTTACTACTAACAAACGCTATAACTATAATTTTATTTTTATAAGTATAATTATATCTTTTATAATATCAAAATAAAATATGTAAAATAACCCACCAATTTCCTAATATTTTCTTGGCCTTAAAGTATGAAGTAGCTATATAGTCAATAATTTTTAGTAAGAATAATTTGTTCAATACGTTGAATTAATATTCTTAAAATTTCATTTCATTAGGACCCCTGCATATGTCTATAATGCATGGCTAATCATATTCAGAATTTTAGGTTGGAATATAATATAGGTATACTTACCTATAAAATAAATATTATAAAAATATAATTATCCATATTTGTATAACTGTTCGACATTGGTACAACTAGAGGGAGACTTGGGGGCTTAGCCTCAAAATGTTAGTTAGCTCCTTTAAAATTTTGATAAAAATGTTCCATATGCTATAGGTAAGTAGTACAGATTTTTAATTTGTATAAATTATAAAATTATAAATTAAATGTTTTTATTTTAGGGATTTTATACCTTATAAAAAAAATTTTGTTTTTTTATGAATTTGTTCATTTTATATGTTATATAACTAAACAAGTTATAATTAATATATCAAGTAAAAAACTACAGGAAAATACTGCCACATTAGGTAAAGCATCACAAGTAATAAATTCTGTTATTTCCATTTTGGAAAGTAATCGCTCAAATCAATATTTTTTATCAATGTGGACTAAAATAATTGAATTTTAAATGAAAAATAACTTGGTGCTGGAGATATCTGCGAATCGTAAATGGTTATAATTATTATAATATTGTAATAATTAATTAGGTATATTAATTTTTATCCAGAAATTAAATTTTAGGATCAAAGAGAAAAATAACTCAACAAAGTAAACTGAATAATTATTTATTTTGTGAGTGAATACTAGCGATTGCAATGAAGAGCATAGTACATGTTACACTAATATTATGACTTTTTATCGTGTCAAATATTTTAGTGTATTGGATACTATAATAATGAATCTTACACAAAGGTTTTCAAAATAAATTATGAATATGGTAGCAAATAGTATTGATGCATTTTGAATGTTTGATTATACAAAATGCTCTATACTTTTGTAAGCCATATTGAGTAATTAAATTAATTATTTTTAATAAAATATTAATAATTGATAAATAATAAATGGCAATTTATTTTTTATTTATATAGAATTTATTGAATATTTGTTTGGAAAGTTTAAAATTTGAAATGCAGATTGTGAAAAATGTTTAAAATAATGTAATGATATTAAATTGTTAACACCTGTAGAAATTTCGAATATTGTAGCTCCCAATACATTTCCAAATTTATATAAATTGTTAAGTATAGCTTTCACTATCCCTAGTAACATGCAACATGCGAAATAGCGTTCTCTGCTATGCGACGTGTAAAAATTGGTTGTGCTCAACAATTCTCCAAAACTGATTTACAAATTTGGTATTATTGTGTATAGGTTTTTAGATTTTTAGTAATTAATAAAGGTAGGAAAATTGATCTTAATCTAAAAATTATCCCTAATATTAATATTATTAATATTATAATATCCACATATTCAATGTGCAAGTAAATGTTGTATTTTTTTTACATTTTATAATAAAATTGATGTTTTTATTTGTATAATTTTTATAAATTTTTATTTTCTTATATTTTTTTGAAGTAATTATTAGGCGTGGAGTTAAGACTCATTACTTTAATTTTATTATTATTTGTAGGACTACAATTCCCCCCTGATTTTTTAGATCTAGTTGCGCTAATACCGCTCGAAACTTGAAAATTGCATTTTACATACGACATTCAATTCATCAATCGTATAAGCTAAATTAGATATTTAAATTAGGTAAGTACTTAATATATATTTTATCTTAGATTCATATATATATATATATATTATATTAATCATTTTTAATCCGTTACTATTGAAATAAAAATAAATATTAAAATTCCTAACAAAGATAAATAAAACAATATATAATTAATATTAAACGAACATAATTTGTACGAAAAATGAATTAATTTGTAATTTAACCTAACCTTTCAACACCGACACATGCATGACGTACCAATATTATTATTATAATATTAGCGTAATAAATTGTTAAATATTTTGACACTAGTTAGCAATAAATGTAGTCAGGTAATAACTAAAAATTATGATGTTTGTTCATCGTGCAGAGAACTTCAATAAATTGTGTGCCTGACACAAAAAATATAGAAACATATAATAGAATATAATATATTATGGGTCATAAAAATATTAACGCCAAATAATATTTTAATTAAAATACCTAATAAAATTGTGGTTTATATTATTTTGTACGTATTTATTTTTTAAACCCTATATATATATATGTTAAATAGTACCAATAGGATCTAGATCAGACCTAGTGGTTTCGTTGTGTGGCAAAATGAATAATATTATGTTATTTAAGAACACGAGTTATTTGCTACGAATATTTAAATTTGTTTACATGTTGATATTTATAACACATAGTTGTGGTAAGTATATAGTTATTTTGTATTACAAAAAAAAAAAAAAAAAAAATAATATAAGTAATAAGTAGTTATTTTATTGTTATAGAAGTTGAAATGTGTTTTGTGTAGGTATCACGTAGGTATATTAATATTAAAATAATTTATTATACATAAATATGAATAACTGTATAAGTACCTATTGAAATTGAATTTGAGATATTTTATAAAAAAAAATTATTTCATAAATTAATTAAATAAATCATTTTAATTATGTAGGTTCAGCAACGATTGATGATTTGAAGTTCATATGTAATTTACAACAGAGTATTAAAAAGAGTCCCGTAAAAGTTAGTGACCTACCAAATTATTGTACTTCAGTGTCGACTTTTATCGATGATTTAGGTAAGTAAACCGGACTTACTTATCGAATTGGATTTTGTTAATTAATTTATCGTGATGGGTATTAATTTTTTTTTTAAGACATTACTGTTATTGATTTATTGTGAGTGATAATTAGTGTTTTATGTTATTGGTACTGGAACTGGATAGGTGAATTATGTTGAATAGGTATATTATATTAACAATTATATATTAT
Organism: Eriosoma lanigerum; assembly: GCA_013282895.1. Lineage (NCBI taxonomy): Eukaryota > Metazoa > Arthropoda > Insecta > Hemiptera > Aphididae > Eriosoma > Eriosoma lanigerum. Next base: position 6,573,912 of record CM023362.1, read on the forward strand.
ATTTGTACGATTATAATAGGTATGTCTGCGGTTAATACTAATAGATAAGGGATTTAGTGATGGGAAATTCAAAATTACGGAAGGGCAAGTTTTAATTAGTTTTACTTATGGTAAAATAGCATATATTATAATACGAGTATATACATTACCTACAGAAATGTTTTTTATTTCCATAACAATTTCATCCTTAAAACTGGCATTTATGTTACATATTATTCATCCTAAGACAATATGAGTTAGAGGTAAAGGTTTCCTTCCTTCAATCGTAATTTTAGTCGCGCATTTAAAGTAAAAAAGTTGTATGGTCGAAGTAATATTTGATTAAGATAATAATAATTTTTCATATTAAATAATTGAAATTCAAATATATTGACTATGTAGGGAATAGACAGTTAAAAGTTTTATATTTAGTAAGACAAATGCTAAAATATACACTACTGATTTCGAAAAATGGATAATTAGACATTTATTAGAAATATTTAAATATGTATAATATGCATTAATGCATATACATTATAAATCAATATTTGTGTGATTTAATATCTATAGTATTTTGTATGTATAATATAAAAGTAATAATGTGATTAATCTAACCTATATGCACGAGTCTTAAAAATGTATATTGGTGTTTCGTATTATTTCGTACGTCATGTTAAATACGTGGTAAATGTTAACCCTAAAAAAAAGTTATAAGTAGGTAAGTGATATAACTTAAAAAATAATTTTCTGAAAGTTTTTCTCAAAAGTGTTTAAGTGTCGTAGTAAATTTAATTTGTTAATTATTTTTATAAATGCAATGAATACCAGACAGCTGGTAGTAAGGAGTAAGAAGTATATAGATATAATTTATATTTTATCAATTATTCTATAAGTTATTATTAATACATTTAATTTGCTTATTATTTTATTTGGTTTAACAAAGGTGATTATATATATATATACACTTTTTAGGGTATGCTTTCGGAAGCAAATCGCGTCTAGTTGGTAGCTCATTTTTCTCAAAAGTTTTCTTCTTTTTTTCTTTGGGAAAAGGAAACTACCAAAAAATGACGGAAAAATGTCAAAACTTACGGAAATTGTAATTTTGATGAAATTAATTTTAGGTTCTTCATGATAACTAATGCAATTTTGAACGTAGGCACTTAAAATTTTTTTTGAGTTTCTCATAGGTATTTTACTTTACACACGTGATAAACTTATGGAACGACCAATCAGTATAATATATTGTATTATATTGAGTTTCGCTCAGAATCGTATTTTCTAATGCAATATCATTGCATTCAAATCTTAATTATAATAAACCACTAATTTCTCCGAGGACCGAAGGGACGAAGGAGGAACATCTAATGTCGACCTTCTCACTTTTTTTTTAACAATTAAATTATAGTATGTATTACATACTTATAATTACTTAAATACAAAATATTAGGATCGGGTGTTTTGTGAAATAAGTACCTAAAACATTTTTTTTAAATTTAGACACCAAAATTTCAATATTTGAAGACAAGGGTACGCTAAAAGCTTTTGCATACATTGCTGCGTTTGAATATGATGAATGGTCTGATAAATTGAATGACATTAATCCATTTACTAAATTAATACAACGGGAAAAATTGGATGGACTAATATTCGATAATTTATTTTCAGTAAGTACCTATTTGTAATCTTTAATATAATACTTTACAGGTATAACTCGTGAAATTATCTAGAAAGATAATTTAGTAAGTCATTACAATGATTTGATTCGATAAAATGAAGACACATGATTATATAAATTATAATTTACAGTTAATAAATACTCAATTTATCTACTACCTAATTATATAACGTAATCGAAATGTATATAATATTTTTTTTCTATTAAAATTGTATACATTGTCTATTATTGTTTCTTATTTAAAATGTATTAAAAGTTATCTATTTATCTATTTAGATAAATATTGTATAAATTAGAAAAAAAAATCATTATTAGTTAAATTATTGATGTTAAGTTATTTTTTGAAAACTATATGCTTTTAAATAATGAAGTAGTATGTAATTAATCCGGGATGTGTTACCGTAATTTCATTAAATGATAGTTTATAAATTATAACTATTAATTAGAATTGTTTTTACGTCCATAATATTATATATTACACAATATTATGTATTGAATTATATACTACATTATTATTATTATTTTTTGTTTTGTTTTACATAATGGGCTTACTCCCTACATAATTAAAATTAAATGTGTTACTTTTATAATTATGTAATCAAACTATAATTGTGAATTTTATTTTTTTTTCGAGAGAGAGAGATGCGTGGTACTCATGATTGATTAATAATTATTGGTATACTTATACATTTAAAATAAATTTGGGTCGCATAGATTTAAAATTATTTTAATTTATTAACGAGCATATTTTTTATACACCTACATGATTTCTAAAATTGAATTTTATAAAAACAATTATGTGTAAATTATAAAAGGTAGGCAAGTACGTTATTAAAATTTCATATTATATTTAATTTTAGAAATTGAAAAAAAAAACATTTGTGTTGAAAACAATTTACAATTAGGTACAATAAAATAATTCCGTGCCAATCTTAGTCAGATATTTGCATAAATTTCTTTCTTTATTTATCCAATATAGCGCAACAGAAAAGTTGGTTATAAAATAATGAAATTCAAAATCATCAAAAGTGTAAGTTTCATAAATTTTGCTGTTTTCTGCTGTTATTAAAAAAGTAAATAATTCATTTCTTTCCTGTTCCATTATAAAAGTATTGATAATTTATTTTTAAAGAAATTTTATTTTTATTTTTATTATATTAAACCTATAATATATGTTGATATTGGAATAATATTAGATTGACAAATATTTAAAATAAAAATGCATCAGAAAAAGATATAGTATACTCTATAGTCATTTTTTGTCTTATAATTATAAATTATATTTCAAAACAAATAGGTATATAATTGATTACTCACATGGGGGTCAGTTGCCCATTTTACCTCCCTTGGCTACGCCATTGGATGATAATATATATATCTACACATAATATTTTAATATTATATATCCAGTTTATATGATATAAGTTTATTTGTTCATAATTTTATTGAGTTGTAATGCTTGTTAAATACCATACGATAATAATAATAATAATAATAATGATATAGGTATCATGGAAAATAATTTAAGACAATAAATTGTTAAATTAATATAATGTGTTACAATCGATTTTTGAAATATGATATTATATATTTAGGATAAAAAGTACGACAAAGAGATGAATCAAAAAATAGTTGAGTTTTTCACAAAATTAAAAGCGTCGAATTGTAGTACGTTGTTCGGATTAACACTTCCTAAGAATGCTGATCAGCTATGTACAGGCAAGAAATTATTAAAATAATTATTTACGATTCAAATGATTTCGTTAAGTTTTGACTGTTGGGAGCAGCCTTACAGTCTAAACGTTATCAAGAATATATATTACCTAGGTATATAAATACTGTTTTGTTTCAAAATACAATATTTATCCGTCCTCATTTAGAACAATAATTATATTAATTTAATTACATTTAATCTAATTATTGCATCGATACAGTTATACAGAATATTGATGATGTAATAAATTTCAGTCGAAATAAATTACTTGCTTTACTTATAAGTTATAACTTATATAAGGACAAAATAAATAAATAAATAATTCGAAATGTGTAAGTTTATAATAATTGTGTATTTATGCGAACAAAAGTTTTTAATTTTTAATTTATTTTTTCCTATTATATGCACATTTCCTTTAGAAACAACTAAGAAAACTGAAAAATAATCTTTATTATACAAAATATTATTTTTAAATTATTGAATAATAATTTTATTATTATTATGTCGTGACAAAAATTAAATGACTACCAATATATAAAATAATTGTAGGAATTTCATTGTTATAGCATTTGATTATGATAGTATCGATTGCGTCGTTGACTTCTATGTAATTAAAACACAAGATTATAGTGTTTGTACGCTTGCATCACCAATGAAAAAAGCAACAACTGCAGATGATATGGTAAATAATTGTATTTTGAATAATTAATTAATGACTCAATGTCATCAAACATTTGCTGTATTGTTTTTTACTTGCACGAAAAATGAATAAAATACCGACTACTAACTCATGAAACGTATAAATACAAATCTATGTACATTATACTAAACTGAGTGAACCGCTAATAATAATATTTTACGATCATAATATTCTACAATATTAGTATAGTTCGGTCGCATGATGTGCATTTCTACGAAATATGTGATTGTGTTTTGTATGAAATAACTACTCAGAAGCCTCTTATTACCAAGACTGGCCGTTTTTTTTTTTAACAATTAACGAGTTAAAAAGTTAAAGTTAAGTTATATAACGAGTTACTTTTTTTAATTTTTAACTTTTAACTTAACAAGTTAAATTTATTATAAATTACCAAGTTATTTTCTGTTAATATTCTTTTATAAATGTGAAGTTAAAAATATATTTTATAGAAAATAAAATGTTAGATTCTGAGCGGAGCGAGGAATGTATTGTTTCTACAATGATGTTTTTATTTTTTTTTTTTTTTTGTGTATGAAAACATTTTTTCGGATAGAAATAATTGTTTAATTATCACAAGTGGGATATGCTTTCGGTAGAAAATCGCCTCTTGTTTATACTTTATTAAGCTTATTTTTCGAGTTTCTTAAAAGTTTTTTCTTAGGAGAAGAAAAAGTACCAAAAAATGGCAAAAAATGGGCAAAATTACGATTTCTGTCATTTTTTATTTTTTATTTTGTGATAACTAATTGAGTTTTGATCGTAAGGACTTAAAAATTTTTTTGAGTACTAACATTGGTAAAATATAAGTGTGGTAAAATTTTGGAACAGATTAGTTGATTATTTGGTGAAATATAGAGCTATGAACTTTTTGAAAAAAAAAAAATAATATTACCTACAATTTTGGGTTTATCGATTTGAAAACTTTACAAAAGCCTAATAATATACTACTTAATCATTTTACAGAATATTTTGAAAATTGTGACTGTCAATTTTTTTTTATAGGCTTTTTTAAATTTTTTTTTCTGATATATAAAAACATTTTTTCGGGTAGAAATAATGGTCCGATTACTACAAATAGGGTACTATTTCCTTACCAAATTTCATCTACTTAGTACTTTATTTAGCTCAATTTTTTAATTTCACAAAAGTTTTTTCTTGAAAAGCGGAAAATTGGTAAAATTACGTTTTCCGTTACTTTAATTTTTTGATTATTAAATGAATTTTGATCGTAGGAACTAGAAAATTTTTTTGAGTACTATAAATATAGGTAATATTTACGTTTATTAAAATTTTGAAAAGGATTGGCCTGTTTTTTGGCTAAATATAGAGCCTTGAATATTTTCCAAAAATATTTAATATTATCTGCAATTTTTGATTTAACGGTATGAATTTTTTATAGAAGCCTACTTTATACTATTTAATCTATTTACAAAATATATTGAAAATCGTGACTGACAATTTTTATCAAGAAATGATAACTCCTTGAATATTGTTCGTAGGGATTTGAAATTTATTTTACATATTTACATATGTAATTTACATTCGTGGTACATTTTGGAATTGATTATCAGTATAATATATTGCAATATATTGAGATTCCCTCAGAATCGTATTTTCTAATGCAATATTATTGCATTCAAATCTTAATAATTATAATAAACCACTAATTTTTCCGAGGACCGAAGAGATGAACGAATAACGTCCGGAACCTTCCCACTTTTTTTATATTTAATTAAATATAAAAAAACATCCGTTATGTTAAATTTATTGTACATAATATGTTCATTAAAATTTAAAATTTAATATCTAATTATATCTAATTATATTAAATTTTATATTTATATACAATATTTAATAATATAGACTATTCTAGTATTTCTCAGTGAATATATTCTAATTCATTTTAATATTAATTGAATTAATTATTCTGTAGCCTGCACTTGTTTGATATTTCCCACTAGTGTTATGATTTATGAATATAATTCCTGTAAATAATATATCTAAATCTAATAGTATAGACATTGAGGTACAGAATATTATTTTAAAAATGAATGGTTTCCTTATTATAAGAAGGTATATAACAATTTAAAATTATATTATAATAATATAATATAACATTATTTTTATAATGATCATAAAATTGGAATTAGAAGTCATATTACGAGTAAATAGGTACATTTTTAGGTACATGCACAAAGCACACAAACACTGGAAACATCACTGGATTATTTTTACGCCTATTCAGTTATCATCAATAATTGATAATTTTTTAAATAATATAGATTTGTTTTTCGGTTTAAAAATGATTAAATTTAACTTTTTTTTAAAACTTTTTAACTATGTTAAGTTATTTTTTATTCAATTAACTTTTAACATTTTTAAGTTTATTAAAATTAAAAGTAACTTTTTTAGGACGTTAGGTTACGTATATACGTAGGTGTGTATAGAAGATACCTTCTAGAGTTATATCTTTTCTACATCGTTGTAACATCACTAAAATTGAAGGAATTTATTTCACATTATAATATAATATATTTTTTTACTTCTTATTAGTATTAATATTTATGTACAACAACAAAATTACTATATATTAGCTTGTATTGATTTTCATAATTGTGTACGTGTATTTTGTATTTTATTACCTTATTTTTCTTTATTCCAAAATATTATATGTATTTATGTATTTATGTAATTTTTATCATTATTTATTTCAGGAAAATTCTCTGATTGCTTTAAATTCAACTATCCCTGCAAGCATGTATAAGACATTATTAATTGTACAATTAGTAGTACTAGGTGTTAGTACTACTAATAATTATGTTTCTACGTTTTCTTACAGTGATGTAAGTTGTTTTTTCTGTATTTTATTTATAAACAACGTATATAAAAAAAAAAATAATCATTTAATTTAAGCAGGTATTTTATATATTTTTATTCTAGTATTTGTGGATTAATTAATTAAAATAAAATAAGACCCAACTTCACATTTTTTTTTTTTACTTTCTATTGAAGCAAACATGTAACGAAGTTACCATCTCTATGGTCAAACACAGACTCCACAGATAAACACAAATTCTGTGTCTGTCACTGAAGATGGTAGTGGAACTTCGTTGTCGAAATACGTATTTGCTTAAATGAGAAGTAAACAAATATTTTGTAGATTTGGGTAGGTAATATTTTATTTAAGTTCAGGTATAAATAATTACAAACAATTTTCTAATTAAATAAATATTAAATTAGTATATTATATATCTGGTTTAGAAGGTTGAATGAACAATAGATACAATTTAAATTTTTATTCAAATATTTTAATAGTGACAAATTAATATGTGTTCAAATGAAGGTTAGACATAAACAAAAATAAAAATAACTTTAAAAGATATGCCTCACAAATCATAAATTATTAATTAATCGTTTATAATGAACCATTATTAATTCATCTATATTGCTATTTTATGTAATAAAAATGTAGAAATATCCAATATTTGTCCATTTAATACAATTAATCGTAATCACGTAACAAACGTAAGTTCGTAAGTACCTACTTCACTAATTAATTAATGCGATGCTTTATTATTTAGTTGTGTGGTTACAATAATAAGGTATTCAATGATGTTGACAATTGGAGATTTTGCAAAGATTCGTTATACACACTGTGGAAAAAAGTAAATATTACATTTATAAAAATTATAATATTGAGTAGGATATAATATTTATAAGGTTTCTGTAAATCTGTACAATCAAGCTCAACCATTCCATAGCTTCACTTTGGCTCACTATCCTAAATTGTTTGTACAATCTAATATATCGTTACGCAACTATATTATCTACAGCTGTGATTATAATCAAATTATCATTCGTTCTATTATAAATGATAAGTCTATTTATCGTATATTATATTAATTTAATCAACGAATTATGATAGTGCAGATACACGACCACCTATTATTTCATCACTTTATTTACGGCCGTTAAGTTAATCCAAAAGTCGACTGTTTTCATTTACTATCAGCAGTATTTTTTTTTTTTTTATTATTGGGTAGAAATAATGGTCTGATTATCATGAATAGGGTATGTTTTCGGTAGAAAATTGCATCTAGTTGGTACTTTATTGAAATCATATTTGTATTTCTCAAAAGTTTTTCTTGGGAGAAAAAAACTACCATAATATTTCGGAACTCAGCAAAATTAAAGTTTTCATTAATTTATTTTCGGTATTTCAAAATATCTAAAAATAAAACTAAATAAAAGGAGTTTCAATCATAGCGAATTTTTTTCTATTGCATTCAAATCTTTATTATATTAAACAACTAATTTCTTCGATGACTGGAGGAACGTTAAATATCGACCTTCCCGATTTAATATTCATTTAAACCACAATTTTTATTATTTTTATTTTGTAAATAACTATTCTGACGCATTCTCATAGTTATTGTAATAAATCTAGAAGCACATCAATCTGATCTTCTTTATATTGAAATTTAATTTTTGTCTTCATGTTAAAAAATGCAATTCCTACATGCAATACCTACATACTCGGAAGTGTGTTTATATATTTACCGCTTGTAGGCCTGTAGAAAATTACTGACCTTATTTACAATGAATTAAAATTTAATTAGGTAGGTATGTAGAACAAATTTTATTTATATTCTAAATACAAAAACATAATTGAAGTTGAAAAACAGAAAAATAATAAGAGTATAAAAAGATATCAGTATAGGTACATTCTAAAATTAATACATAATAAATTACTTATTTAATTATTAGATGATTGATTTATGTCGACATTTGGTTCTTACAAATGTGTCAATTATATCTTCGCAATTCAATACGTTTAACATTTCATTCTCTATCGAAAATAGTGCTAAATTATTCAACTTATCATCAGTTTGTCTGGACCTTAAATAGCTTTTTACATAATATTACTATGTCATAGTGTTACTATTACTACTACAATTACCAGAAGTAGAAGCTGGATTTTTAACAAAATCAGTCAATTTTTGTGTTTTACTTAAAACATTTTGCAACTTTACACTTTTAAATTTGGTAATTTTTTTGTATTGGGCACCACTAAACCATTTTCTATTCGTACTCATGTCACAAAATAAATGGAATATTTACGAAAAAAAACGACAATACAGTTGCAGCGGTACGCACTCGACACTTTGCAGCACGGCTAAAATGCACAGGCCACAGACTGAATCATAATAAATTATCACTTCTTAAGTAATAAGATAAAAGATTGGTCAACAAAATATTTGTAGAACCGCCGCGCGATACATAAATTTATGTGCCTACTATAGATAGCTCACAGATCAATATTTTACGACGGCTTCGGCTTGAATATTCCCAATGGCGAAGCTACCTATGAGACAAAAAGATATTGTCTACCCATTTTTTTTTAAACTGATTTTAAATTTTAAAAACATTACAATACATGATGAGTACTATAACCGTGATGTAATATATACTTTTATCAGGACTCATTTTTTCAATCATTTCAAGATGACCCAAAAGACAGAGTTCAACAATATATTGTTTAACAATTTCTTTTTATTTCACAAGTATAAAGGAAAAAGATTGACCTACGACCGTGCTAAAAACACGAAATAGCGGTCAATACTGTGGGAAATGTACTGGATGGGGAATAGAAAATGACTAGAAAAAATTGGAAAATAACGCACTCAAATAGAGTTAACCTGAACATAAAGATTAAAGAAAATAAAGAATTAAAATGATTCATAAATGATTTTTTCGTAATAAGCAAATATATATTGCTTGTTAGTTAAACAGAACCAATAAATGTAAAAAAATTCCTCTTAAAATGATATTTATAATATTATGTTTTGTCTAGGCTTTCTTGTGCCATCAATACAAAATGCTAGGAGTTTTAATTGAGGATAGCGATTTAGACGATCACGCTGGATCTTGCGGTTGTTTTGGTGCTGATTTAAAAAGCACATTTCCTGGTAATAAAGCTATTTATGATGGTAGTCACAACACTGAGGAAAATATATCGCTAGACTGTGATTCATTTGGTAATATTTATAACGGCTAACTAATTAATAATAAATATTAGGCCAATAGGCCTTTTACAAATCAAAACTTGCTCTTTAATAATTAAAATGCAGTTTATGAATGTATTCATTATATTTTATATTAATTCTAAAATTAAACCCAGATAATACTATATATTAAATTAATTATAATTTTAACATAAAATAAAATATGTCATAGTTAGAGTTTCATATTGTAATAATTAATTATAATAAATAAAATGCAGTTTATGAGTTGTTTTTATTTTATTTCAATTCTAATATTTTATACAGTTAAAAGTTAATAATATATACTATGTATAAATTAAATAAATTATAATTTATTACTACTAAATAATTGATGTGATAGTTATAGTTACTTTAAAATATGTAACAATGTCCATAAACATATGTATTTAGGCATTTATCAATTTTCTTCCTTAAAATGATTTAATTGAGCTATTTACGTTTTTATTCCTTAAAGTCATAAATAGTACCAGTACCTATGTTTTGGAAAATTATATATTATATTCATAAATATATATATATATATAATATACCTATTTTAAAACTTATCTTAATACTTATTAAAATAAGTACCGTTATAAATTTGTAAAAACAAAGATATAGTTCGTGTAAAATAATAAGAACTATTTTACTTTTTTATAAATACCTTATATAGGCGAAAATAAACGTAAATTATATCTATAGTAAATTTTGTTTCTTTAGAGCAGCTATTTTAAAGTTTAGATTATATAAGTTTAGCAAATTTTGTGCAATGTTCACATTTTTATTTGTATAACCTTTCTATTAACAGCTAAATAAAATTTGGAAAATATTATTGACGAGGACACGCTGATTTTTGTCATTGAGGCACATTGTTAAGTAAATACTAAGTATAAAAGATATTATAACTAGTTAGTTACAATACAATTCAATAATACTATAAAGGTCACTTTGGTACGTATTACTAGGTAGTAGACTTATAAAGTAATATGTAACATATATAATTATATAATTATCTGTTAAATAATATAGAGATTTAAAAAAAAACATCACCTAACATACAATAAATGTTACTCAAGAGCTAATAGGATGTTTGTAGGTACCTTGCATAGTACCCTATATAGTATATATTCAATATCTATGTATAAAATGCATAAAGAATTCACCCTGTGTATCTACATAAATTAAAAATATGAATACAATATCATATGAGAACGTAAAATGCAAGTTTAATTATATTTTCACGTAATTGAAAATAGACGTAAAATTAATGATTATTATTATTCAGTTAGTAAGTATCTACTGTTACGACTTTACTTATTTGTGTTATTATTTAAAATTGTAATCATTAGGTAGTTACCTTACCTAATGGATAAGTATAATATGTCAAATATGTGTAAAATTTGTACGAACTCCACCGGCGCTCTGTAAGTTAATTATTATAACCGTATGCATACTATAATATGGTAGGTATGTTACCTTGGATTGGATTTTGAAAATCATAAACGCAGGTACTTCTGATTACTATAGGTATAATATTGAATCATTTTTTGATAATTTGATCAACTTTATTGTACAGCAATATTGTTTTATTGTTTTTAACAAATAAATTATTAATTAAGTTATTATGTAATAGATACAATAGATAATTTCACATCATGTTAAAAGATTCAAACAAATTATTTTTATTTTTAATATTGATAAGGTTTCTACTTTATGAAGCTCTTGTTCTAACTTATTAGATAGAAATTGCTCTTGAGTCAAATACCTATGTACATAATATGATACCTGGTTATGTTAGAACTTTAAAACTTAGAACTACAATACCTATGAATAAGTACTTCATTCTTGGGATTTATTAAAAGGATTTTATGTTACTCGTAGAGTAGAACTACTTACTATTGTAACATCGATTTCTAATTAAACAGATATTTAAATTGTTATTTTTTTTTTTATATAGATGTGATTAGTATAAAAGAATAAGTTATTAAGTATAAATGCAGAATTTATTACAATAATTGTGTAGAATTACAAAACACTTTTTGAAACTGTTATAAACAATTCAAAATTTAAATATTAAATAGATAGACCTACCTACCTATAAAATATCTATACTGTTTATAACTTTTACTTATACAGGTAATATTTTTGATTTGAATTTTATCCAATTTTACTCAAGAGAATACAATTTTTTATAATTTAAAATCTACATGATACAATTGGGTAAGTATCACTTATATAAAGTAGTAAAATTAGAAACACTTTCAATTTTTTCGTAATATACCTATTGCTATTAAAAAATTTACCGAGACTTGTTTATTCGAATGATTATATAATACTATAATTATATGTATTCATATAAGTATATAAATACTGATAATTTAATAAATAGAAATTTATTTTAGATTATGACCAAAGCGAGGAATGTATTGGTTTTACAAAGATGTTTTTTTTTTCTATCTAATAGAACGATTTCGTGTAGAAATAATAGCTCGATTTCCAAGAATCTTTTGAATTTTTTGAACAGGTATAGAGGTTTGAACTTTTTTCCAAAAATGTTTAATATTTTCTGTAATTTTCGGTTTATCGCTATTTGAAATTGTTCTTAAAGTCTAATTATATAACTACTATCTACACTATTTCTAAATATTTATAAAATCATAATTGACTTCTAAAATTTGAATATTTTTGTATAATTGAATTTTATGATATACTTTTTTTTATGTCTGAAGTTAGTTTTTCGAGTAGAAATATTGGTCCAATTACTAAAAATAGAGTATGCTTTCTGTAGTAAATTGCGTCTATTTGGTAATATATATGGCTAATTTTTTGAATTTCTCAAAAGTTTTTCTTTAAGGGAATCAAAACTACTAAAATATGACTGAAAAACGTCAAAATTTACGGAAATCGTAATTTCGATGAAATAGGTATTTGGTTTTTGATTTTCATAAAACCAATTTTGAATGTAGGTACTTAAATTTTTTTTTGAGTTTTCTCATAGGTAGTTTACACACGTGGTAAACTTATGGAATGACTTATTAGTATAATATAATGTATTATATCGAGTTCCGCTTAGAATCGTAGTTTCTGCAAATGCATATTGCATTCAAAACTTAATTGTAATAAACCACTAATTTCTTCGAGGACCGAGGATTTTATTTAAAATTAAATTTGTTAATATTGTCCTTAACATTTCTCTTGTCTTTCACAGAAGGCACAGAGAAGTAAATATCAACAAGGGTAATACTATCGTAATATTAGCTTCATATTTACTTATATGTGCTTGTATTGATTTGGAAGAATACTATATATTGTACAATTTATTAGTATATAGATAGAATACAATCGGAATACACAATCCATATGAGCATATGGTAATATAAAACAAATAATAAATAATTATTAAATATTAAATAGTATATATTATATACTTTCATGGATACAAAATACAAGCGGAATACGTGATAAATACATATCATGAACAATTTTGTTCTCACGATTCCGAAACCCTTCACACCACTGAAGGAATATGATAACTCAATCATAACCATATTATTAGACAATCTATCTAGTGGTTAGGTTAGGATATGTTAGATGATATATATATATATATATATATAAATAATTTTTAATCCATTATTGTTAAAATGAAAATGAATATTAAAAAAATAAATAAATAATATTTAACGAACATACTTTATATGAAATATGTATTAGGTACATAGTTATTTAACATAACCTTCCAACACCAACATATGACATGAAATTACCAATATTATTATAATAATATTAATGTAATAAATTGTTATATATTTTGACACTAAAGAGCAATAAATGTAGTCGGGAAATAATTAAAAATTATGATGTTTGTTCAATGTGAAGGGAATTTAATTAAATTGTGTGTCTGGCATACAAAATATGTAAACTATGATTGGTTTTAAAAATGTTGACGCCAAATAATATTTTAATTAAATTTATACTCTTGAGGATTAGGTATATAATATTGTTAGTATTTATTTTTTATTTCCTATATGCATAAAATAGGATTAATAGGATCTAGGTAAGACCTAATGTTTCGTTGTGTGGCAAAATAAATAATATAATATTATCTAAGATCACGAGTAACATGTTACGTATATTTAAATTTGTTTACTTGTTGATATTTATAACATATAGTTGTGGTAAGTATATAGTTATTTTGTATATAAAAAAAAAAATTGTATAGTTATTTTATTGTTCACGTAGTTATGTTTTTATTAAAATAATTGATAAAATATGAATATTAAATATGTATACGTACAATTAATTAATTAAATAAATCATATTAAATATTTAGATTCAGTTAAAATTGATGATTTGAAATTTGTATGTAATATAAACCATAAAGATTGTAATGTGAAAATTAGTGATCTTCCAAAAAATTGTATCGCAGTCTTGACTTATATCGATAATTTAGGTAAGTAAACCAGACCTTATAATTGAATTGGATTTTGTTGATTAATATGATTTTTTATCGCAATAGGTACTCCTTTTTATAAATATGTTACTGTTAGTGTGAGTAATTATGAGTGTACCTAAATAAAATTTTGGTTTGTGATATCGGTATTAGAACTGGATAGGTGAATATTGTTTCGAATAGGTATGATAGAATTAAAAAGTATTGAAAGAATGATCTGATTACAACTAATAGGGTATCCATTCCGTACCGAATTTCATCTAGTTGGTACTTTAATTAGCTCATTTTTCGAATTTCTAAAAAATTTTGAACTTTCTTCCAAAAATGTTTATTACTATCTAAAATTTTTGGTTAAACTGTGTGAAAATTTTATTAAATCCTATTCGTATACTTTTTATATACTACAAGTGATATACATCTTTCATGAATATTCTCATAGGTAAATTACACACGTGAGAATGTTTTGGAATAGCTTACTAGTATAACACATTGTATTGTATTGAGTTTCGCTCAGAAACAGTTCATTCAGTTTGATCAGAATAGTATTTTCTAATGCAATATTGTATTCTAACCATAATTATAATAAACTACTATTTTCTTTGAGAACCGAAGATTTGGAGGAAGAATTTCTAAAATCGCCCTTCTCACTTTTTTTGCGGCTCATTAGTTCTCAATATACATGTAAATATGTTAGATTTTAGATGGTCGAAGTAATATTTGACTACGATTACGCTTGTATTCACTTTTCATTCATAATAATTACAATTTGTGAATTTGATTAAAAATATTGATTATATAATAGTAGGCAATATACAATTAAAAGTTTTATATTTATTAAGACAAATGCTAAAATACACTACTGATTTAAAAGAATGGATAATTTCACATTTCGACATTTATTAAACATTTAAATTTGTATAATATGCATTAATGCACATAAACAATATATCAATATTTATGCGATTTATTGTCTATGGTATATTGCCTGTATAAAATGTTCGTTATATTATAACAATGAATAATGATAATGATAATATAATATATTACTTATTTATAAATAATTAAGTCTTAAACAGATAATATTAAAATTGGGTGTTTTATGCAATAAGTGCCTACATAATAAAACATTTTTTTAAATTTAGACAACAAAATTCCAATGTTTAAAGAGAAGGGTCTGCTTAAGGCTTTTGCATATATAACTGCCTATAAATATGATGAATGGTCTACACATTTTAAGGAAATTACAAAGTTTACTGAATTTATGAAACGGGAAAATTTAGATGGACTAATATTCGATTTTATGTATATTGTAAGTATTTGTAATATTTAATATAACACCGTATTACTGTAACTCATGACATAATGTAGAAAGGTAGTTAGGTAAGTCATAACAATAAGTTTGAAGAGTCAAGATAATACAAGTTACAGTTAATATACCTGAGACATCCATAATCAGATTGTATAAGATATAACATAATCGAAACATATATAATTATATTTTTTTTATTAAAATTAAATTCTTATGTTTTTTGTTTATTACTCAAAATTTATTGAATGTTACCTATTTACCAATTTAAATAAATATTTAATAAGTTAAAAATAAAATATATTTTATAGTTTACTTTTTAAATTAATGACGTTCGTTTATTTTTTAAACAATATATGTTATTAAAAAATAATAAATCCTGTGTAATTAATCCTTGATGTGTTTACCTCTATTTCATTACGTAGAAGTGTATAAATTATATAAAAAAATTGTTGTGGTTTTTACTTCCATAATACTAAATTAATGAAGTTATATATTACATTATTATTACATTTTACATAATGAACATATTGCTTATACATATTATATTATACACATTTAAAATCTATTAGGGTGGTATAGATTAAGATTTATTATAATTTATTTACTATCATATTTTAGATTTTGACAGAAGCGAAGAATGTATTTGTATTACAAAGATGTTGTTTTTTTTTAATTTTTAAAAGTACGATTTCAGTTAGAAATAATTGTCCGATTACCACGAATAGAGTATGCTTTCTGTAAAAAAATTACATCTAGTTGGTACTTTATTTAGCTAATTTTTTATATTTTAAATCATTTCCTAATTTGGCAATTTGCTATACAAATATTTAATATTAATTTGTTTAAAGAATAAACGTCAAGTAAAAAAAAAAAAAAAAAAACGCGGGGCAGTTAAATTCTGGACGTTCCTCATTTGCGCTTTCGGTCCTCGGATAAATCAATGGTGTAATGTTATTGTGATTTGTAATAATTCATATTTGAATGAAATAATATAAATGAATTCCAAAGAAAAAAAACTTTCCATGCCAAAATCAGTCAAAAATAAATATTAATGAAAATTAAATATTAATATTTTTTGTTTAAATTCTTGGTATAAATTAATTTTTTTTTAAATGAAATAAATGTGATTAGTTATAAAATATGGAAATTCAAGATTGTCAAAAAATAGATTCTGTAAATTTTGCTATTTACTGATGGTATTAGTAGTAAAATGAATTTATTATCCTTATGAAGTTTCATTATTAAAGTTTTTATAATTTCTTCCCAAAAATTCATAAAATCGACAAATTGATTAAATTATAAGGTAGATATATCAAGATTCTTATACAACTATTTTAATCATTAGAATCGCAATATTCCAATTTCATATTTTTTTAAAAATAAGTAGTTTTATATAATTTTTTTTTTTATCATATGTTGTTGTCCAACTAAACATTTAACATAATCTGCATGTAAAACTTAAAATGTTTTGAACCAAATATTGTTATTTTCAATTAGTAAATAGATCTGGGAGATTTTTTACCTATATATATATTTATATTAATATACTTGTTAGTTGTTTTTATTCTTAGATGATGATAATATAAATACATTAAATATTTTAATATAATGCATCCAGTTTTTTATAGTAGACCACATGAAAATTAATTTAAGAATAACAAATTGTTAAATTTCAATAATGTATTATAATCGATTTAGAAATATAATATTATATATTTAGAATTCAGAAGACAAACAGAGGAATCAAGATATATTTGATTTTTTCACAAATATAAAAAAGTCGAAACCCGATTGTTTGTTTGGATTTGCACTTCCTAGGCATGCTGGTGTGCTACCAAAAGGTAAGAAATTATTAAAATAATTGTAAAAAATTTGAGTGATTTTATTAAGTTTTGATTGTTTGGAGAAGCTTTAAAGTACTAAAATTATCAGGAATTAATAATATATAAATTAAGGTTTTGTTTTAAAATACAATAATTATCCATCCTCATCTATATAAATTATATTTATTTTATTTTATTTTATCTCTTTACAGCATCGATACAGATATAAAGATATAATATTGATGATGTGATAAATATCAGTCAACTTAATATACTTACTTAATTTAGGTTAACATAATTAAATAAATTAATCTAAATGTATAAGTTTATAATTATTGTGTGTTTATGTGAACAGAAGATTTTAATTTTCCATTTCATTTTTTCAATAATCTGCATTATTTCTTTACAAACTGAAAATTATTCTTATTATTTTCAAATTAAGGAATAATGATTTAATAATAAACATTTCATAACAAAATTTAAATGACTACTAGGATATAAAATTATAGTAGGAATTTCATTGTTATAGCACTTGATTATGGTAAAGTGAATGCAGTCATTGACTTTTATGCAGTTCATACACAAGCCTATAGAAAATGTAAGCATGCAATGAAAATGAAAAGAGCAACAACTAAAGGCGATATGGTTATTATTGTATGCAGAATAATTAATGGCTCGATTGTCATAAAGAATCTTTACTATTTTATTTATTTCGTGCACGTAAAGTAAGTAATATACCGATTACTTATAAATCACTCATAAAACGAGTAAATACAATTCTATGTATCTTTTACATACTATACTAGTTATACTAAACTGAGTGAATACCTTATATATTATATTGCGATAATAATAAACTTCAACAATAGGGTAGTTATTCGATTGCATGATGTGCATGATACGGGTTATATATGATTACACGATTCTTTTTTTTTGTAAAATAACCATTTAAAAATTTAGTATTACAATAAATAATTTCACACAATTTTCATTCTCATTTTTTTGTATTTATATATTTCTTTCTATTAATTTATATATACAATTCCGAAATTTCCATATATAAATTATGTATTGGTTTAGCATAAATTAAGTGACGTGTATTTGAGTTTTTTGCCTATGTTTTCTTTTTTCCAAAATACTATATGGTTTTGTTATTTATATCAATATTTTTTTCAAGAAAAATCTCTGAAAGCTTTGAATTCAACTATCCCTGAAAGCATGAATAAAACATTATTAACTGTTGAGTTAGTAGTATTTGGTGTAACTAGTAGCTTCGATAGTATTATTGATTATTCTTACAGTGATGTAAGTTGCTTTTTTTTGTGTATTTCATTTATGAATGGAAAATAAATAAATAAAAAATAATAATCATTTCATTTAAACAGGTATTATATCAATATTTTTTACTAAAAATGTGTCTAATAAAATATGTATTAAATTAGTATATCTATATTATATATCTGGATTTTGAGTTTTGAGTGAATAATGGAAACAATTTAAATTATTATTCCAATATTTCTTATTTTAACATAATAATATGTGTTTAAATGAAGATTGAACATAAACAAATTAAAAATAGATTTAAAATATGTGCTTTACGAACTATAAATTATTAATGTATTGATTAAGAAAAACCATTTTTAATTCATCTATATTGCTATTTGCTTTTTTACCTAATAAAAGTATAGAAATATACAATATTTGACTGTATTATTGTAACAATTGTAGTATCTACTTAACTAATTGATCAATGTGATGTATTATTAATTAGTTATGTGGTTACAAGAAACGAAAATTCAACAATGATAATTGGAAGTTTTGCAAAGATTCATTAATTACGCTGTGGAATAAAGTAAATATTACATTTATAAAATATATAATATTGAGTATGATATCCAAGGCTCCTATAATCCATACATTAATGTTCAACCATTTCATAGTTTCACTTTGGCTCTACTACCCCAAATTTTTAATATTATTAATTTGATCCACGAATTATTCAATTATGAATACCCGAACATCTCTTATTTCACTACTTAATTAACAGTCACTAATTTAATTCAAAAGTCAACTGTTTTATCCTTTCACTAGCACTCATTACGATCATAAATATTAGAATGATGGAGTCAATAAAAATATTTATTACCAATCGCAGATATATTCCGATCTCAACATGGTACCTATGGGCTATGTATTATTTAGCATAACAAAATAAACGTATTTTGTCATCATTTAACAACAACAAATAATATATTAAAATCATTGTTAATTAACTAACACAAATAAATAATATTTAAATTATTTTAAAATAATAAATTGTGCTAAACTTAAGCCAAATATTATTATTAATAATTCAGTGTTGAAATGTAATTCGAAGTTTAAAAGTAATCAAAATCGTTAAAGTTGTCGTAGTACAAAATCCCACTTGCGGGGTAATCTAGCGAATCTATTAATAATTTCTTCAATGTCAATTTCATAATTTCGATAGATATTTAACAGAGCTAATCCTGTAAATCTATCTTGTCCGATATTGTTCTGTAATTTTGTAAAGAAAATAACCTACAGCAGTTTTCGATAAAATTTCATTGTGTGGGTAGGGGGGTTGAATCTCTAAATGCCCCTTTGTGTACGTGACTGGCTCTTAGTATTACTGTTATTTAGAATTTATCATCTAATACCTATGTAATAATTATTACATATTAATTGTTAGAGTATTGTAATAACACGAAAATTACAAAATAAAAAGAATAAAAATAAAACGAGCGACGGTAAAAAGGATTTTGGAAAATAGTGAGAGTGAAATAAGAAATGGAGTAAGTGAGGTGATGGTTTGTTGTATGTAGGATAATGCTCTTACCTTTCTCCTTATGTAAGAAGGGTTTCGGGGTATAGGTTCGAGAGTATCCAGAATCTATACCTGTGTACGGACTTCGTGTTCTGCTTGAAATTCAAAATATTTTTTATAGATTAATTTATTTAAATTTTATTAAAATACGGACTTCTTATTCCGTTTCTTGATTTAAAATATTAAGATTTATTTTCTCCAATTTAACCCACTAAAATTATACAAAGCGTGGACTTCGTGTTCCACTTGTAACTTGAATATAATTTTATTGGATATGGGTTTATTGGAAAAGTATTCAAAAGTGGACTTCTTAAATTAGAAAAAAGACCCCGAACAAAGCATAAAAAGTGATTCTTATCTTATGGAACGCCACCGTTATATATACTATAATAGGGATAGAAATCAAAACACCTTGTATGTAACTTTGTTCGGAATGCTCTGGCTATCGTCGGAATATCGTTTGGATTCGATCTGATGATATGCACTTGGCTCCACTACCCCAAATTTTCTGTACAATATAACTCCTCTAAACGCAACCATCATATTATCTACAGCTTCGATCATAATAACTTTATCATTTGTACTATCAATTATTAATATTATAAATTAATTAATAAATAATTAATTTAATTCACGAATTAGTATATTATGAATACTTGACCATGTCTTATTTCACTACCTAATTTACAGCCACTTATTTAATCCAAGAGTCAACTGTTTCAACCTACCGCTAGCGCTCATTACGATTTGTGGCAATCGGACCATTATTTATTATAATAATTAATATTTCTTATTATCTAGGCTTCTTTGTGCTTTAAATACAAAATGCTAGGAGTTATCGTAGAAAATAGTGATGACGATGATTTCGCTGGATCTTACGATTGTGCTGATGCTGATGGAGAAAATAAATTTCCTGGTAATAAAGTTATTTATCATGGAAGTCAAAACATCGAGATAAAAAAATTGACAGAATGTGATTCATTTGGTAATAATTATAACTAATAACTAACTATAATTAATAATAAATATCCAGATAATAAACCTTTTATAAATAATAACTTTCTCTTTAATATTTAAAATGCAGTTTTTGAGGTGTACCTACTCATTGTATTTGATTTTATTCTAAATTTATATAAAGGTAATTCTATATATTATATTATATATTAAATTAATTATAACATTACTGCCAGCTAAAGTAATTTATATAAAAGTTAGTTACTACAAAATATGTAAAAATGACTATATACATATGTATTTGTGCATTTATCAATTTTTTTTGTTAAAATTATATAAAATTTAATGTGCTATTTATATTTTTGTTCCCTATGTTTTGGAAAATTATGTATCATATTCATATATATATATATATATATATATAATATATACTTATATTAAATCATTAAACACGATCGTATTTGAGAATACAAGTAGAACTAAGTATTTAATTATTTATCAACGATGACTAACTTTATGATTGGTACTTATTAAAATAAGTACCGTTATACAATTGTATAAACAAAACCATACATCTTGTAAAATAATAAAAACGATTTTACTTTTTTAAAAATACCTTATTTAGGTGAAAATAAACGTCAAGTATATCTACAGTAAATTTTGTTTCTTTAGAGTTGCTATTTTAAAGTTTAGATTATATAATAATGTATAACAATAAATATCCAGATAATTAACCTTTTACAAATCATTGCTTTTTCTTTAATATTTCAAATGCAGTTTGTGAGTTGTACTCATTGTATTTGATTTTATTTTAAATTTATACAAATATAATACTATATATTATATTATATTATATTTAATATATTAAATTAATTAAATTATTACTACCTGCTAAAATAATTTATATCATATTTTATCACTACAAAATATGTAAAAAATGTCCATATACATATGTATTTGTGCATTTATCAATTATCTTTGTTTAAATTATATAAGATTTAACGTGCTATTTATATTTTTGTTCTTTTACATAATAGTTAATTTTATTATTAGTTTAATTACATTAATAGTTCCTGCACTTATGTTTTAAGAAATTATATATCTTATATAATCTTACATGACATATAGAATAGAACTTGGTACTTCAGTGATTATCAATGATAACTAAATTTAATAAGTTCCGTTATAAATCTTGTAATATTAGTGATTATAATCCACAATTCTCTTAAAATAATAAAATAGGTTCTATTTTTTAAAACTACCTATATAGGTAAAATAAACCCAAAACATTATATCTATAATAAAGATTATATATTGAATTTCGTGTTATTAGAGCAGCTAAAATATTTTGCAAAGTTTTGATTAGTTTATTTTATAAAATGTTAAAATAAAAAAATTAAAAGAAGTTATAAATATTAATAAGGTTCATTAGAAATAATTTTTCTAAAGTTTTGAAATTAATATATAGTTGGGTATCCATAATATCTTAATTCGTGATATAATCACATATAATATATAATAAATACCTAATATATATTGTATCAACTTTTCACTATGGTTACCTATTTTAAACAAAAATGGCTTTCATACGTTTTCAGACCAGCTTGAAACTTTAAAAAAGTTCCTGCAACAATCTATTCATATATTTAATTCCATTCCACTATGTTATTACGCTTGTCAACTAAAAAAAAATGAGTGTAGTGCGAGAAAAGAACCACTCTGTAAACAGTTTAGATTCTGAGCAAAGTTTGGAATAGAATTATTATACAAAGATGTTTTTTTTTTAAATTTGTTTTAAACAATAGAAATCATTCATTACGATGACTCTTATTGAGCTTCTTCGGAAAAGTCTTTTGAAATACCTATTCCTTTAAAAATACAACGTTCTTTATTTTGTATTTTATCATTATATAAAATAAGTACAACATTCAAGTAAAATTTGTAATAACCTTCACATTTCTTCAATCTTATGTATACCAATGAATAACTTATATACAATTTTAGGATTTTTATTTTATCATATAATAAGTTCATATACAGTAAGTACATATTATGATATTACAAATGTTTAATATAGGTAATAAAAATAATTGTGATTTATGATTTTCAAAATATTTTGTAAATAGATTAAGTAGTACCTTTATGAATATGCACCTATAGAAATTTCAATATGTTGTAAAATTACTGGTAATATTAAAAATTTTTGGAGAAATTTCAATGTTCTAATTTTAGTAAGTTAGATATTATAAGTAAATATAGAGTTCAATCAATCGCCTTGGTTAGCAAAGTATATTGATTTGAATACAGAACTGAAAAAATGGCTGTGAACGATTTTGAAAAGGACTTTTTCAAGTTAATGAACAACTCTGTTTTTGGTAAGTTGCAATTATTATTATTTTTTTTTTTCCGATTAAACCAATTAATTATTTATTATGAATTATTTAAAGGTAAAACAATAGAGAATGTTCAGAAACGATTAGAGATGAAACTCGTTTCAAATGATTGTAAAATTCAAAAATTAATAAACAAACCTAATTTCAAATACGTTGTCAATTATAATGAAAATTTATCGGTTGTATCGATGGATAAAAGGATTATAGAATTTAACAAGCCAATGTATATAGGATTTTCTGTACTTGACGTATTAAAAACAAAAATGTATGACTACCACTACAATGTGATAAAAAAACATTATAAGGACTCAATCACACTAATGTATACCGATACAGGTAAAATTTATAAATCATTTTATATTATAATTATGATAATTATTATTTATTTTTTTTTTTTAATATTATGTTATAGATTCATTGGTTTACCACATAAAAACAGAAGATTTTTATGCTGATCTGAAAAACACCCCAAATTTATTAAATCATATGGATACAGTCAATCTACCTAAGAATCACCCATGTTATATAGTCGAAAGAAAAAAGATAGCGGGCATGTTCTCTGACGAGACTGATGGATTAACAATGACGGAATTTATCGCGCTCCGGGCTAAGTCGTACGCATATAACATCGATG
Organism: Eriosoma lanigerum; assembly: GCA_013282895.1. Lineage (NCBI taxonomy): Eukaryota > Metazoa > Arthropoda > Insecta > Hemiptera > Aphididae > Eriosoma > Eriosoma lanigerum. The sequence continues at coordinate 6,598,438 of CM023362.1, forward strand.
GAAAAGAAAAAATCAAGGCGAAAGGCATTTGAGGTCATGTAGTTAAAAACCATATGACTTTAGAAGACTATAAACGGTATCTGTTCGCCGGAGATTATGATAAAGAAGATAAATTTACACCATTTAGGGAAAATATATCAATCAGATCGTTCAAACATCGAATTTTTACAATAAAATCGAATAAATTGTCATTTAATAGACAAGATGATAAACGTCATGTTCTTGAAGATCGAATACACACCTTAGCTCACGAACATTATCGTATTAGTTTAATAATATTACTCCTGGTTTTTTTTTATATGTTAATTATTATATAATTTTGTAAATTATTGTAAACTTGTTGTGTTCATTATTCTTACTTGATATATTTTATCAATATAATATACTTACAATATAAAAAATAACGTGTATTGTTTTTATTAATATTTTATACCTAATTTATCTTAATCACCTTTTATAAATATCACAAGAACAAAACAAAAAATATATATATATTAAACTCTTACAAAATATATATTAACAAACAATGATTTGTATGTTGAAAGATAAACGTTGAATTATAAAAAAACTTTTGAAAATTAGAAAACATGTATAAATCTAAGAAAGAAGATATAATAAGCGCATACTATATAACTAGAACAATGTATAATACTATTATTTATACGATTACAATAAAACATTAATTCTTAATCGTCTCTTATTACTATTATTGTATAATTAAAATAAATTTATAAAGAAAAACAGAAGATTGTACTTAATAGAACAGTTTTCAATACCTGTTTAAATAGTTATAATATTTTAACCAACCCATTTTCAATAAAATTAATAATATCCATAAACAAACATTATAACATAATATACAAAAATTTACAATCAATAATATTTACATGGTGAATATTCCAAGTTTAGAACTATTATTTCAAGAATTAGATATTGTAGAAATATACAATGTAGTTAGTTTTTTTTTCTATTTTCGTTATTTATATAAATATACAAAATGATAATATTTACATACTTAATCATACATATACATATAACCACACGAATCGATCGTAAAACGATTAAAATAATTAATTTATCTATGTACGAGTATACGATATATTATTGTTACTTATGTCATACAACAATTGTATCAACCCTTTAACTATATGTTAAACGAGAGTCCACACGCGCACATATTAAGACATCGAAACGTTAAAAATACGTCCAACGACGACCAATTAATATTTTTATTCACCTTCTACTATATTATTTTATAGATACCACTGATAACATCACTTCCTTTAATATTTTTGTTTTCTATTATATATATATTATTACATCTTATATTATAAACGTTTCATTTAATTTACATATTACAAAAATTGATAATCAAACAACGTGCTATTCAATCACATATATTATATTATATTATATACAAATTATTATATATTACATAAACAAAAAAAATATTCAACATGTTGTAATTACATTATACTACTCAAAATAGTAACATACGCAAAATTATCACATAGTTAACATACTATCTTAACAATAATGGTATACCTTCTAACTGTAAAGTATAATAAGAATTTTATTGTTTCGATATATTTTACATGTGTAATATTAAAATAATACGAAGGTTCTTACGGATGCTCTGCTAAATACACACTGTTTATGTAAAACTGACTGGCATCCCTTGTCGCCGGACTGCGGCGACTGTTGGACATTATGTGCTTATTCGGCACATTCCCATCACTCGTCGTCGTTTGTCGTTCTTTATTTTATCATGTATATTAATTAAAATATTCATGGGTTTATAACAATTTAATATACTATTATATATCACGTTTACATAAAATTTCTTATAGCTACTAAATAATACTATAAAAAAAAATTACATCTCGTTACAAGGTACTAGTACATATATATATGTATATGTTGATTAGCTATTAATATAAAACTACATCAAAATAAGAACTATATTGATCAATCAATTTATTTATAAAACACATTTAATTTTAAAATAATTCAATTTTAAATTATAGCCCGATAAAATGTGTTAATAATTTTTCTAAACCTATTTATAATAATAGTATTGTTGTCACGTGTTAAGCATGATAAGTGGGGGTATGACCTTGGTATAACAGTAACTAGTTTCGTAATAGGTTTTTTCGGTGACAATGCGTTGTGGTGGAGGTTATGATGTAGTGGGATTGGTCTATCGACTGCTCCCACGACTGCTCCCCCATTAATCTGACTGCTCCCCCATTACACAGGATCCCTATGATCCAGAACCCTCTAAACTATACTACTTGCATTTACTACAGAAGATAACTTTATATTGGTTGCTTTCCATATTAGACATAGGAATATTTTAATCAGTGTTAAGACCAAATAAGTATTTTTTATTTTGTCTAGATAAAAATTAATATAAAGTCATTAAAATTTATCTAGATAAATGTGATCTATCATTAATGTAGATAAAAAAAAGATAAATATTTTACTATCTAGATAAAAAAAAAACAGATAATTTTTTAATTGGTTTATAATAAATTTGTTTTCGTTTATGGAAAAATAATTACACAACATGTTATTAAAATAACATATGTACATAAAAATAATTATATTATTTTACATATAATTTTAGTTTATTAACTATAATAATTAACATTTGATAATTTATATGAAATGTGTTATTAGTTACGAATAATGAATATTACTTCTTTTAGAATTATTGCCATAGGCAGTAAATTATACATTATTATCAGTTATCACATATTTGTATAATATTTTTAGTGTTTAATGCTATAATGTCACAGATCAATATACTTATTGTATAGAATACTCAATATAATATTATATATATAAAATTAGAATTACCGTTTCACTGCCTACCTCGCCGTGGGGTTCATTAGGGAGAGGTGATAGCACAAACATAATACTAGTGGGCACAAAGAGCACACAAACGAAACACATTCGGTAGGCATAGAAAAAACGTCGATATTGCTTCTTAGGGGGAGTCATGATACTTGAACCTCCTTAACCTAATTCATCTATAGGAAATGGTATTTTACCTAATAGAAGTGTAGAAATGTTTCATATTTGATCATTTTATACCATTTAATTATTAGTCATAATTTTGTAACAATTATAGGTTGGTAAGAACTTACTTAACTTATTGATTAATGTGATGGGTTAATAATTTAGTTGTGCTCGGGCAGTACGGATTTTAGTGAAATAAAATTTTGCAAAGATTCATTAGACACGCTGTGGAAAAAAGTAAATATTAAATTTATAAATAAATAATATCGTGTAGGATTTACAAGGCCTCTATACATTGTACATTAAAGCACAACCACAGTATATCTTCACTAAGGTTCAACCTCCCCAAATATTCTGTACAATCTAATAGCTTGTTGTGCAACCTTTTTATCTACGTCAAATTTGCTGTTTGCGGGTGCGGTGGCATATACAACAAGTTTAAGTAAAAAACCTCTATATGAATGGTTAACCGTTAACCGTAATTATTCAATAACGGTTTCAAAAACCATAAAAAAAAAAACCTATTAATTACGACATCATTTTCAAATTCGTTATCAAAATCGATTATAAATCAATCTTCAAAAACAGAACAAAACCGCAAAAATTATTTTGGTCTCCATCCCTGTTACCTATTGTTATATATTTATTATTTTTGTTGGTGACGTTTGTGTACAACGAAGCACTACAATGTGTGATGAATACTATAACCGGAATGGAATATATATATATATATATATATATATATATATATATACTTTGATCAGGATTTGATTTATTTTTCAATCATATTATGTTGAACCTGAATCAAAAATTAAACTCTATAATATTAAATGCTTTATTGTTATTAATACTAAAACTTTGATGAAATATATACTTTATTGTGTTATAATGTATACTATATAATAATCTTACATTCATTCATTCGACTTTCCAATATTTACTTTTATTAGTATTAGGAATACTGAGTGGGAATAGCAATAGACTAGAAAAAATTTGATAATAGTATATCTTTTTAAAATAGTATTAAAAATATTGTGGTCTTTATTCATAAATTAATATTAATAACATTGTGTTTTATATAGGCTAATTTGTGCTCACAATTTAAAATGCTAGGAGTTATCGTTGAAAATAGCATTTTAGACGATAACGATGGATCTTGTGGTTGCATTGTCGATGATACTGGAGAAACATCATACCCAGGTCTTAAAACTATTTCTGATGGTAGTAAAAACAATGAGAATAAAAAATTGACAGATTGTGAGACATTTGGAAATAAATATAATCACTAAATAATTATAATTATTCAGTCGAAAGGCTTTTATAAATGATAACTTGCTCTTTTATAATTAAAATTCAGTTTATGTGTTGTACTTATTATGCTTTATTCTAATAAAATTATAAAGAGTTAATACTATACACTATATATTATATTAATTGTAATTTTACCACCCCTAAAATTATTTATATCATAATTAAAGCTACTTCAAAATATGTAATAATGTCCTTATATATATATATATGTATTTGAACATTTATCAATTTTCAATACAATAAAATAAATAGACGGAAATGTAATTACAAGTGATTTAAAAATTTTACAGAATTCCAATAATAAACTTCTTAATCCTTTTTCAAAATATTTTGAAAATCATTAACTGTATAGTATATAATATTATAACGCAAAATTGTCTTTAGATAGCTATCAACATTATTACAAAACGGCAATTAATTTACCTTAAATTTTATTTTTAGATTCTGAGCAGACCGAGGAATGTATTGTTTTTACAAAAATGTTTTTTTTTTATGTATGAAAACATTTTTTTGGGTAGAATAAATAATCCGATTACCACAAAGAGGGTATGCTTTCAATAGGAAATGACATCTTCTTGGTACTTTGTTTTGCTCATTTTTCAAATTTTTAAAAAGTTTAAGAAAAAAGAGAAGAAAAACTACCAAAAGATGACGAAAAATCGGCAAAATTACGATTTTCGTTATTTTAATTTTTTTTATTTCAATGATAACGAATTGCGTTTTGATCGTAGGAAATTAATTTTTTTTTTTTTTTTACCAACATGGCTAATATATAAGTGTGTTATAATTTTGCAATGGGTTGGTTGATCTTTTGGCTAAATATAAAGCTTTATACTTTTTTCAAAAATGATTAATATTACCTGCATGTTTTGGTTTAACAATATGGAATTTTTTAGATGCTTACTCATATACTACTTAATTAATTTTTACTTAATATAATTTACAAAATATTTTGATACATGTAATAATGTCCCTATACATATGTATGTATTTGTACATTCATCAATTTTCTTTAGTAAATATATAGTAAAAATGAGTTAAAAAATAAATCCTTGTTTTTAATATTATGTTATAATCTTTAGTCATTATAATTATAAACTTAATTGATTTAATTACCTACCTATATATTTTTTAAATCATTTTAACATTTCAATTTGTTTTTTTATGGAATTAAATCAAAGAATAAAAAAAAAAGAATAATAATATTTCGAAAATATTATTAATGAGGACACGTTTATCTTAACATTAGTACATACTTCATATACTGAAGC
>CM023362.1:6609043-6619611 GCA_013282895.1 Eriosoma lanigerum
AAAGGAACGTCCAGAATTGACTTCAGTATAAAATTGATTTAGTTATCAGAAAATATTCAAATCAAAATAACGGAAATGGCAATTTTGCTGATTTAGTTATAAAATAATAAATTTTAGGATCGTCAAAAATGTGGGTTCCACAAATCATTTAACAAAACCTGCATTTAAAAATGTTAATTTTTTTAACATATATTGCAATTGGCAAATACATCAGGGACAACTTGTACTAATATAAGTATTTATTTTACTAATATGTTTCTAGTTTACGTATAGGTACCATGAAAAATAATTTAAGACAACAAATTGTTTAATTAATATAATATGTTACAATCGATTTTTGAAATTTGATATTATATCTTTAGGATAAAGACTATAATAAAGAGATAAACGAAGAAATATTGGATTTTTTCAAAAACTTAAAAAAGTCAAATTCTAAAACGTTGTTTGGATTAGCACTTCCTAGACATGCTGATGCGTTTCTTTTAATCAAGAAATAATTAAAATAATAATAAACAATTTCTGTGATTTTAAAAATTTTTGACTGTTTGGAGAAGACTTACAGTATTAACATTATGGAAAATGTATAATATATATATATATATATATACAGGTTTTGTTTCAAAATATTTATAACATCAATACTGATTTACAGAATATTAATTATGTGATAAATATCAGTCGATTTAATTTATTTGTTTAACATATGTTAAAATAATTAAATTTATAATTCAATTAGTTTAATTGTTGTGTATTTTTATTTTATGAAAATAAAAGATTTTTTTTTCGATTTCTTTTTCCAATTATCTGCACTCCTTCTTAACGAAGAAGAAAACAGAAAAATAATCTTTATTATTTTTAAATTAAGGAATAATTATTTAGTGATTATTATGTCTTAACAATAATTGAACGACTATTATGATATGAAATAGCAGTAAGAATTTCTTTCTTATAGTATTTAATTATAAGAAGCTGGATTCGGATGTTGACTTTTATACAATTCATACACAAGATTATAGAAAATGTAATTATGCGTGGATAATGAAAAAATCAACAACTGAAGCGATATGGTAAACAATTTTATGCAGATTTATCAATGACTCGATTGCCATCAAAACTCTACTATTTTGTTTTTTACGTACACGAATAATGAATAAAATACTGACTTCTAACATATAAAACGTATAAATACAATTATATGTACCTTATATTGAATTGAGTAAACAACTAAGAATAATATGAAATGACCATAATATTCTACAATATTAGTGTATGTACTCGTGATGTACATTACAAATAAATATAAAAGATAAAAATATAAATAATGGTCCGATTATCACAGTGAGGTATTCTTTCGGTAGCAAATCGTGTCATCTAGGTTTCAGCCGCAGCGACTAATGTTGAGTCGCGTGTAGGAAACCAGTTTAATGGAAATACATAGTAACAGTCATTCGGCGACAATCGCCGCAGCCAGTCTCGTCTAGGAAAGCTTTGGTGCAGTTCGATGCGATGCGAATGGTTATTATTATTCAAACTTATAAAAATAGATACTATTGTCCATCGTCTGCCGCATGGTTTATAATTAAATTGTTTTGTTTTTCGCCGCGCGTTAATGATATATCAATCATTACGAAGTCGTTCGCATCAGCTGTACACTATTATATGTATTGTACCAATTTTTTAAAAATATTTTAAAATGAATAATAAATATAGACTACATTAATATTATTATATGAGACAAAGAGAGAAAGTTCGAATATCTCACGCAAACACACTTTGTAATATGAACAAAATGTAACATTGACCAAACATACCCGCTTAATAAATGACCGAAACTTCCAATCCTTTTAAAGGTTTTTATTATATTAAAAAAAACAATTACGATATTTATTTATTTAAATATTTTGTCCTATATGCGAGAGCTAAATTGTCATCGTGATCCACATCAATACCCCAAGTGAACGATACAGCACAACGCGTTAGACATGGAATAAACGATATATCATATATATATATATATATATTTGTGTAGACATTTATTGGATAGAAACATAAGTCCGATCACATCAAGTAAAATCGATTTCTAGTAAATAATTTCATCTAACAGTTACTTTTAGGGACTGTTTTAATGAGTTATTAGGATCATTTTTCGAATTTTCTTACAGTTTTCTAATGAAAAGAAAAACAAAACAAAAAATGTATTAGTAAAATTAAAATAATATAAAATGACACATGTTCTAAAATGGCATATTAAATTCGCTGATGGTATTAAACACAGATAAGTAATCTGCACTGACCAACTATTATTTATTATAAATAATTCGTCCATTAACGAAATAATAAAAAAAATAGATAAGTCGATTGTGGAAGTTCCTTCATCATCCCTTCGGTCCTCGGAGAAATTAGTGGTTTATTATAATTATTAAGATTTGAATGCAATGATATATTGCATTCGAAAATATGATTCTGAGCGAATCTCAATATATTATACTGATAATCCATTCCAAATTTTACTACGAGTGTAAATTACCATAGAAATATGTAAAATAAATTTCATGTCCCTACGATCAAAACTCAATTAGAAATAAAAATATAAAAAATTTAAATAACGGAAACCGTAATTTTGCCGATTTTCCGCTTCTCAAGGAAAAACTTTTGGGAAATTCCAAAAATGAGCTAAATAAACTACCAACTAAATGAAATACGGTACGAAAAGGGTACCCTATTTGTGATAATTGGACCATTATTTCTACCCGAAAAAAAGTTTTATTACATCAGAAAAAAAAATAATAATAAGCTTATAAAAATTGCCGATTTTCCGTATTTCAAGGAAAAACTTAAGGGAAATTCAAAAAGTGAGCTAAATAAAGTACCAACTAGATTAAATTTGGTATGGAAAGGGTATTGTATTTGTGGTCATCGGACTATTATTTTTACCCGAAAAAATGTTTTCATAGATCAGAAAAAAAGCCTATAAAAAAAAAATTGTCATCACAATTTTCAAAATATTGTGTAAAAGTATTAAGTAGTATATAATTATGCTTTAATTAAATTTTCAAACTGATAAACCCAAAATTGTAGATAATATTAATTTATTAGTAAAAAAAGTTCATAGATCTACCAACTAGTTGCGATTTGCTACCGAAAGCATACTCTACTTGTGGTAATCGGACAATTATTTCCACCCGAAAAAATGTTTTCATACACAAAAATAAAACATCTTTGTAGAAACAGAAACAATACATTCCTCGCTCCGTTCAGAATCTAAAAAAACTAACGAAAATTTATAAAAATTGCAGAAATTTTTTTTTGTTATTTTGTTATAAGTAACAACTAAAGCAACTTGAAATATGTATTGGATGTTAAATAGGTGATTACAATTTTTTTTTTATTTAAAAAAAAACTGATTTTGTACGTGTGGCCATTTATGTGTTGAGCTACTAATAACCCTTGGTACGTGCAAGGATTTATAACAAAATAGCGAATTTATAGTATTTATTTTTTTGAAATTTTAATAGATGCATTATTATAATTTTCATTAAATATAGCTAGTAATAAATTTTTTTCTTATAATTTAATTAAAATAGGAACATATTTTATAATCAATTCATATTTTATGTAAACTGTAGCATTTTACTTTAGTTTCAATAACAATTATATCTTATCTCATAATAATGTAATCCTTATTAATTGAATACTGTATCTCCACTAAACCACTGAAACACTTTAAACGTAGAAACCTCCCAACATCGTTCAACGTATTTTTTCATTTATAGCCATAAGTCTGCTGTTTTTTCAATTAAATAAACATTAATTAGAAAAATGAATACTATAAAGAAGTTACCTATCTCAAAATTGTATATAATTAGTATGTTAGTTATATAATTTGTATGTAATTAGTATGAAAACAAAAATTGTATTGTTTTAATTTTGATTTTAAGTATAAGGTATAACTTTTAAAAATATATATATATATAATGTTAAATGTGACCCGTTTACACAAAAAAATTTAAAACTTCATAAAATGAAAAACCAAAATTAACTATGTTTAGCATGACATAAATTAATAATATACAGTATAAAGTAAATAAAATATAAATTGTAATCTAAAAAATATATACAAATTAAACGTCTAAAATATTTATTAGGTTAAGGTTTCTAAAGACACTGTGGTGGTATATTTATACGACGTTGCGACGAAAATTACTTAAGTAATGGTAATTACCACAATTACGTTCCATTAGGCGATGAACAAGATATTGTATAATCAGATGAGACCCATCTATTTCGTGCAAAATATAATGTTGGACGTCAAATGGCATGGAATGCAATGTGGTTATTTGATAGTATTTAATTTTATAAATATGTTTATAATTAAAACATATTAACCTATATAAAATATATTATATATGATGACTAACTGATACATATTAAATCATTTAGGTGGTATTAGTCGAACGACAAAAAAAGTATTCGGGTTGATCGTTTCTGATATATCTGCAGACATGTTGGTACCAATCATCCAAAGATATATCAACAATGATTCGTTTATATCAGTTTAGCATATTGTAATATATTGAGTTTCCCTCATAATCGTATTTTCTAATGCAATACGCAACCAATACGTAACTAAAAGCCATACAATTTAATGAAATTATATAAATTTAAGTATATTCATATTATTATCATTTTGTATAGTAAAAAATGATGTTATTATAATAAAAGACGTGAATCAGCGAAGTGTTAATTAATTATATTAATTTTTTGACGACACGAAACAACAATAAAAAGATAGATCCATCCGTTTTACTTGTAAACAATTATTGATGCAAATATAAATTAATATTTATTAAAATATTATGTATATATATAAATACATATTAATATATGAATATATGAGTAAATTATAAAATATGTTCTATTTTATATCGGTTTAAAGTATAAACTTTCTTCTAATAGATAAAGTAATATTTAAATAGATTTCTATAAAATTATTAAAACGTTAAACCCAAAATTGTATGTAATATTATATACATTTTTGGAAAAAGTTTTAGAGCTCTATACTTGGTCAGAAAATCAACCAATCGTTCCAAATTTTTTTCTCTAATGTAGAACACCTATGTGAATACTCAGAAGTGTTCAAGTCAAAATATATTGTAAACAAATTCAGTAATAATTTTAAATATATGATATATTATATATTAAAAATATAATACTATGACATTATGATATACCAATATTATTAATATAATATACATGTAGTAGTGGGATAAAAAACAGGTTGGATGCCATTTGTAGTTGGATGAAAACAAGACGTAAAAATCTGTGGGTATATGTGGAACGACATTTAGAAAATTTAAGTATTATATATAATTACGTAAGAAGTCGGCGTGTTTTATGAACTTCCTATGAATTATCCTACTACTGAATATTATGGTATGTGTACTCACGGTTTCATTCACGATGTAGATGATCTGAACTTGATTGTAAAAATATGAGTAATTACGGGGAGGTGTACGATGATGCTAGTCACTATCGTTCTGTTCTGATGTATCTTATTTGTTAGGTTATATCTTAGATACGAGCACGAGTTCAGCGGGCAGTTCTAGAATGTCCGCCAGAGCACGGTGAACGAGACTCTCGCCAACTGGTTACACCAAACTTGAACTTGGATACAAATAACGTGAGATTTTCGCGATATGTGAATTACATGGGTCTTATGTTACTCTATGTGTATTTAATAAAATGATTAACAAATGATTAATACAGAACTTAACTGTAAAATATCATTACAGAACAGCAAAGCGAACACGGCTAGACCAATGTGAAAAGAGATATATTTAGTGAGGATTTATAACTCCGAACACAGCCCGATAATTCGTCTGCAACTGTATAAGGGAGTTAATATAAACTCATAAAACGGGTATAAGTTAAAAAAGGATGATATGAAACAAATCTCTGTAAAGTCCGCGAATTCGTCTGCAACCGTAATAGAGTTCTATACGAGTCCTTTATGAAAAAATTAATTGTGATTTGGGATATGACTAATGGGCTGAGTGGTCAGCAGGGAAGTCGACTACCTACTGCATGACCATGCGAAAAAAAAGGGTTACATAACTGTGTGACTGCTTAGAAAAAGATGACTTCAAGAAAAGATGGCGCTTGACTAAAAAAAAGTGTGGGATTATCGTCATTGCAGGCTCTTTTATAGGATACCGAAATGTGATCCAATTATCCCAACTTATTTGTTTATGATTATTGCTAATAGAGGGCGCATTAGAGTATCACGCATAATTGTTTAAGATATAATTAGTAGTGGGGGTATATGGGTATAAGATATAATTTGATTGGTTTAGTCTTATTGCTCTCTTGTCTTCTGTCTCATTTATTCTTACAAATACCAATATTCCAATATATTACAATGTTATACATTTTGACACTAACCATCAATAAAGGATCTAGGACATTCTGGCGTGGCCGTTTTGGCGTAGCTGTTATAGCGTGAGGTTATTTTGGCGTAAAAATTATTTAATTATAAAAAATTGATTATATTAAATTAACAAAATTAATATAGGACTTACTATATATCATTTCAAAATCATACATACGGCATAACACAAAAACACACATAGGCGCAACTAAAATAAAAAATCTGGAAAGGCTAATTTCTTTTACACATAATATTCGATTACGTAGATTTGCTTTATGTGTTAAATTAGAATATAATATAACGATTTACATATGTATTAACACAAATATTATTACAGCACGTTTAATCTTTAATAATTAAAGTATATTTCATTTAAAAACTGAAGGGGCTGCTAATCATTATGGGGAGTATACACACACACACACACACACACACACACACACACAAATATATATATATATAAATTTATATCATTAAAGATTATGAACCGACTAATTTCTTAAAAATCTAAATACTTCTTTATCAATATAATGCATGCACATGACTCTGAGCGTTGTTGGTACTCGTCACTACGCTCCTCGGCGCCATCGCTTCGTTACGCAAATCGAAATATCCCTCGATTTATTGTACAAAGTTATAACTTAACTTATCAGGGGTTTTATATTATAAATTAGAAAGTCTTAAATATATTAAAAAATATTTTGTTTGAGCGCGAAATTCAAATCGAGTAATTTTTACATCAAACCGGCCACGCCTACCTAAAAATTGTGATGTTTGCTCACCGTTCAGAAGACCTTAATAAATTATAATTCTGGCACAAGGTATACATAAATAAATGTACTATAATGGGTTATAAAAATGTTGACACCAAATTATATTTTAATTAAATTAATAAAATTGTGCGTTATATTATATTATTATTGCTATTTATTTTTTATTTCCTCTATACAAACAATTATATCATTTAGAAAAAAATTACATATTATAGTTTACTTTTTAAATTATTGATGTAAGGTAATTTTTTAAAACAATATATGCTAATTAAAAATAAAGTACTATGTAATTAATCTGGGATCCGTTTACCGTAATGTTATTGCGTAGTATATTTTAATAGTTTATAAATTATGCCTACAAATTGAAATTGGTTTTATGTTCATATTACTATTTTAATAGAGTTATATACTATACATAATAATTAGTTTTTTACATAATGAGCTTACTGCTTACACAAACAAAATTAAATGTGTTACTTTTATAGGTAATTATGCAATAACACTATACCTAATTATGTATTTTATTTTTCGAGTGAGAGAGAAGTGCAGTACGCATTATTAATAAATCATTATTAAAACACATTCAAAAACTATTTAGGTCATATAGATTTAGATATATTAATTCATTAATTTATAAATTATATTATTAAATACAATATAAATTCTCAATGTACATATATAAAATCGATTTTTATGTGATTTAATCGTCACAATAATAGACAAACAGCGTGCATAAAATGATTGTAACTTGTTTCTTTTAAATTATATTTTTTAATGTATCGATAATGTATTCGAAAGCAAAAAAGACTGGAAATTGTGCAAAGATTCGTTACACATACTGTGGAATACAATAAATATTACATTTATAAATATATAATAATATTGAGTAGAATATATTAGGTCAGTAATTTTTAATAAGCATAGAAGATTTTAAATAAATATAATCAAAATTTTAATAATTATTTATATTTCCAAAACAAAAATTGCATACGCATTCATTTCATCAATTGTATAAGCTAAATAAAGATATTTTATATTTATTTTATCTTAAATAAATTTATAGATATATGTATGTATATTAATAAATTCTAATCCATTACTGTTGAAATGAAAATGTATAATAAAATTCTTTTCAAAAATAAATAAAATAAAATATTATTAATATTAAATGAACATACTTTTTATGAAATATTAATTATATTAATCAAACCTTTCAACAGAAACATATGTTATTATTTACTAAAAATAATGATATTCGTTCATCGAGCAGAGAACTTCAATAAATTGTATGCCTGGCACATAAATTATAAAACTACTTTATGAGAATATTGAAACCGAATAATATTTTAATTTAATTAATAAAATTGTGCATTATATTATATTGTAGGTATTTTTATTTTATTTATCATATACATAAAATAGGATCAATAGGATATTAGTAAGACCCAATGCTTTCGCTGTGTGGCAAAATTAATAATATTATATCATTTAAGAATACGAGTGACATGTTACAAATATTGAAATTTGTTTACTTGTTGATATTTATAACACAAAGTTGTAGTAAGTGTATATAGTTATTTTTTATTAAAAAAAAAATAGTAGTTATGTTTTTATTCAAATAATTCATAAAATATGTATATAATATATATTAATACGTATTGAATTTGAATTTGTAATTTATACAAAAAAAAAAGTTATTACGAATTTAATTAAATAAGTAATTATTTAACGGTGTAATTATTTAACCTAGATTCAGTTACGATTAACGATTTGACATTCGTATGTAATACTGAAGCTAAACATTTTCAAATAGATGTGGCCAATTTTCCATCGTATTGTATCACAATTTCGACTTATATTAATAATTTAGGTAAGTAAACAAACTTACTTGTCGAATTTGATTTTGTTAATTAATATGATTTTTTTTCATGATATGTACAACTTTTTTAAAGACATTTCTATTATTGTGAGTTATAATGAGTGTACATATATAATTATGATTTGTGATATTGGTAATAGACTATAGACGTATTATAAAAATGTTCGTAAATACTAATAAATAAGGGGGAGCAACTATTGAAAATTACGGAAGTACAAGTTTTAAAATCCTCAACCAGGGACAGGAATTTAATACTTTAATCGGTTCCGGTTTCAGTATGGTATTATAAAAATGATAAAAAAACGGTTTCAATTTTGATTTAGATTTTCTAAATATTTAAATTATGATTTCGGTTCTAGTATCAGTTAATAGCGGTTTTAACCGGTTCCCAATTTTGTTTTCTTAACTAAAAAAATTTATATTGCATACTTTTAGACAGAAAGTTGTAGTCTAATAAATTTTTAAAAAATGTTATTTTTAACAAACTATATGATTAGGTTTTGATACAAATTAAAAATATTGTATCCAATATTTATATATTTATTTTAAAGCTTATATTTTTTGTGATACAAATATCATAAAACTATATTTATTCTATAATGATAAAAATTAAAATATGGAGTTCATTTGCAACATTTTTTAAGATTTTATTTTAAAAATTAAACTGTAGCATTGTAATTTGCAATTTACATATTATATTATAAAGTAAAATTACATTTATCAATTATAATTGAAACTTATAAATATTACTATTACACATTCACCTTTAAATATTTAATTATTTATGATATGTTCCCAATTATCAATTACCTATTTATATTAAATAATAATAATACCTTCATAATAATGCAAAAATAGATCTATAAAGTAGAAATAAAGATTTTCTCAAAATTCTATAATTGTATAAATAATAATGTACATAATATTATTTTTTCCAATGCGCCCCATTAGTCGCCTATATATAAAGTAAAAATGTTGGATGGTTGAATTAATATTTAATTACGATTTGGTATAATCGCTTTTCATATTTAATAATTGAAATTCATGATATTTATCATATATATTGATTATATAATAGTAGGCAATAGCCTTAAATTAAAAGTTTTGTATTTAGTAAGATAAATGCTTAAAAATACTAACCAATGATTGAGAAAAAGGGATAATTAGACATTTACTAATTAAGTCCCTAGTTATATTATTGGTCATTTAATGTACCTAATGTGTCTACTTCTATTATCATTAAAATATACCGAGCTTCTACTACAATATATATAATTTATACTTCAATATTAGTTTATAAGTTATTATTAACTATTTTTATTTGATTGTTATTTATTACCTTGATATTATAATATTTTGTATTATATATAAACCCACTTAAAATTAATAAAATACTTTATATTGTATTGGGTATTTTATGCAATAAGTACATAATAAAACATTTTTTTAAATTAAGAAACCGAAAGTCGTATATTTAAAAATAAAGGTG
>CM023362.1:6629611-6660677 GCA_013282895.1 Eriosoma lanigerum
AATTGAGTGTAGTACGATAAATGAATCACCTGTACATAACATACATTAATATTTTTTTCTCCATATAAATTTCTTTCTATACATTATTAATAATTTTACATTTTTTATTCATTCTACGTCAATATTAATTAGAGATAAAGATTTTCACAAAATTCTATAATTGCATAGATAATAATATACCTAGTATTATTTTTTTCATTGCGCCCCATTTGTCGCATAAAAATAAAAGTTGGATGGGTGAAGTAATATTTGATTACGATTAGGTATGATCACTTTTCATATTTATTAATTGAAATTCATGCTATTTATCAAATATATTGATTATGTAATAATAAACAATATGCCTTAAATTAAAAGTTTTGTATTTAGTAAGATAAATGCTTAAATACACTAATACTGATTGAGAAAAAGGGATAATTAGACATTTAATAATTAAGTACATAGTTATATTATTGGTCATTTAATGTACCTAATGGGTCTACTGCTATTATTATTAAAATATACCGAGCTTCTACTACAATATATATAATTTATATTTTAATATTAGTTTATAAGTTATTATTAACCGTCTATATTTGGTTGTTATTTTTTACCTTGATATTATAATATTTTGTATTATATAGGTAACTTCTTAAAATTAATTAAATACATTATATTATATTGGTTATTTTGTGCAATAAGTATATAATAAAATATTTTTAAATTTAGGTATCAAAATTCTTATATTTGAAAAGAAATGTAAGCGTAAGGCTATTATGGTCATAAATGCATATAATTATGAAGAATGGTCTAAGCATTTGAAAGATACTACAGAATTTACTGATTATATAAAACAGGAATATTTGGATGGTATAGTATTCGATCAAATGTATACAGTAAGTATTTGTAATATTTAATAATTAAGTAAGCCATAAAAATGATTTTGATTACTGTGGTGGTTGAACGGGATCCATACATTGTTACCAAAAAAAAAAAAAAAATTACTATTAATAATATTTTTGTTTCACCTATTTTAGATTTTGCATTACAATGTATATAGATGCAGAATATGTTTATTTTCATTTGTTTGCAATTTCTTTTTTTATATTATTAAACTTTGTGGGGGGGGGGGGGGTTTTCGGCATCATAAAAGCTTCGAAGAAAAATCTGAAACCCTCTATTCAAAAGCTTCTAAATACGCTTCTGTCTAAACGTATAAAATGCTGTTATTAACAAATATAAATTTCTATTATGTGTTTCCTATGTATCTAATAAGATAAATATTTACTTAAAAAAAAAATTAATTAATATTAGATTCTGAGCGAAGCAGGAAATGTATTAGTATAAAAATGATGGTATTATTATTATTATTTTTTTTTTTTTTTTTGTATGTCAGAAAGCACGATTTAAAGCAAATTATATCTAGATATAGATTATTTAATCTAATTATTATCTAATTATTTATATTTGAAATATGATATTATATATTTAGGATAAAGAGTTTGACCCAGAGATGAACAATGGAATATCGGAATTTTTCAAAAACTTAAAAAAGTTAAATCCTAAAACGTTGTTTGGATTAGCACTTCCTAGGCATGCTAAAGCGCTACCTAAAAGCAAGAAATTATTTAAATAATAATGTACAACTTCTGTGTTTTCATTAAGTTTTGACTGTTTGGAGAGGACTCACAGTTTAAACATTATATAAAATATATAATAAATATATTATATATATATACAGGTTTTGTTTAAAAATATTTATGACATCAATACAGATATATAGAATATTGATTATGTAATAAATATCAGTCGATTTAAATTATTTGCTTAACTTATGTTTAAATAATAAAATATATAAATCAAATTGTATAAGATTATAATTATTGTGCATTTATATTTTATGAAAACAAATATTATAATTTTCTATTTTATTTTTTTAATTATCTACACTCTTTCTTAACAAAGAAGAAAACTGAAAAATAATCTTTATTATTTTTAAATTAATGAATAATTATTCAGTGATTATTATGTCTTAACAAAAATTAAATGACTACCAAGATATAATATAATAATAAGTATTCCTTTGTTATAGTATTTAATTATCCTCTGCTGGATTCGGATATTGACTTATATTTAATTAATACACAAGATTATAGAAGATGTAAGCATAAGAAATTAATGTCAAAATCAACAACTGAAGGCGATATGGTAAACAATTTTGTGCAAATTTATCAATAACTCGATTGCTATCAAAAGTTTATTTTGTTTTTTACGTGCACGAAAAATGAATAATATATTGTCTACTTACATATAAAACATGTAAATGCAATTATATGTACCTTATACTGAACAGAGTGAACAACTATGAATAATATGTTATGACCATAATATTCTTCAACATAAGTGTATATATTCTTGATGTGTATTTCCACGAATATTTTGTGTGAAATTACCACTGAAGAGCCTATTATTATAATAAATATTAATTCTATAGTTTTAATTCACATAATTTTTATTTTTATTTTCATCTAATTTAAATACTTTTTTAATTAAAATATATTAGAAAAACTATGCCACTGATCAAATCGAATGTTGTATTTAAAGACATCACAACAATTGTAACTCGTTTCTTTTAACTTAAAATATGTCATTTTAGATGTTGAGCGAAGCGAAGGATGTAATGGTTTTTTGTTTGAAGATACTTTTTCGGGTAAAAATAATGATCCAATTACCACAAATGGTCTTTTCTATACCAAATTGCATTTAGTTGATACTTTATTTAGCTCATTTTTCGAATTTCTCAAAACTTTTTCCTTGGAAGCAGAAAAACTACCAAAAATTTGCTGAAAATTAGCAAACTTACTGTTTCAGTTAAACTCTGAAATTTTTTCCAAAAATGTTTAATATTACCTGCAATTTTGATTTTAACTGTTTAATTCATTGAATTTTGATCGTAGGAATTTGAAATTTATTTTTTTAATATTTACATTGATAATTTACGCACATGGTAATATATTAGAATGAATTATCAGTTTAGTATATTGTAATATATTACAATATAACGGAGGAACGTACTCAATCGTCCTTCCTACTTTTATTGAATTAATAACCTTATTTAGTACACTTAATTATGCACACTGAAATATTTGTACAAATTATTAAAAAATAATATAATTTAATTTATAATTAACGTTTAATGCCCTTTTTTATGTGGATATATTAGGTTAGAGATTATAAATATATACACGATGTGTAAAGAATAGATGATAGGTACTAGGTAATCATAGAAATTGAAAGAATTGACTTCACATAATAATAAAGTGTATAACTTCTTATTTATATTAATTTTTATATACAACTGTGAAATTGCAGTATTAAATATGTATTGGTTTTCATAATTTGTGATATGTGTATTTTACGTTTTATAACCTTATTTTTCTTTATTCTAAAATATTATTTGTATTTAAATAGTTTATATGAATATATCTATTTCAGAAAAAATCACTAAAACATTTAAAAAAAGCTATCCCTAATAGCATGAATAAAGTTTTATTAACTGTACAATTAGTAGCACTGGGTGTTGATGAGAATGATAAAATTGAACTTGTACCTTACAGGAGTGTAAGTTCTTTTTTTTTTATTTTATTTATTAATATTGTCTCAAAAAATATTATCGTTTCATTTGAACAGGTATTATATTAATAATTTTTAAAAATATATATACCTAAAAAATAAATATTATTATATTACCTATATTAGACATCTGGTTAAGTTGGTTGAGTGAACAATGGACATAATTAAAATTATTATTCCAATATTTTAAGATTGACAAATTATTATGTGTTCGAATGATTTATCTTTTATATGAATGATGTTCCGAACGAATCGTAAATTATTAATAAAACGTTTAAAATGAACTTAAGAAGCAATATCGACGTTTTTTTATGCCTATCGTTTGTTGTTCGTTTGTGTTGTTTGCGCTCATTAGTGTCACGTTTGTGCTATACCCTCTTTATGAGAAACCCCACGGGAGAGAGGCATTAGAACGGTCACTCTCCTAAGGAAAAATATAGCTTTTTTTATGCCTTTCGTTCTTGTTGTTTGTTCCAATTAGTATTAGATTTGTATTATCTTTCCTTTTGGGAGAATCAAACGGAGGCTAGTAAAACGTTGGTCCCCCTAAGAAGGAATATTGAAGTTGTTTCAATGAATACAATTTGTGATATTTATTGGTCAAATTTGTTGTTATAATTCATTTGTAGTATTAAATAATTAAAATAAAAATATTTAGGTTAAATTAATTATAATGTTAATTCAATTAACCTAAGATAGTGCATTTACTACAGAAGATGACTTTATATTGGTCGCTTAACATATTAGTCATAGGAATATTATAACCTGTGTTAAGACAAGATTAGTATTTTTTTAGTCTAGATAAAGATTAAGATAAAGTCATTAAAATTCATCTAGATAAATGTGATAGATAAACAAACTAAAATGTATGTAGATCAAAATAAAGATAAATAATTTACAATCTAGATAAAAAGAACAGATAATTTTTTATTTGTTTTATAATGGATTTGTTGTTATTTTTGTTTATGGATATATTAATTAAACAATACGTTATTATAATAACATAAGTACAATAAAATAATTATATTATTTTACATATTAATTTAGTTTATCAATTATAATAATTATTAGAACTAATTTAATATTTGATTGTTAACATTAAATGTGTTATTAGTTATGATTAGTTATCATTATAATGAATAATGAACATTACTTTTTTTAGAATCATTGCTATAGGCAATAAATTATACATTATTATTAGTTATCACATATTTGTATAATAGTTTTAGTGTTTACTGCTATAATATAGGGAGCAACCAATATATTTTACCAGATGAATATTTTTATATTTCAAACAAATAAAATAATTTCCAAAGTTATATAATCATAATATTATCGTGTTGACCGTTGAATGGTACCTATTCACAGGCCAATATACTTATAATATAAAATACGCTATATAATATTATATATAAAATTATAATTGCCGTTTTACTGCCTACCCAGCCGCGGAATTCATCAGAAAAGATGATAGCACAAATGTAATACTAGCGGACACACACAGCACACAAACGAAGCAAAAACGATAAACATAGGAAAAACATGGATATTGATTCTTAGGAGGAGTATTGATACTAAAATGAACTTCCTTAACTTAATTCATCTATTGGTATTGCTAATTGTTCTAATAGAAGTGTAGAAATGTCCAATATTTGACCATTTAATACTATTTAATTATTAGTCATAGTTTTGTAACAATCATAAGTTCGTAAGTAAGTACTTAACTAATTGATTAATGTGTGGGTTAATTATTTAGTTGTGTTTGGACTATACGAAATTTGATGGTACGAAATTTTGCAAAGATTCATTAAACACGCTGTGGAATAAAGTAAATATTACATTTATAAATATATAATATTGCATAGGATACACTCTGTACATTAAAAAGCTCTACTACTCTATATCTTCACTAAAGATCTACCGCCCCAAATATTCTGTACAATCTAATATCTTGTTATGCAACCATATTATCTACCTCAAATTTGCGGTTTACGGGTGAGGTGCATAAACAACAAGTTAAAGTAAAAAACCTCTATATGAATGGTTAACTGTTAACCGTAATTATTCAGTAACGGTTTCAAAAACCACAACAAAAACCTATTAATTACAAAATCAGTTTCAAATTCGTTATCAAAATCGATTATAAATCAATCTTAAAAAACCAGAACAGAAACCGCGAAAAATATTTTGGTTTCCAACCCTGGTACCTATTGTTATATTCAACCCGTCGTAAGGCGCATGGTTTTAGATGTCTCACTAACGCGCATGGGGTAAATATTTACCCCCCTGAAATAGTTATAATTTCATGGTTAGTTTACTATCGTTTTCGCGAATAATAAATATTTAATATGAAAAAATAATATCGTATACATTTTCGTATAATGTATATTTTAATTCATGTTTATTTCATTTAGATGATAAACAGAGAGCGTATACTTTATAAAAAGTGATTATTTTTTTAGTTTCCTAAATTTTCGTCGGAATCCAAATTATTGTCAGAAAAACCGCCCTATATTTCATCTTCACACTCGTCTAATAGACTTTTTATTTGCTGCCTTTGTTGTTCGTCTATATTGAAAAAAATTGAAACAATACACACTTTCGCACTACACAACAATAAAACGAAACTAATACGCTTATCGGTCGCACGGATCAAATAATTTCCAGATACAAATGATAACGAGTTTATGATATTCTAGATAATACAAAGCGTACAAAAATAACATAAAACCCAAAACAATCAGTTTTTAGGTGTATTATTTGAGGCTATTGATGTGTACAATCTTCTACATCAATTATTTTATTACCTATGCAAAATATAAATATGTCTGGGGTAATTATTTACCCCGTGCGCCGTACGACGGGCTAAATAGAACAATACTAGTTAGTTAGTCATAGTTGGTAATGCGTGTGGATAACGAAACACTACAATATATGATGAATGCTATAATCGTGATCTAATACAGATTTATTTATATACACTTTGATCAGGACTTGATTTATTTTTCAATCATTTTAAGATGACCCCAGAGCCAGAATTCAACTCTATAATGTTATATTGCTTTATTGTTATGAATACTGAAACTGTTATGAAATATATACTTTATTGTGTTATAATGTATATTATATAATAATCTTACATTCCTTCATTCGACTTTTCGATATTTATTTTTATTAGTATTAGGAATACTGAGTGGGAATAGCAATAGTCTAGAAAAAATTTGATAATATCATACATAATAGAGCTAACCTGGCCATTAAAAATTATAAAAATTTACGTTTTTCATGCATGATTTTTTTGTATTAAGCTAATTTATACTTCTTGTTAGTTAAAAGAAACAACAAATGTAAAGAAATCTTCTTAAAATAATATTAATAATATTGTGTTTTATATAGGCTAATTTGCGCTCACAATTTGGTATGATAGGAGTTATGGTTGCAAATATCACTACAGACGATTACGATGGATCTTGCGAATGTGATGTTGGTGATGGAGGAAAATCATATCCTGGTCTTAAAATTATTGTTGATGGTAGTCAAGACACGGTAAATGAAAAATTGACAGATTGTAAATTATTTGGTGATAAATATAAAGATAACTAATTATAATAATTCAGCCGAAAGGCTTTTACAAATGATAACTTGCTCTTTTATAATTAAAATTCAGTTTATGTGTTGTACTTATTATGCTTTATTCTAATAAAATTATAAACAGTTAATACTATACACTATACCTATATTATATTAATTGTAATTTTACCACCCCTAAAATTATTTATATCATAATTAAAGCTACTTCAAAATATGTAATAATTTCTATATATATATATGTATTTGTACATTTATCAATTTTCAATACAATAAAATAAATAGACGGAAATGTAATTACAAGTGATTTGAAAATTTTACAGAAGCCCAATAATAAACTACTTAATCCTTTTACAAAATATTTTGAAAATCATTAACTGTATAGTATATAATATTATAACGCAAAATTGTCTTTAGATAGCTATCAACATTATTACAAAACGGCAATATGATTTACCTTAAATTTTATTTTTAGATTCTGAGCAGACCGAGGAATGTATTGTTTTTACAAAAATGTTTTTTTTTTATGTATGAAAACATTTTTTTGAGTAGAATAAATAATCCGATTACCACAAAGAGGGTATGCTTTCAATAGGAAATGTCATCTTCTTGGAACTTTGTTTTACTCATTTTTCAAATTTTTAAAAAGTTTTTCTAAGAGAAGAAAAAGTACCAAAAGATGACGAAAAATCGGCAAAATTACGATTTTCGTTATTTTAAATTTTTTTATTTCAATGTAACGAATTGCGTTTTGATCGTAGGAAATTATTTTTTTTTTTTTTTTACCAACATGGCTAATATACAAGTGTGTTATAATTTTGCAATGGGTTGGTTGATCTTTTGGCTAAATATAAAGCTTTATACTTTTTTCAAAAATGATTAATATTACCTGCATGTT
Source organism: Eriosoma lanigerum (assembly GCA_013282895.1). NCBI lineage: Eukaryota > Metazoa > Arthropoda > Insecta > Hemiptera > Aphididae > Eriosoma > Eriosoma lanigerum. The sequence goes on from CM023362.1 coordinate 6,637,710, forward strand.
TTGGTTTAACAATATGGAATTTTTTAGATGCTTACTCATATACTACTTAATTAATTTTTACTTGATATAATTTACAAAATATTTTGAAAATTGTGACTGACAATTTTTATCATGAAATGATAACTTCTTGAATTTTGATCGTAGAGACTCAAAATTTTTTTTGAGTAATCTCATAGGTAAGTTAAATATGCGGTGAAATTTTGGACCATGAGTATAATATATTGTATATCAGATCAAGTTTCGCTCAAAGTCATAATTTTAAATGCCATATCATTGCATTCAATTCTTAATTATTATAAACCATTAATTTCTCAAAGGACCAAAAGCATGAAGGAGGAACGTTTGGAATCGACCTTCCCGCATTTGTGTTTTTGTATTACTATGAATTACATAACGCTTGCAAATCGCAATTCATCAATCGTAACAGTTAAATCTAAATATTTAAAATTACTTAGTATTAAATTTATTCTAGATATATTTGTTGAAGTATATTAAATATTAATTCGTTTCTGTTGAATTGAAAATAAAGGTTATTAATACTCCGAACAAAACTAAATAAAATTAATGATTTATTTAATTATTTTTTCGACTAAATAAAAGAAGGTTAAATATATGATTATATGACATACCTGTATTATTATGAATAATGCAATTAATTGTTATTAATTGTGATAAAAATGTGATAATACTATACTATTATTAATGCAATATACCAGCATTATATATGTAAGTACTTATGTAATTACTAAAAATGATTATGTTTGTTCACCAGAGGCCTTTAATAAATATTTTGTCTGTCGCATAAAATAAAATTATGATGAGCAATGAATATTAATACAAAAAATATTTTAATGTAATTTATAAAATTGTGGATTATTATCATATTATTATATTGTTGGTAATTTGTTTTTATATCCTATATACATATGACATGTCAATAGTACATAGGTTATAATTAATATAGGTAATATTATATCGTTTCGTTTTGTGACAAAATGATTAATAAGCAGTCTTGTAAAAAATACTTTTGAAAAAGTATTTTAATACTAATATTTAAATTGGAATAAATTTGTTTCTAAATACTTTTAAAATACTTAAACAAAAAAGTATTTGATAAATTTTAAAGTATTTGAATAAAAATACTCTTTCGTTAATATTAAATATGTTAACTAGTGTTTAAAAAAATAAAAAATATCTACTAAGTTTACCCAATTGAATATAACTTATAGTTACTTTACATGAAAAATACTTGTTATTCTTGTTAATCTTCAATGTACATTACAAATTACAATGTACATTGCTAAAAAATGGCAAGGAAATGTATAAAGATTATGAATTTTTCAAAGTAGCTTAATTTTATAACGTATAAAAATAAAATGCAAAGAAAAATTTTTATCGGTGCCTCTTTTAATACAAGTATTTATTTTTCGTATAAGATACTTTTAAAATATTTTAAAAATACTAAAAAATACTTTTAAAAAAATGTATTTAAAATACCGAAAAATACTTCAAAATATATTTAAATACTAGTATTCAAATACTTTTATTCGAATACTTTACAAGACTGATAATAAGTATTATATTATTTAGGAACAAGAGTTACATGTTACGAAAATTTAAATTTGTTTACTTGTTTATATAAATATAACACATAATTGTAGTAAGTACGAGGTCTGTTCGAACAATAACAGGATTTTATTTTTAATAATATTATAAAAATGAAGCTACCTACATATTATTTAAATATATATCCTTCAAAATACACGCCTCCGGATGACCGGATGACATTGAGTGGTCTCAGCGATCCTGCTATTTTTTGAAAGTCCTTTAGAATTGTTCCAACGTTAAAGTTCTGTTATCGTATTCGCTTTGTTACGGTGCGGCTGCGTCCCGCGACTATATCGTGTTTTAAATAACAGTAACAATTGTAATTGGAGTAATCACATTGATTTATTATGATGGTTAAATCAATATAAGAACAAAGTAAGTTTATTGTGTATATATCGATACATCCAACAAAAAAGGTAGTAACTCGTTTTTTTTCGTTTTTGATTTACGACTGCATTCTGATATTGGATTTTTTTCTTTATCGACCACGAAAATGATCGTATTTCCATCTATCCCAAAAAGATAATAAAATAAACAAATAAAATAAAATAAATAAAAAATAGAATAAGATATTAACTTTGAATTTTATTTTGCTTCTCCTGAACAATTGTTGACAAAATGGAGTTACTATCTTTTTTGTTGGATGTATGGATATGATAGGTCCGAGATTAACCCGAGCCACGCAGCTGGCTTAAAGAAACACGCTTTGAGAAGCACAGTTGTTAAGTTTACAATTTGGGACGTGTGTTCGACAATGTACGTTACAGTCATTGGCGGCTGGCCGGGTGAGGCAAGTGAGGCTGTGCCTCACCTGGTTCTATTTACTATTATACAGAAAGAGGAATGATCTCGAATATATTTAATTTGTTTTATATTTAATTTAATTAGTAAATACTATTTTTCTAACATTTTTCTCGGCTATAAAACATTTTAAATTGTTATTTATTATTGTATTACATAAAAAAAATAAATGGTGGTATACGGAGTATGGAAATAACGAGTCTCTGTTGTCACGTGGAAGGTTGCGGTACGAATGCCGAACGACGACACGGCCGCGGTCGCACGAAACCATGGACATAGGCATTAAATTGTAAATTATTAATTATTAATACTCTTTTTATTGCAGTATATATATATATTAAAATATGTTTTTATGATATGTATGTGTTATGTGTATACATGTATGCATCTTTATTTATATAAGTAAATTATAAAATATGTTTTATTTTATATCGGTTTAAACTTTAAACTTTCTTCTAACAGATAAAGTAGATTTCTATAAAAATTTTAAACCCTTAAATGCAAAATTGCAAATAATTTTAAATATTTTTTAAAAAAATTTTATTTTTGAATAAATTTCAAAGCTCAATATTTAGACAGGAAATCAACTAATAAAATAACTAAACTAAATTTTACCACTTTTGAAAAATGAATCTAGTCTTAAACTACACTAACAAAAGTTATGACTATGATTATACTTTTATAAATATAATATCGAGATAAAATATGTAATATGACCCACCAATTTCCTCATGGCTTCTTAAAGTACAAATATAAGTCAGTAAGTCAGTCATTTTTAGTAAGCATACAAGATGTTAAAGTAATATAATCAAAATTTTATTTTATTAAGTCTTTAGACTCCTGCAAACGTTAGGTTAATCACTTTCAGGACTTTAATTATGTAATATAATATAGGTTAGTGTATATGTAATATAGATAAGTGTTAATTATATAAAGGTTAATTTTTTAATTATAAAAAATAATATAAAAGTATAATTATTTATTTTTGCATAAACCTTTGAAACTTGAAAATTGCATATGACATTAATTTCATCAATCGTAGAAGCTAAATATTTAAAATAATTTAATATCTATTTTATCTTAGATCAAATTATTGATATATATTATTAATCATTTCTACCCTGTTACTATTGAAATGAAAATTAATATTAAAATTCCTAACAATAATAAATAAAACAATGTATTATTAATATTAAACGAACATACTTTATATGAAATATCAAATATGTATTACATTGGTCATTGATCTAACCTTCCAAAACAAACATATGCCATTATGACGTACCAACATTATAAATATAATTTTAATCTAATTAACTGTTATAAAATTTAGCACTAACCAGCGATATACGTATGTAGTTACATGGCTAAATATATATTTAGCCATGCGTAGTTAGGAATAATAACTAAAAATTATGATGTTTGTTCTACGTGCAGAGAACTTCAATAAATTGTATGCCTAGCACACAAAATATATAAACTATGATGAGTTATAAAAATGTTGAAACCAAATAATATTTTTTTAGAAGAATGATGAGAATTATCGAGAAATTATGTTACTCGACGGGTGAATATACGTGTGCTGCATGGAAAAACTCAGTATATGCCAGAAGGTAGACGTAACTTTAAATTTAACTAATTGACTAAATACAGGTGCTTAAGACCAATCACAGTTCAAAAGGTACAAGTACTATGCAGGATAGCATCTCTTAACATAAGACGAGTGGTAGCAGCTATTGCTAAGAGAAAACAAAATAAATATCAGACATGCAATATTATAATATAAGATATCCCTTATATAATCCAATGTGTCTCGTACGCAACAGTAATGAAAAAAGCAGTTGCCGAAATTGATCTACGTGCGCTGGAAATTAATATTCTTGGCGTTGGAAGAACAAGAGCTGGGGAAATCCTGATTAGGGTGAAGGAGAAAAGTTTCGCTTACAAGCTAAGTCTGGAGCTTACGAAGGTCATCGAACAAGATGCTGTTGTGCGAAGACAGGAAAACTACCGTCCTTCTACTGAGCATACCAACTACTGGGCAGAAGAGGAGGTTTGTAGAAATTCGATACGGGCTTAGCAGGAACCAGTATTTCCTTACGTACAAACTTTGGTGGCGGCCGTGTGGTTAGGTTCGAGACCTCCGTGGATATAGAAGCCATATTAGGCGAAGTTAGAAAGCTTAAATTGGAATGGGCGGTGGTTAGGGTGAAACTTCTTGAGAGCAAAAACCCAACTTGCAAGAGGTATCTGCAACTTGGACACCACGTGGCACAATGCAAGGTGCCAGTGAAAAATAAGTTTGTTATCGTTGCAGAGGTCTAGATTACATTGATAAAGAGCTTGGGACTGGTCATACTGAACGACGGCGTAGTCCCAAACCCAACATTGGACGTGGTGCTGGCACTATTGTGGATGTAACCTTTGCCTCGGAAATGCTCACGAAAAGAGTAAACCATTCAAACTATAATTATATTAGCTTTGAACTAAGGTCTTACCGAAGACCATGTTCAACCTCGCATGAGAAAACCAATAGATGGAATACGTCAAAAGGCTTGAACGTGAACCTTTTCCAGGCAGGATACGAGTTATCGTTATCATTAATGGGAAGTTCAGCTCATAACTCTGACAGCGCGACAGCGGATCATCTAGCGCTCAGGCTAGAGCATCTGATGGCTAGCGCATGCAATATAGCGTTGCCCCCACATAAACAACTGCACCATAGAAAACCATCGGCCCACTGGAGGACCGATGAAATTATTTCTCTTTGAGAAGGCTGTAATCGAGCAAGAAGAAGGTTTATGAAGGAAATTAAGAAAAACTGTTCTCCGGAAACCCTAAGTCGAGCCAAAATGGAACTCAGGGATGCAAGAAGATTGCTTAAAGTTGCAATTAAAAGGAGCAAGAGTAACAGCTCGAAGGAGTTTATAAGCACCATAGACTGGATCCCTTGGGGTAAACCGTACAAGCTGGTTATGGAGAAGCTCAGAGGCCGTCACACGACTGACTATATAGAGTATGATTTTCTCGACAAAGTTGTCAGCACGCTGTTTCCTCAAACAAAAAAGTTTCTCGGAAATAGATTCCAACAAAGGACTTTTAAAATTTACCGAAGCGAAGATTGATTTAGCTGTGAACAGGGTCAAAAGTAGAAGGAAAGCACCTGGCCCTAATTGTATTAACAACCTAATTCTATGGACAAGGTTAATAGACGTTTGCTATTGGACACCTTCAACACGTGCTTAAAAGAGGGATTATTCCCCGAGCGATGGAAACACACGAAACTGGCGATGCTTCGTAAGGGGCAAAAATCGCTAGATGACCCTTCATCATACCGTCCACTTTGCTTTCTCAATGACGTGGGAAAGCTGCTAGAGCTATTACTGTGCCGCAGGTTAGAGGGAGAAGTTCAGAAAAGGGTGGTATATCAGGATAACAGTTTGGCTTCCACCGAGGACTTTCAACTGATGATGCAGTTATTCATCTTAGGGACATATCCCTAACAGCTATCAACAACTATGAGCTCTGTGTAGCAGTATGCCTGAACATTAAAAACGTATTTAATTCCATAAAGTGGGAACGAGTTATGGAGTCTTTAAGACACCTGTAAATTCCAGGGTACATCAGATGTATGTTTGCCTCCTACTTCAGCGGTAGAACAGCGGAGATCGATTGTTCATCAAAAGGTAAGAAGATTTTTAATATAACGTGTGGTATCCCATAAGGTTCGGTGGTCAAGCCTACGTTGTGGACATCGTATACGACCAGGTGCTAAGGACAAAGCTTCCACACGGTTTCGCCGATGATACACTAGTCCTTGTCTCTGGGAAAACCGAACTGGAAGTTGAAGATCGTATAAACGAAGCCTTAAAAACTGTCATAGACAAAATACGAGAGCTAGGCCTTGCGCTGGCTTTCGAAAAATCCGAGGCGATTCTCTTCAAAGGCAGATACAAAGTCAAGGACATTAACGTAAGGATCGAAGGCCAGAGAATTCCTCTTAAAGATTCTTCTTAGATATATAGATAGACTTTAGAAATGTAAAGTATCTCGGCATAACAATCGACGGAGGACTGAATTTCAAAGCGCACATTCGGACTGCCACCGAAAAGGTACAACGTATAGTATCCAAGCTCTCCGGATACTACCAAACATAGGAGAACCCAGAAAGAAAAGGCGCAAGTTGCTGTTGAGTGTCGCGCATTCGGTGTTACTGTATGGGACTCCAGTGGACAAGGACGCTGTAATACAACACACACTTAAGAAATAAGTTGTTAAAAGTGCAGAGATGAGCAGCTCTCAGGAGCATCACGGCCTATGGGACAGTCTCCTATAATGCGGCAAATTTACTAGCAAATTTCATACAAATTGATATCCTGGCAGAAGAAAGAATGTTGATGTTTAATTTAAGGAGGGATAATGCAACTGAGCTTTAAACACGCCCCCCCTCCCCCCCGGGAAATATCTGTCAAGAAGTGGAAAGATCGACTGTAACAAGCAACTAAAGAACAAAGGACCTTATAAAAGACACAGAGGAATGGATAAGAAGATGATTAGAGATGAGGATGGACTAACATCTCACACAAATATTGTCTGGACACGGTTGCTTTAGAACGTATCTTAATAAAATACAAAGACAGGATAGTACGTCATGCTTCCTCGAATGTGGAGAAGTGGACTCACCGCAACACACGTTCTTCGAGTGCCCAGCGTGGGGCGAGGAGAGGCAAGTTCTCATTACCTCAATTGGGAGAATCACAGTTGGGACCCTGGTGAAGAAGATGCTGGAGACAAGGGCAAATTGGGAAGCAGTAGCCAGTTTTTCCAGAAACATTCTGTCCAGGAAGGAAGATTCTGAGCGTAACAGACAGAAGATGGCGTTAAATCAATAGTTAAGATTTTATTTATAGGTCGAAGGCCAAAGCAAAGCAGATAGAGCCCCTTCTTATATGTAATGTTGATAAATGTTATAATAAACGATAGTGGCTCTTAAGTAATGCCTAACGGCGAGTTCCGGGGCCGTCATCGATTTAAATAAAAAAAAAAAGTTAGGTTAAATTAGATTAGGTTAGGTTAGGTTATATAAGATTAAATTAGTCGATGATGTAGAATTGCAGAAACATTGTATGGATTTACAATTGTTACTAGATAAGAATAGTCAGGAAATATAGATGGTATTGATTTTTTTAATGAATTAAAAATATTTTGTCAAACCCTAAACGTAAGAAAAACTTCATTAGAATGTTATGATTACGATGCTAATTACAACTGCAAGTGCCGAAAGGAGTTTTTCGAAATTAAAAATTATTAAGTCTATAATGGCTCAAGAAAGACTTTCCGACCTCGCGATTATATCTATTAAAAATAAAATTTGTAAAAATTTAGCTTATGATTATTTAATGTTAAAATTTTCAAAAACGAAGACAAGAAAAATTAATTTAGTTGAAATTGTACTATTTTTGATAGATTTCATATTTTATTTGTATTTTACTCTTTTTAGTTAAAAACTTTTATATTTATTTAAATTACGTGAATTATATATTTATTTACTTTTTTTTTATATTATAATATTAAACAATATATTATGATTATTTATAAATACATTTTAAATCATACTTTGTTTAATTTATATCAAATAATTTATTTGATCGATTTAATTATTTGTAATAAAGCTAAATAAAAATGTGATTTTATCTTTAAGTTATAGGATAAAGTAGAAGAGCCTCGCAAATCCAAAGAGTGATTCTGAGTCCAAAATCTTATTACAAAATTTTCAGAACCTATCTAACAAATATGTTAAATTATATTATATACGTAAATAAAGTATATTATAAACTTACACTTAATTTTTTTATTGATTATTGGCCAAATTATAAATACAATTATTTTAAAATTTATATAGTGTAAGTTATTGTCCATTGTAAAATAACATAATTAAGTTCGATAACTATTCATACATATAAAAGTCAAAGGATGAGAATTTGAAGTCAAACAGTAATAACAATAAATAATTGTCAATAGTTATATTTTATTTATATAATATTATGTATTATACCGCTATTCTCTTCATAACTTCAATTCAAATTAAAATATTAAATGCATAAATAATAAAGAAATGGATATTTTATCTATATACTAGTACAATGTGAGGTAGAGTTTCAAAATGGATAGTTTATCAATTTATCATTATGTTAGGAAAACCACAGACTATAATATTGTGTATTTAGTCATAATTCATATGATTCATACTATGTTTAATTTTTTTACCAACATTAGGTAAAATTTGTATAGTGTCAAAAGTGATAAAAAGTTGATCTGGCATTAGAGATGAAAACATAGAGGTGGTATCACAACATTGAAATGTTGAACAAACGAGCGCGTTTCTGATAAAGACCATAACATCATGTTCGGTTGGACCACGGTCGTGAGTTGGGCCTGGACCTTAATTTCCGTATTTTTAGCTAACATCATATTGGGCCTCTAAATAATTGAAACGAATCGATCAGCTGCCGAAGTGTCGTTTTTATTATATTCTATGATTTATAGTCTGTGGGAAATCTATTACGGAAGAAAAAAATTCACATAAAATAAAAATAAAAATACTTTGATAATTCGCCTCAGTTTACCATACCTTAAGGAACACCATCAGTATTTATATCCTATCCATTACTTTATTATATCATATGATTAAACGACTCGGGATCACATTGTCTCGAAATATGATTGTCTCAACTAGGTAACAGTTCTTATCAAAATGGTTACCGAGATTGCGGTATGACGCGATATCTTATGTCAGCACACGATCATAAAGATCATACTGTTCAAATTTGTTATTAATTTAATTTACAATAGCAATTCTCTAAACTTATAATAGCTTATCTTTCTTAACAGAAAATTCATTTAATATATAAATTATAAAAATAAAAAATTATTCAAAAGTTTTTTCTCATACTCTAAAATCTAAATTAACTTTTTTGATTGAAATATCTAATACTTCTTTAAAATTTGCAATTACTTTATATTCACGTAAACGTTGAAATTCTAAGTGACAAAGTGAGCATATTATTACACCACATTAAATACAACACACTTCTATACAATTCTGAAATAAGACAACATATCGCTAATCAACAATACAATTTTGGTAAATAGTATTTTGTTTTTATAAAAATTAATTGTAATTTAATTTTATAGATAAACAAACAAATTAATATTTGTATTTTAATTAGATTATAGTGACTTTATAACATTTTCTAACATAATTCGACAGTTTTTCAAAATATTAACATTTACAACGTTAGAATGTTTGTTATGGTGTAATCTATCTAGGTGAAAATATTACATTATATTATAATTTGTTAATTTGTATAATTCATAATCAAAATATTAAACAAAAGCATTTGACAAAATATTTTGTAAAAACCTGGCTACGCTGCTGGTTTTGCAATTTAATTAACATAAGCAACCATTTTTTTGAAATTCACTTTTTGCCATTTTCGTTTATACGACACTAAAACGAATAAATAAAACACACTCTGGTATTGATATTATTAACAGAATTTATTTTATTAATGTTCAAGTGTATTGCGTAAGCACCAAACATTTTTAATGTTGTAAATATTTTGATTGTAAGCGACACTAACATGGTATAACGACGTTTGTGAAAATGTGAAATGGGTTGTAAGTAGAAAAACTTAAGTTAAAACTTACAAAAAACATTTTTTATAAATGATACCTATTTAATATTAAATATATATTATAGTTAAAAAAAAAAATTGTTAATCAATTTAGTACAAGTTACATCATACATCAATAGTTTTTGACCACTCTAAAATAATTTGGTTTTGGTGCTTATACCAATTAGCCTGCAAATAGTCGATATATTTTTGATTATATTTTAAATATTCATGAACTTACATTTTTATATTTTGGGCGCAAAAAGGTTAGAATTGATTTCTTCATTGGATAAGGTATAATTAATTTTCGGTTGTAATCTTTATTAATGTTGAGTGTATCTGTATAATTAATAAATATTTGAATTAGAAAAAATTAATATTATGATTATATATAATACTAATCACTTATTAACCTTTAAAAATAGTTAACAATAAAAGCTACTGCATATTATAATGCAGATTTTAGTTACTAAATTATTAGACATCATTACACAGTTTCATATTAGAGAAATCTGGTTATACAATAGGATAATTTTTAGGTTCTTCTGTAACGTGTTACATTTACATTGTATTCCTTAAAAAAGACAAAAAAAGGGGAAAAAAACAATAAATTGGATCATTTACAAATTTACAAACCCAGATTAATCAAATTAAAAAATATATTTAGTTACATAACATATTATACTGTTTAATTTTGTATTTGTATAATAAACATGTTACTATTAATAGTTATTTCTAATTATTGTCACATTTATTTATACATGTACGCTATACACAATAATATAACATAATATTTAAATTATTGTTAAATTAAACAATAACATTTAAATTTAACATTAACATTAACTATAAGAAACTCAATTTATGAATTATTATTTTTTACCAATTTTAGAATCATGTACAAATATAATTTTAGTTACAATTAACAAACACTATTTCAATATTAACATTTGACATTAATGTCAATCATCATCTGTCCTCTGTTGGCTGAAGTCACCATTACTAAATTAATTTTTATTTATTATTATGTAAGTATATCTAATGACTATTTATAAATTGTTCTTATAATTAATTTGTATAAATATATACTAAAAAAGTGAAAATAAGTGTTATTTTTTTTTAACTGTGGTAAAAGTGCATAAACAGTGAATAGACCCAAATTTTACCACATTCCAAAAAACATAGAACTCAATGGATTATAAATTCAGGTAGCATCCTTAATTATATTTTACAATTATTGAATTATATGTAGCTATTTATAATATTCGCTAATGAGTTATAATTATTTATTAGATGTTAAATATTAATTTTCATTACTTATTAATTCAATTTCTATATTTATTATTTTTAACTGTGTCTTATTTACATGTTTAATGCTTGTAAACCTGTGAAAATTTGCCGCCCTTAATAACTAAAAATTAAATTTGAAACGCGCTATGCACATCAAACAAATTATATATAAAAAATTCAGTATTAATGTATTTAGTAACATGTCGGTTTTGTCCACAGATCCCATATTTTCATTATATTCATTTATAAATACAGATTTTATTGTTATTTTACTATGTATATATTTTTTTTATGTTTTTACCATTGTTTTTTATGAGATTGTTTATTTTTATGTATTATAGTTAACAAATTTACTTCTTTTCAGTTCATCAATTTTATTGCCTAACCCAGGAATAGGCAGATAAAATTGATTAGATATTTAGAGGGCCAATTTTTAAATCTTAAAACTTTAGCAGGTCATAGCATATCATATATATTTTTACTTACATAAATATATTTTCAAAAACATTAATTATTCTATACATTACATAATATATAATAAATATAGGTATTGTTATGAATAATAACAATAAATAATGTAGTTAATTTATTAAGTAGTAGTAATATTTTATTAATATAATTAATAAGTAGTAGCTTTTTAACTTTTCCATTTTGATTTCTTACATACAATTGATATTGTTCGGCTATTTTATTTGGAGTTGTACATAAATAATTTTTTAATACCAAATGTAATAAGTTTATCAAATTTCATTTATGTAGGTCGCTCTGGAGCAGTAAGTTCTGTCAATAGTTAAAAATATTTTAGATTTAAGCAACTGATAAGTAATTGCACTTTCTTTTTATCTGTTAATACTTTGAGATATGGGGATTTTGATCAGTGCATACCTTACACACACTATAGTTGTTGAATTGACCCTGAATATATAACACTTGGTAGAAGGGTAAACAGGGTGTGTGTTTTGAATAAGTGAGCTGATAGCCGTAGCATTGTTTTGCTTATTAAATTATGTGTGTGAAACTATTAGAAAACAATTTTTGACACAGTATTTATTGGATTTTTTTTAATAGTGTGTTAATATGTTGATATTTCTATATAGCATAATTTTTATATATAATATAATAATAATATTAAAATATATGATAAGAAAAAAAGAGATTAAAATGGGACAATTTGCATCCTGTTGAAAGCGTGTCATGCGCATATTATTTCAGGGACATGCAAATTTCAAATATAATACATATTTTTATTTCATTTTTAGTAGATTAAATAGTTTTATTAAATTAATTTTGTATTTATCTATCTCGTAGGCATGTATTCAATAGTGATGCTATTAATTTTTCCATTAAATAATCCATTATTAGTAATATATTACAGTTGTCGACAGATAACTTGAAAAACGTATTTTGAATTTGATAGTAAAAATAAAATCGAAAATATTATTGTTATTGAGTGGAAAAGTCTTCCAAATTCTTTTCTTCAATGAAAATTTCTTTATTGAAAATGTTTGGTTCTACATATAAACACAAACAGCTATTTTCTTTTACTTCAATAAATCAACAATAAGAATTCATTTTGGAACAGATATTACTACAGCATGTACCTAGTAATTATATTCAATTAAAATTCCCCAAATATAATCCCAGAATTGATTCATTAGCTCGAAAAAAGCACCAACAATTTTCCCATTAAGAATTAATTTATAATTAATTATTATTTTATATTTTTAATATTTATTTAAAATTTTGTAATTTTAGTATTAAACAATTATCATATTTCACTACCTATAAAAATTTGTATCTTTTACTTCATTATAAGGTTTGATTTTTGTATGATATTTGAATTTAATTTAAATGCAATATGCTCTTAAATACATAAAGTAAACAATATGTTTTTGTATTGAAACTGAACATTTAGATTATATTATTAAAAATTCAGTAGCGTAATTTGAGCTGAATTTCCGGGGCTATAACTTGTAAATAATAATATTAAATTTTAGTCTCGTCACAAAATTATACTACCTTCCCCTACCATCCACCATTCATATATACAAATAATTCTGAAAAGTATAGTATTGTATTATTGTCTATTAAATTTAATATTTTATTATACCAAATATAAAACTTAAATTATAATAGTTTAATGTTAATTTTTAGAAAAAAGACATCTTGTAGTAAATATTATTATTATAATTTAGGCAAAAACCATTTAAAATCAATATTTTAGAAATCGCATAATTATATTTTTACAATCCTGTCATGTAATCAGGGGATAGGTTAGGTTAGGTTGCAGATACGCAACGGTTTCTACCAAGTTGTCGGTTCCAACGTAAAAAGAAGTAGGTTGCAGATGCAACCCCTGGTGACCTCCAAATTACGCCAGTTTTATTTAAAATTTGAACGAAATCAGTACTTTTTTATAAATTATAATATAACTAGTTTTTTAAACTCTCATTCATATGTTATAATATTTTATTTATGCGTAAATATTTGTAATTTTTAAAATTGTTTATTTATTGATTTTTATAAAAAAATTCACAGAACGATGTCCGATCAAAATTCTCCTTATTCGCACTCATCATCGTCTGAAGAGTCTTTTAACACAGCTCGTAAATCGTCTTCGTTCTCAGAAAAGTCTTTGTGCTCAGACTCGTCTTTCGCATCAGATGTGCCTAAAATTAATCGGAACCAAGCCGACAGTAAGTGCATTTTACTTAAATTAAAAAATTGTATATTTAAAACTTGGATTTGTTGACATTGAAAACTCAAACTCCAGTTGTCCGTGTTCGTACATAAAACTATTTCTCAATATAAATTAGATAATTAAACTGAAAATTACTCTTGTTGTAAGTTGTAACTTTATGTATCTTTAACTTATATATTCAAATTATTAAAGGAAATCATGATTTTATAAATTATGATTTATTACTTAGACCTGGTTGCATAAACATCCAGTAGTGAATTATAGAACGCACAAACGGTTCAGTAAATAAAATTGAGTGTTACTAGAACTCTCATTAAAGATAACGGGTCGGCAAATTATCGGTTATTCGTCCTGTAAATTGAAAGAAAGGATTTTGGTTCGGTAAATTTTACAGGTCGAATATAAAATTGCATAACAATTGTACCTACTTAGTGTATTATTTAACGTAATATATAATCATAGGAGCAATTAAGGTCAAACAATTTTTTTGGGGGGTCAATAATTTTATTTTAGTACTATTAAGAAACAAATTCTTTTTAAACTCCAATAGGTAAAATAAATTATGTATGAGAGGCTATGGATAATTAGTGGGAGCTTTCTTATTCAGCCTCCTAATTACCCATATGTAATAAAATATTTATATTATAAAGAAATATCTTATCCCACACTGTTATTTGATATCGATGACCATTTCCATTGTAATTTTTAGTCAATATTTACATATATTACCAAATTATCAATGATTATATTACCGATAAATAATAATACAAATATATATATATATATATATATTTAAATAAACATGTAATAAATATGTAATATTTTAAATAGCTATAGTCATGGTCATATACTCGAGGATATGGGGATAGATCCCATGGCCTTTTGATAAATTGATCATTTATTTTATATTGATTAACGAACTAGAAAACCGATAGATCATTGGTTTAAAAACAATTTATTTTATTTTGTTATTAATTTTTTTCATTTAACATTTGTAATTATGATAGGTTTAAAAATTTTCAATTCCCTACATTTAAAATTACATTAGTTATCTATTGTAAAATATTTAAATAAGTTATTAAATAAAAATCAATAAGTATATGTATTTTTAATTATTAATTTAATATAACATACTATAAACTATACATTTAAATACAACTTAGTAACTAGTAGTATGAAGATACATTTATTGGTTTACTGTTTACTATTAGCTATAGTTTACAAATAATGTAGATAAATGTTACCTAATTAAAATGTTTTTATTTGTTTTTGTTGCTGGAAAAAACATAAAGAACTGGATCATAAAGCTAAATTCAAATTCTTTTCTGCGATTGAAAATTTAAATCTCAGAAGAGAAATATATGAAACTGATGACGATTATTGTTTTGTTATGTCAATTCTTCCACATATGCGCAAATTGGACGATTGTGCAAAAATAAGTGCAAGAATTGATATTTTGAAAATAATGACAAGAGAAATAAAAAATAGTCAAACAACAGAAAATAATTAAGAAGAATCTGTATCGATTGACATAGTTTAAATTTATTAGATCATAGCTTTTTTTTCAGTAGAACTTCTCTTTTTATTTATAAACTAACTATAAAATATAATTTTATTTAATGTACCTATAATATATGAATATTTAAATAAAATAAGTTGTTTTCTCGGTTTTAAATCATTTCATCCTACACTTTATCCGGCATTAGAGTTACATCTCTAAGAATCGCTATATATATTTTTAATATTTTTTATTTTAAATATTTATGTATTATTAAATTTCTTAAGTATGTCTTTTTTCTTGGTGTTAGAAAATGAGCTTTCAGGTATTGAATTCAAAACGGGTAAAATGCATAAAATGTTTAATAGTTCATCTTATAGACCTATGGTACAGAATCTGTATATCTGATATGGTTAGGTTAAGTTAGGATAACAGACTCGTAAAGTATCTAACGCTGTCCACATGCCTTTTTTGTTTTCACTTATTAATATAATCTTATATGGTTTTATACTTCTAATGTACAAATAATGTTGTAATTATAATATTTAAAGTCAAAATTTTAAAATTGATTAAACATACTGCAATTTGAAAATGTGAGTAAGTAGTTACTCTAGGGTTGCCATACGTCTCGGTTTTGAGTATGGCGTCCCGGTGTTCCGATAATGTGTTTCGGGACGGCCAATTGTCCTGAAATGAAATATCAATAATTTATGTTTATTTTTCCTAAACACATTTGATTGAAAATACATATTGCATTGATAAAAAATAACAATTTGATTAATTGACTTACGAAATCCATTTTTAAATTATTTTCCCTAATGTGTAATGTGACTATTATTTTTATTAAATATATTCTTTGTATTAATTAAAACAAGTTTTGGCAATATGTCTTGTAGTAAATTTTATGAGTCATTACTTGTACTTACTACTTACCAACAAAACATTGCTTCAAAAAGTGCTTAAATTCAGCCAAGTATTAAACAAACTCAGACTTTTAATAATATATGTTACAAATTATTGTATAAATAAAATAATAGGTATCAATAAAAAAAAAAATTAATAACATGTTTGTCCCAGTTAAAAAATATGGTAACCCTAAGTTATACACATCAGTACAAGTAATAATACGATTACACAAAAAAAAAAAAAACTGATGTTAAAATTTAGATTATTGAATTTTTTGGTAATTAATCTAATAACATTAGTAGTATTTGGGTAAGAATGGAGTAATACAATTATTTATAAGAAATATAACCTAAAATAGAATTACTTGATAAAAGTAGGTAATATTTATACTTATACCCAGAGGTGGATAGGCCTATAGGGAAATCGGTATTTTCCCAGCAAGCCCTTGTCTTATGAGGCTACTCAGACACCGATCTCAACAATTTATATTATGATTTTAATTATATTAATTAAATAATAAATGTATATCTTTTAAATTTTTTTACCAGACGTTTAAAACTAAAAATATAATTCACATTTCTATTGCAGCATTGTATAATTGTAATTGTAATAATACCTTTTTAAAAACTACGTTTAAAAATTTTCATTTTTCACGGAGATATTTCAATACTAGTAAATATAGGATAATCTGTACTTATACTGTATAATTTAATAGTTTTTTTTTTTATATATATATATATTTTTTTCAATATAAATATAAATAATAATGAAAACATAAACATGATTGTATAATATTACAAATTATTATGTGTATATTATATTATTACAATTTTATAATTTATTATTTTATTTTTATTTGTGTATAAATGGACGGACACGAATGCTAAATAATTGAAAATATTATAAATAAACTATGAGTCGAGACAAGAACTATTTTTCACGTGGGGAGGAGGGGTGAAAATGTTAATAACTCATTTACCTAATCATATATTATTTTAACAAAGCAAATTTATTAATGCCCATATATGTAATATGTTATAAGGACATTGTTAGATAATATGCTTTAAGGTAACTTTAACATATAAAGTAATTTATTTCACTATTAAATTTTTTCCTACCATAAATGGTATTTAGGGTATGAATGACCCCTCTAATCCCACTAGTATTCTCCGATGCTATTGATGTCAAGCGAAGTGAAAAGTAAAATTTTAGATATGATTCCCAGGGTTAGGTTAAAACATAAAATAGTCCTTTTCGCCCCTGCCTATACCAGATAATTTTTTTAGGTACATATAGGTTACATAATATTATATTATACACATTGTAATTAATCACTAAACAATAATTTTAAAATTAATATTGAAAGAATCTAAAACGGTTAATTTTTTAACATACCGATAGATTCTTGGCACGAATGTAAATGCTTTAAAAAACAAAAAAAATCATCAGAAAGATATTAAACATTTTTATATTTTGAACTTGGTTTTAAGGTTTTTTTTTATATAAGTATAAAAGGTAAAAACAATATAGGAGTATTTTAGGTTATTTGGTGAGTTTAAAAATGTTTATCATACGTCTATGTTGTTTTATTCTTTCATTGGTTTTAATTTTTTTTATAAAATATACACAAATCATTCTGTTTCCAATACTTCATCTAATAAAAGTAAACACTTTTTATGACGCACATTTCCTAATATATCTTATGTATGGACTTTTACTTGTTGAAGATATTGTAATATTATTACACCCCTTGCATATATTTTTTTGGTGTATACTTAAAATATTTTCTGACAATTCTTTAATAGATTTACAAGAGTTGGTAGAATATTGTACTCCTACAACGATTATTTTGATATCTAAATTTTTATAAAATATAATTTGTTTGTCTGGTACCACCATTTATAAGTAATAATGAATTAATAGAATTATAAATTTTATAAAATATATTTGTTTCTATTATATCAACTAAATTGTTATCTATTATTAATCTATTATCTATTAAGCTATAAAACATAATTATTAATTTTGTTTTAGACCTAAATAAAATAGTTAATACCTATATTGATTATATACTATTTATAAAATTAAGTTTTTACTATTTCAGTCGTATCATTTTTATAATATTTATTCTTATGTGCAACATAAGTTATTGGAGTAAAACATCGTTTAAGTGTTAAACGCTATGGTTCAAAATAATTTATAGAAATACCTGCTAATGGTAACATAACCTTTAATCAAATTACAACAAAACTGTACCATATTTATTAAATATTTATATAAAATAATTATTAATAATTAATTATAATACATTTTATACAGTTATATTAAAAAAATTTTTATAAACTAGTAAATTCTATTAAGTCGTTTTTTGCAGTATGAAAAACTACAAATCATCCTCGTTAATCAAATATTTGAAACATGGACTTTAATAAATAATACTTTCATGGCAAGGATGATGAAAGTTCATGGATATACGTCCTTGCTGGCATGCTAATTAGTAATAAAGAATAATAAAATGTATATTTTTTCTCATAAAGTTGGTTACAATAGTTCTAAATAACTAAAATTATTAATCGCTAGATGTCGTTAAGTGCGCAATTGGCCTTCAAATGTTAATTGGCCCAGGATTTGTATACAAATGGCACTCAGTGGCCTGTTCTGTATACGAGTCCGTGATATATACTTACATTGATTAATTATATTGTTTAGTTATATAATATTATATTCATATTTCATATAATCTGTGGTACTGTTATACTATTATAGACATTTAAATCTCATAGATCTATAAACCAGTGGTTCTCAACCGGGGGACATGGATCCAATGTAGGAGTGACAAGAAAACCTTGGGAAAAAGTTTAAAAATATGGAAATTTTTTCGAAAAAAATCGTATTATTGTTATGGCTGTCATGTGATTGCCACCACAGTCAAACAACGCAATAATTGTTTATACTAAACGGCACAGATACCGCAAAATTCTTATCTTTGTATTATTTATTTCTATTTATAGTTAACACTATACATCTGATAAATACGACCATTATTATTTTTCTGCGTATTGTATTTTTTGATAGTGCTTGTACTTTATATTAGTATTTTGATGTTAGGGCGACGTAGTATTGGGTTCTCGTGGATAAGGGTGACACGAATCCAAAAAGGTTGAGAACCACTGCCTATAAACTATATATACTGTTACCACGATTTAAGATACTAGTATCTTCGTATAAATCGTGTATGTTACCAAGGTTAATTTAAATAGATTTGATAATATTTTATGATAATATTCCAAGTATATGATAGGAAATTGTTGTGGGAGGTTAAAAACGCCGTGATATGTTTTATAATTTCGCAAACGGCGGAGGGACGCACTGGTAAAACATTAACATTGAAAATTAACTATATTTTATAGATATAAACATAAAGAATATTGAGTAGTATACTAATATTAAGTTATCGCCCGATTGTACAAATTGTACTCTTTTCTAGGTATTTAATATTATTTATATGTGTTTTGTGTTTACTAATTATGTTCGAGTAAAAAAACATTAGAGTTGAATTAACAGACATAATAAATTATGTTGTTTAAACGGCCGTTTGTGGAAAGAACCCAAATTATGAAATGCAATCATATAATTAAATTAGCCTGTACAGATCATCAGATGATAAAATTTAATTTGATGCTTTATGACTTAAAAAATTAAAACTCATACTAATAACCTGATCTAACTTACGAATATAAAATATATTTTAAACCAGTCTCAAATAAAATATAGATAATGTTTATTATTTTAATTTTTAACACAGCTCGCCCGTTTTTGGTCATTAGTTATCACCGCTGCCACTAGAGGCAGGTTAATGGCATCTTACTCAAACAGTATACTAATCTGTGGGCAGACTCTTTGCTTTCGATCGCGAATATCGCCGTCGTTTTAGTGACAAAGATTTTACGTCCGACATAACGGGACGCCCGAACGATGCTGATCCAGTGTGGGCTGTTATCTATTGTAAGATTTGTCCCAGTGCCGACCACTGTTTGCTGTACGTTTCATAACGTTTGTCAACCCTGTGCCGGTTGACGATTACTGTACGTCTAGACGCTGTTGCTGACCCTTTGTTCGCTAACATTATTTTACGACCTGTGACGGGCCGATCACTGAATTGTATTCGTCTCAAAAAGTATTGTCGTTTTCGTGCTGGATTATTCATTTGTACGCGATATTGCTGCTGTTTTTGGTGCACCGGTATCGTATCTAAATCTTGTATTATTTTGTTATGATTATCACTTGTATTCTTGAATAATTGCATTATTGCTAATGTGCGTTTAATTATCGAGATTTGTTGTTTCCCTGGGCGTCCGACCGTATTTTTACCGCATGTGTCACACATAATATTTTTGTATAAATAATAGGTTGAAGTATGACCTTTTTGGCTTTTCCGATTAAGTCGGTCAAAAATGTAAAAATTGTAAATTACGTAGTTAAAATGCGCGAGTGACGTAGCTAATCATATCTTATATATTGTACGTTGGTAACGCTAACATGAGTATTTTATGTACCTTATGATAATACACTTTAAATAATATTTATGTATTATAAAAGAGCCAAGAACATACCTTTACAATTGTTTTTTATTGTTTATTACAATTTAATCCCAAATTTCAACCTTATCTATTATATTGTGACGACAGTCTACATCCATTATTTTGTAAGTTCATTTAATTTCACCTGCGTACGATCATACGGTAACGTAATCATCATCATTTGTCTATGGGCAAACAATAATAATAATTGAAAAGGAATATAAATTGTGTTATTTGAATTAACTAATTAGTTAGAATAGAAAAATATATATTTATTTGTACTAAAATTAATTTCAACTGTCTGGTATTAGTATTATAACTCGCCACACAAAAACCTTGTTCCTAAACTTTTAAATATTGTGATCGTTAGAGATTGCTTGCCTTAACCTCAAAGAGCTTGCCTTGTTCACAACGGAATGAATATGTATAAATCAAATTGTACTGATGTTGAACGGATGCTAAAATATGGACACGGAACGGATATGTGCATGGATGTAACTATGGGGGGTTAGGAGGGTTTAGCCATATATAAATCATTTTTAAATATCCCTAAAATATTTTGTTTTTTTTATATGCGTGGTTATTAACATTTTTTAATTTATAATATAATATTTTATTTATGCGTAAATATTTATATTTTTTCTAACTTGTGCATTTTTTTCTTTAGTATATTATTAATAATTTTACAGAACAATGTCTTCTCAAGATTCACATAATTCGGCCACATCATTATCTCATGTCTCAAATTCAGATTTGTGTTCAACCTCAGACAAATTTTACAACTCTATAATAAAAGCATCGTCTAAGATTTCTGCCATGTTAGGTGTGACTAAAACTAGCCCAAAATCAGCCTGTAAGTACATTTTATTTACATTAAAAAATTGTCTATTCTAAATTTGGTTTTGTAAAGCAATTAGGATCAATATTGACATAAATATATTATTATCGAGTTATCAGTTACTATTATTAATGATTATATTATCGATACGTAATAATATAAATATTTATATAAACACTCGTTGTGCCTACCATATCAAATTAGGGGACAATTTTATAAATTTTAATAATTACTAACACAAGGTACAAATGTATAATATTATGTATAGCTATAGTTAATCTAGATATATAGTTATTTTAGACATCTGTAGTCCTAAATGTCATATAAGACACTTACTGTTATCCTCGTCACTATACTACTATGAATCTATAACTAGATATTGACTATGCTAAACTATGTAAACATAAAATACTTAAACAGTTACCAATGTTTGAAACTTCTGAACTTTCAAAACACTTTTATAATATAAACATCATAAATGAACATGTTATATTTTATTATTATAAAAATAAATATTATATTAATGTTACGTTAATATTATTTAACGATGAAAAATATTTACGAGTTCCCATATGATTTTCAAATTATTAGTCGTTATTTGAGTATTAATTACGACGTATTATACTCTTCCAAATAATAACTTATTGGGAATTTATAGGTAGGTAATATATATTAAAATATGTAATATACCTAAAGGTAACATTACAAATTATGAATAAATTCATCGCTTTTCATTAAAAATACTTGCAATTAAAATGTAATTAACATTCAATGTCAACTTATTTATGATATCTGAATTTATGTGTAAAATAGATAATACTGGAAAACTCAAATTAGAATTTGGAGAAACGAATGAAATAAAGAAAAAAAAGACAAATCAGACAGCAATCAGATCAAAGAGACCATTTCCAAAGATCCAAAATACAAATCTCAGAAAAAATATTCCAGGTATATTATAATTTATAATATCAAAATAAATAATACCATCTCTTATTTATCTACTAGGTACTTTTATAAATTAAAATATAATGTAAATGTTTCAAAATATATCTTTATGTTAATAAACTACT
>CM023362.1:6660687-6674586 GCA_013282895.1 Eriosoma lanigerum
ATGTAAATGTTTCAAAATATATCTTTATGTTAATAAACTACTCTAATTTTAGTATGGTTTGGTACAAACAATAATTCAAAATATAAATTATGAAGTTTAATCATCATAATTGTTTCTGTT
This sequence comes from Eriosoma lanigerum, assembly GCA_013282895.1. Taxonomy (NCBI): domain Eukaryota; kingdom Metazoa; phylum Arthropoda; class Insecta; order Hemiptera; family Aphididae; genus Eriosoma; species Eriosoma lanigerum. The sequence goes on from CM023362.1 coordinate 6,660,808, forward strand.
TTAATAAGTAAAATAATATTTAATAAGTCATAATTAGGCATCTTACTTTATACTTTGTAATTATAAGTCAACATGAATCTGGATTTCTTATCACCAATAAGATTTTAAATATTTACATTGAAATAAATACATACTTTTTTAATTTAACGATTATAAAAATATAAGTTTTTTTTATTGATTATTATGTATTTAACATTAACGTAAAATGAATTCACACATGACGTCATTAATAGCAATCATATCAAATACTTTTATCTGTGATGTACAAAATATTAGTTTTATTTGTTATTATTTATTTAGTTTATATATATATATATATATATTTTTCAAAAATTTGGGTTTCTCTCAAAACAAAATTTTAGATCCAAAAACAATTATGATCAACAAATTTCACAATTTATATTTTAAAACATTGTTTGTACCAAACCATACTAAAATTAAAGTAATTTATTAAACTAAGCATTAAGCATATGTGGGCCCAGCGTTTTCTTTTATCCCTATAATGGAATATAGTACTGTGATTTTCTAAAAAGGATTCAAAGAAATTTAATATTAAAAAATTTTGACCATCATTTTACCATTGTACCTAATTAATATTTTATAAACTAAATGGTATTTACATATATCAGAGCATATAATATACCTAAAGGTAACATTACAAATTATGAATAAATTCATCGCCTTTTATTGAGTATACTTGCAAATAAAATGTAATTAACATTCAACATCAACTTATTTACGATATTTGAATTTATGTTGTAATTTATGTGTAAAATAGATTTTACTAGAAAACGTAAATTAGAAGTTGGAGAAACAAATGTAGTAAAGAAAAAAAAGAAATATCAGACAGCAATCAGATCAAAAGGACCACTTCCAATGATTCAAAATACAAATCCAAGAAAAAATATTCCAGGTATATTATTTATAATTAATATAAATAATAATACAATTTTTGTATTTATCTACTAGGTACTAATATAAATTAAAATATTGTTTATCGGTAATAATTAAAATAATATAAAATCATTAATAAATAATCATATTTACAGGTCAATTGTATAAACTGACAGGCTCTAGAGTCTAGAATAATCAAAGTATTAATAATTAAAAAAGTACCTTTATGAATGTACTAAGATGTCAAATGGTGGTGTCCAGTTCATTAAAATGTCACTCATTTGATGATTATTAATTTATTCCATTAAATGTAAAATATTGTTTATCATTAAATTTCACAAAAACTATTTTTTTTTATTTAATTCTTATTATTTGATGAAATTGTATATAGTCTTTGAGTCTGTGAGTTACATATATTTTCTATTTTGCAACATATTGGGAAAATGACAAAAGACATTTTCAAGGCGTTATCCATTTAATTAAAATACCTCCCCCCCTCATGAGCCACAATCTATTATTTATTATGAGATAGAGGAAATTAAATTTTTTAATTTATTATTGTGAAGTTATAAAATAAAATCATCAATATTTGTATTTTAGATTCTGAGCGAGTGAGGATTGTATTGGTTTTAAAAAAATTATTTTTTTTTTTTTTTTTTATGTCTATGAAAACATTTTTTGGGTAGAAATAATTGTCCTATTACCACAATTAAGATATGCTTTCGGTAGCAAATTGCATCTATTTGGTACTTTATTTCGCTCATTTTTCGAATTTCTCAAAACTTTTTCCTTGGGGGAAGAAAAACTGTCAAAAAATGGCGGAAAAATCCGTAAAATTTGGTTTCTGTTAATTTAAATTTTTTTATTTCATGACAACTAATTGAGTTTTGACTGTAGGGACTTGAAATTTTTTTGAGTATTCACATAGGTGTTCTACATTAGAGGAAAAAATTTGTAAACGATTGGTTGATTTTCTGACTAAGTATAGAACATTGAATTTTTTTCCAAAAATGTTTAATATTACCTACATTTTTGGTTTATTAGTTTGAAAATTGTATAGAAGCCTACTCGTGAAATATTTGATCAATTTCCAAAATATTTTAAAAATTGTTTCACAATTTTTTTTTATAAGTTTCTAAAATTTGAAAATTTTTAGTAAAATTGAATATTATGTTTTTTTATTTTATGTATGAAGACACTTTTTTAAGTAGAAATAATGGACCGATTACCACGAATCCGGTATGATTTTTATTGCAAATTGCATCTACTTGGTACGTTATTTAATTAATTTTACAAATTTCAAGAAATGGAAAATTCACTGAAATTATAATTTTGATGACATTGATTTAATATTTTAATGATAACTAATGCAGTTTAGAGTTTAGGGACTATACATTTTTTGAGTCTTATTATTTTGAATATTCCCATATGTAATTTACACTTGTGGCATTGATTAATATGTATAATATAATGTATAATTAATCAATGCTTGTGGTAAAATTTTGGAATGGATTATCAGTAATATATTGTAATATATTCAGAATTGTATTTTCTATACAATATTATTATGTTAAAATCTTATTATAATTTAGGTTAGGTTATAAACCACTAATTTCTCCGAGGACCGATGGGATGAAGGAGAAACGTCCAAAATCGACTTTCCCGCTTTTTTAATTAATAATTTATTGTAACATACTATAAACTATAAATTTAAATACAATTTAATACCTAGTAGTATGAAAATACATTTATTGTTTTATTATTTACTATTATTAACTATAATATAATTTGGAAACAACGTAACTGTATCTTACCTAATAAATAATAAAAATAATTGTTTGTTTTTGTTGCTGGAAAAAAATTATATTACATGAATATGCAGATAAACGTATTTTTCAAGATATTACTGAAGATAATTATGCAATGGATGTCATGAATCTCAAAAAATCCTTTTATGAAACTGATCACGATTATTGTTTTGTTTTGTCAATTCTACCGCTTATAAACCAATTGAACGATTGTGCGAAAATGAATGTAAGGATTGAGATTATGAAAATAATTTTAAGAGAAACAAAAAATAGTCAAACAAGGCAAAATATTTCAGAAGGAACTACATCTGCATTACATTTAAATTTATCTCAACATAGCTTTTTTTAAAATAAAAAAAGTTTTATTTTTATTTATGTACTTTATATAAAATAAAATGTATATTATAAGTATGAAAGTGTATATAAATTTAATATTTTTCCTCGGTTTTTTGACCATTCTATCCAATAAATTATTCAACGTGATAGTTATCTCACTAAGAATTGCTAACTAACTTAGTATTTAAATGGTCCTAAAAAAAATAAACATAATATACAATATATTTATTTAATATTTTATTATTGTAAATTATTATGTGCTATTAAATTTCTTAAGTTTGTCTTCTTTCTTTGTAAATGAAAATGGACTTTCAAGTATTGAATTCGAAACAGGTAAAATGCATAAATGTTTATAGATTATCTTATAGACTTCTGTTACAGTTTTGGTTAGGTTAGGTCAGAAAAACAAACTTGTGAATTTTTTAACGCTGTTCATTCACCTTTTATTGTTATTTCTTATTTATATAATCAAATATGAAACATACAATTTTTTTTTTAAGTTTAATGTTTAATAATGTTAAAATTATATAAAATATTTAAATTAATAGAATAAGCTAAAATTTTAAAATGTGAGTAAGTTATTACACACATTAGCACAAGTCATAATGCAATTTCACATAAAAACTGATGTTAGTATTTAGACTATTCAATTTAATTTATTGATAATTAATGTAATAAATATAAGCAGTGTTTGTGTAATAACAGGGTATAACAATTTGTCGTCTCAGAATGAAAAAGTTCTAACGTAATATTTGTAATTGTTCAGGGGAGCGTTTTTAAGTTAAAAATTGAACAACTTTTTACCGTGAATACTAAATTTTAAAAATTTAATGCGGTATCAAGAATCCTTTAAAAAATACACTTTTAATTGCAATTTAATATTCTTCAATTATTAATCGAGTAAATAATAAAAAAACTAAAATATTAGTTATAGAATTAAAAGATTTCACCTGTAGAACTTTTTCATTCTGATTTTAATCATTTTTTCTAACTTTAAAATGTAAATTATGTTAGATCATTACACTAACAACTTTATATTTTATTATTTAATGCGACATAGCATAAGCACAACAAGGATACAACATTTAGGGAGGTCCAATATTTTTTACACATTCACCTATAATCTATATAGTAAAAACTATAATTTGTATATGTATATAATTCAATTATCAATACAACGATTAATATTTAATTATTAAAGTTAATTTTGTATTAACAACCGAGGGGGCTGCTGATCATTGTGGAGGGCTTAGCCCTCTCAAGCCCCCCTAGTTGCACCTATGCAACATAGTATATTTAGTATTTCAAATTGAGTATCTACCTATTATTATATCACATGCTTACTACAAAATATGTTAAGATGTGTTCAATGTAATTAAGTGGTGCACCTTTATTTAATTACTCTGTATATCAATTCAAATATATTTCTAAAAATATGTTTCACACTCATTAATTTACAAGTAAATTTTTGAACTCAGGTACATAATATTAAATCAAATGTACCTAATGGAAACTGCTAAGAAATACTTTTTTAAACTCTTTAATAGCCATATTAATAATTATTGTCATTCTTATATTTTAGTTTATTTATTATGATTATAATAAAAAATGATGCTATATGAAACTATAAATTGTTCATTAAGAAAAAATGAATAATATTTTATTATAGCACAATATTATTTGTATTGTATCAATGGTATTATTGAATTGTAGTAGTAACTTTTCATTCTAAGATATTACATCAAAGGTCATTTAAAACTATTTCATTCTTAATTATTGTTTAGAATGAAAAGGTTGTACTAAAAAATCTAAATTCCATAATAATCATTATAAATAATGAAGATTATTGTGGACCTATTATTTTTTCTTCCTTCTTATGGAAAACAATGAATCATTGATTTGTTCATTATCAATTTATATTTTGTTATGGTTTTTCATATTACCATACACATTAATATTACCAACTACATGTTTAAATTTAAATCTCCATGCAGAATAATTTTGATATATATTAAAATGGCATTTAATTAATAAATAATAATAAATGTTTCAGAAAATAAAACAATCACTATGTATATTATTTAATTTTTTTTTGTACAAGACCGAAATATTTTATATAATGATTTCATTTTATTACTTTTTTTACTAATATATTTTATTTGTTTTATTAAAAATTAAATCATAAAAAACTAATTTAATAAAAACTCAAATTAATTATTTAAAAAAAAAAACAAGCAAGTTTAATTACCTTTAACCACAATATTAAATGTTAAGAATCTTTTATTACAAAAACTTATTATACTTAAATAAATACATTTATTTTGATTAAAACGTGTTATAATTAAATCAATTTTTAAAATTATTTATATAAACAATATTTACTATGATACACATTTTCGTTGTAAATATAAAAATATATAATTAAACAGTACAAGTTATAAAATTAAGTTAATCAATGCTTAAATTTGAAAAAGAATGTGTGTTGTCCTTATTGTCTACATCATCTTGGGGTTTTAGTTCTACTTTGTCTTTCACTTTACCATTCCTAAATATTTCTTCATCCAAAAAATATTTTTGATTTTCCAATAGTTTTATTTTTAAGATTTTATTTAAATATACATTAAATATATAAAATATAAAAATTATAAATTAATAATTAACTACCATTTGTTTCACTCATAGTTGGATAGATTGTTTTGGATTTTTTTCGTATTCTTGTTGAACAGTGACTTTACAATATTTTTTAGAGTTCCCATTTTTATTTTTACTTCAAATTAATAATTAAATTATATACAATTTATAAATAGTTTTTGTTTTAATGTATTTTATTCATTCGTATTAAAACTATGCTATGCAATTTAATTAAAATAAGTATTGCATAAATATAATATTACTGTTAACTGTACGACCTCGTTTTTGATACTAGTGAAGAAGTGACTATACATTTGTAAGTCAACTACGTCTCTACACTCTACTTGTTTTCCAAACAGAATTGTTGTCCTTGAACGAAAATAGTATTACGTAACTCATGTTATGACGTATAGATAGATTTTATTATTTTTAAATTTTAAAAATAATTTATCAAATCATCGATGGAACTGATTAACATTAATTATATCTTTTAATTATTAGGTTTTTTTTCTAATTAACTACGCATAAATATATACTTTTAAATAATGTAAAAAATGTTAATGACGCTTTATATAAAAAAAAAAAAACAAATATTTTAATATTTGGATATGCATTTATTATGTCGATGAATAAAATGTTTATACATTTGCTTCTAAACTCGCAATCGATTGTTTTCGAGTAGAAAACAATTCAAATTGAAATAACTATATTATATTATGAACCTTTTAAATTTAATTAAAAAAATTATTTATTAAATTATCATATAAATATAACTTGTAAATGTGTTATTCAGTTATTTTGTTAAATTTCAAATAAAATTGTATAACGACGAAGATATATCCTTGATATGGATGTATTCATGTGCAATATTCAGAATAACTGAATATTGCCAAATCAGGGGCGTATTTATGGTTAGGAGTTGAACGGGTTTAAACCTCCCCAAAAAAAAAAAAAAATTGCTATTAATAATTGTTTTTTCCTCCTGTTTTAGATTATGCATTATAATGTAGATATACAGATAAAGGACATGTTTGTTTTCATTTTTTTTATCATTTTATTTTTTTATATTATCAAATGGTAAGATGGGTAAGGAGGGGGTTTGGCATCATAAAAGGTTCTAAAAAAATATGAACCCCCTTTAAAAATTTCTAAATACGCCTCTGTACTAAATTAATATTACATAAAAAACACAATATATTATATGATACATGAACGTGTAATGTGACAATCACAAATTAACTCTTATTAAATCAATATTATATTATTTAACTATTATACTATTCTTATTATTCGTCATATTTATAATTAATTAACATTTTATATTATATTCTTAAAACATCTTCACGATACATATTTATATATTATATCTTATTTGCACTTATATTTTATTCACTATAATTGTACCGCGAAGGCACGGTACACAAAAAACATGGTCGCATATTTTAATATCCAGAATAGCTGAATATTACCAAATTAATGAATTATGTAAAAAAATACAACATATTATAATATTTGAACGTGGAATGTCACGATCAAAATTTAATTATTATTAAATAAATAAAAAATACAAATGTAAACATTCGGACTTTAGGATATTTAGAATTATATGTTATAACAATATATAAACACTGTTATATATATCAATGACATTTATAGATAAATAAAACTAGAGAAATGATATATCGCATTATGTCTAATTAAGAAAAAATACGTAATACTCAATGACCATTGAGTCAGAATAAGCATTATAAAAAGGGTAAAATTGTCCAGTCCAGTGCTCAGTCTCAATAAAGTAATTTTTACACCGTAACTCTTGTCACTCAGTCACTTTCAATATTTAAATCGTACCCTATTATTATGCTTAAATAATTTATATTATAAAATATTACAGTATATTTATATATATATATAAAGAGATCGATTTTATTTTATCTATAAGACTTTGTGTGAATAAACACATTCCATATATAATATACACATAAATAATTTTTTTTCTCAAACATCTTATTATAAATATTAAATTGAAATTTTTATGGACGAATTAAATAATTTATTACTGATTATTGACGACATAAAAATCAAATATTTTAATAAAAAAACACAAACAACATGGGCTCATAAAGCTAATTGAAATAAAACTAAAGTAGAACTAATTAAAAAAAAACTAGATGCTGACAGTAATTTGAGAGATATTTATAATAGACTTATAAGATATATCAAATGTGATTAGATCTCATCAGATTTTCATAATAATATTTTCAAATCGGCACAAATTAATAATATATAAATAGCAGACAAAACTCCTTTTGTCGAATTAAATAATTTTTCGCGGGCAATACATGAAAGTATAGACACATTCTTAAGCAAATACAATAGTGCAAGTACAATTAATAATTGGACATCTTAACGAAATAAACTATTCTTAGAAATTTATCTATCAGATACCGCTCTCAAATTCTATGAAAATTTCTAAATAAAAAACACCAATGCCACATGAAAACAAATAGAAAAAGCTTTGCGATTAGAATTTGAACCGACAGCCCAAAATAATATTCTTACATTAAAAACAATTATCAGATTAATCATTAACTTTTTTTATTAATGACACTGAACATCTTTGTCATAAAATAGATCCCAAGATAGACTAATCTGAATTAGTACATACAATAATAAATGGATTAAAACCAGAAATAGATATGTAGGTGTGTTAGATAACAATAATGTCCAAGAAAAACATTAGAAATGTGAATAAATTGAATTTATGATAAATGGGAAAACAATAAAAACTCCCGATGAAATCAGAAATCAAATTGTAAAAGAATACATGTAAAAATTTTATAGAAAATAACATTGATAAAAAACAAACCGACACACTTAACATGAAAATTTCTATTATAGAAACAATGATACAAAAATTAATTTAAAATCAAACAAATAATAATAATACTCGCAATAATATAAACTATAACAAACATAATGATTCAAAAATTATAATTAATATAATAATAAACTGAATTCTAACTTTTAAAACAATTTTAAATTTAATACACCAAGACCACAATACAATAACTTCAATAGACATAAAAATTTCTTTAGCAATAATTACGTGGGGAAAAAATACAGATAATTACAATCAATATCAAAAAATTCCAAAATAAAATCATTAATTATACATATACACGTTCTAACGATAATAGGAAATATAATAATAATTATCTAAAAAATAATATATTTTGTGAACTTTGCAACAAAAATAATCATACTAGTATCGAGTGTAAATGGAAATTAATAATATGTAATTTATGTCATAAACACAGCAGAAAATTATTGTTACTCAAAAATTCATGAAAATTCAAAAAATAAGTAAGTAGGTTAAATGCAGACAATGGAATTTCGCATTCTTATTATTTTCCAGTAAACAAAAATAATTCTTCTTTCCAATTGAACACAAATAAAAACAATAATATAAATAATAATAATAAAATAATATTTACAATAAATATTTAGAATAAAAAAGCTAATGCTTTATACAAAATATCCGAATTTAGAAATAAAAAAATTCAAATAACAATTGACACAGTCGCGAATATAAATTGTATTAGACCAGATTTAATCGATTTAAAAGAAATAAATACAACACAAAAATATCAATTATCAGGATCAGACAATACTCCATTAAAATTTTTAGGAAGCACAAATAGAGAATTACAAATTAATGACAAAATATTTCAAATATCTGTCTGCGTAATAGAAAGCCTAAATAGTACAATAATTTTTGGGCAATACATTTCTAGATGGAAATAAAGCTGAAATTATATATTCCGAACGAAAATTAATTCTAAATAACAATAAAAAAAATAAAACACAATTAATGAATTAATAGATTCCCTTTAACAATAAAAAAAATGTAGATATAGGTACTTGAAAAACAAAAAAACAACTAGGTAATACTACAAATATCAATAAGATTGAAACTACACCTGATAATAGTGAATTTAAAGAAATATTTTCAAAACAAAAACCAGGTGAAAACGTTTCGTTTGATGGAACTTCTGGTTAATATGCGTTAGTTAGTAATTAGTGCTATAAATGATAAAAACGATAATGAAATAATAACATTAGCAAATATATTAAAATTATTAAACTTATCCGAACTTCTTAATTTCTATAGTGGCAATAATAATCATTATATAAAAAAAAACATGGTCGCTCAAAAGAAATAAAAATCAACAAGAATTATCCACTAATTATACACATTCAATACTTTCTATATGGATTAATATTTTTAATGTAGTATAACTGAAAATAAAAAATATATAAAAAAATTATAATCATAATATTATAGATAAATATATATAAATACAGTGACGCAAGAACTATTTTTCTTGTGAGGGGGGGGGAGGCAAAAATTTAAGGAAAATCATGATATATAGTACATTAAAATAAAATACAAATACTTATTGATTTTTGTAAAATAGGTTTAATTACTATTTTGTAGATTAAACTAATAGTCTTATTTATCTAATTTAATTTTAAATATAAAATTAAAAACAATTTTAATATTTTACATTTTTAAATTTTATTTGTTAAACAATATTTGAATATTGTCGTTTGCAAATTTCAAAGCAATTATTTATACTTATTATTAGGTACAATGTATATTTCAATTTATCCGTTTCATTAAATTAGTTAAAAGCTAACTAAAACAAAAAACTGATTAAATGTTTATTGCATTATTATTAATACAATTATTATTATCCTATTAAATAAAAAGCAACTTGATCCAGATTTTTCTTCCCGTATAGTTATTTCATTAATTTATAGTGTGCTAGCATGATCCCGTATTTTAAAAAATGTCAACGACTACCTATACACTACATACTACCTTATACGATCTTATATCTTATCTTATCTAGTATTCTATTTCTAAAATAAAACTCCGGGTTACTAATTACTGTAGGCCTGCAAAGTATGAACAGACGAGTTCACATACTACATAATATTTCGAAATTAAATATAGTTTTAATAAATATTAAAATCAAGTATATTTACAAATTATTAATTTATTTTTGGGTAACACATGAAACGTGAAAATGAACTAATAAGCACCTAAATATCATCAATTATAATGTTTTCCCGTCTAATTAATAAACAATCGTTAAATATTTCTACATTATTAAAAAAAAAAAATTTTAATTTATAACTAACAATATAGGTAGGTACTTTGTTTGTAATTTATAATTTAATGAATTTAAAAGTAATATAATAGACAACTCATCGATACATTTAAACATAGAATATTAATTTTCAATACAATTAAATATTACTTATTTTATAGTGTATCTATTATATTATTGTTTCGTTGATTGATTACAATCCATTTATTAATTATAAGTAATTTTAAGCTGAAATTTAAAATCAAATCTATATTTTGAAAAAGCCATTGAATTTTAAAATTTAAAACGTTAACCTAATAGCAGGAACATAAACATTATTTTGGCCTTCGTCTGCTATTGAATTACACATATTAAAATGTGACATACGGATATTCCTTAAAATAGTTATTATATCGTAGGTACGTACTATGACTACACTACTTAATATTTTAAGTTCTTCGAACCTATTTACATTATAATTTTGATTTTGAATCATAAAAACATTTATTAAATGAAAAAAATATTAGAAGAAAATATAATTGAGCATAATAGGCTAGTAGGTTCCCAAAATTTCTTAAAATGTACAAAGTAAATTTTTTTTTTATAGTAGTATACTAATATTCTGGGTAGGTCATAGTTATGAACTTATGGTCAGTAATTATAATTTAATAGTAGTTATATTTTAATAAAATTAATTTAATTGATCAACCAACCAAAATAATTATTAATTACTAAATAATATTTTATAATATTCGAGATAATACAATATTATTTGTATAATTTTAGTGTTTTATATACCGATACTTATAACTTATAATTGATCAGTTAGCTATTGTGCAAGAACCCATTATAAAGAAAATATAATATAGTACCTATATAATATATTCAACTAAGGCGCTCGCAAAAATATATCTGGGGGGTCAAACGTTCCAAATATACTATATGTAGAGGAATGATTACAGACAATTTTTAATATATAAAAAAAATGTATAAAAAACAGGAAGGTGGATTCTGGACGTTTTCATCTCTTCGGAGAATTAGTGGTTTATTACAATTAAGATTTGACTGCTATGATATTGCATTAGCTATGATATTAGACAATATATTATATTGATAACCAGTTCTAAAATTTTATAAAAATTTTAATTATGGTAATCGTATTTGATTTCTATCCGAAAAAATGTCTTCATGCATAAAAAAATAACATTGTAAACCAATACATTCCTTGTTTTTTAATAAATAAGCACATACTTATCTAATATAAAACAATCATACCATGTTTCTATCAGAAGATTCCTTTTTAAAATTATACCAATTTTCGGGCACCCAATACTTCATACGTATTCGTAAAATGTATTTACATAGGTTAGGTATAATAAATTTCAATTTCAAATGGAAACATAGTAATATTATATATTATACAATACAATATTAATAAAATGCCAGAGGGACAAATATCACATATTGCCTCCCCTTTCGGTCGCTTATGATATTTAATTTGAAATTAAAAAGCGGGAAGATCGATTCTGGAAGTTCCTCCTTCATATCTTCGGTACTCGGAGAAATTAGTGGTTTATTATAATTAATTATAATTTCAAAAATTAGGTTTTGAATGCAATGATATTGCATGAGAACATACGATTCTGAGCGAAACATAATCAGATATAAAATATATTATACTAAAAATCCGTTACAAAAAATTATTACGTGAGTAAATTATCTATGTAAATACTCAAAAAAATTTCAAGTCCCTACAATCAAAACTTAATTAGTTATCACGAAATAAAACAATTTTAAGTAATGGAAATTGTAATTTTGCCGATTTTCCTCCATATTTTGGTAGTTTTTCTTCTTCCATGGAAAAACTTTAGAGAAATTAGAAAATGAGCTAAATAAAGTACTAAATAGATACTCTTTGGTACGGAAAGCCTACCCTATTTATGGCAATCATACCATTATTTCTACATTACAATTATTTTTTCAAAAATGTATAATATTATTTGCAATTTTGGGTTAAATGATTTGAACATTTTATAGAAGCAAACTCATATAATACTTAATCTAAAAAATGGCGAAATATGTACAAAATTACGGTTTCTGCTATTTAATTTTTTTTTAATTCAGGATAACCTATTAGGTTGTGATCGTATGGACTTGAAAAATGCCATTTCTATATCAAATTGCATCTAATTAATACTCTATTTAGGTCATTTTACGAATTTCTCAAATATTTTATTAAAAATTAAATCATAAAAAAATGTATATATTTTTGAGCCATTAGTCTTATATTTATAAATATCAATTAAATTATTTGGAATAAAAAGAACCTAGTTTAATTACCTTTAACCGAAATGTTAAATATTGAAATCCTTTTATTACAAAAACATATTATGCATTATAATATATTTATTTATACGTATTTAAACAATCATTAAAGTTATAATATTTACTATGATATACATTTTTTTTGTAAATATAAAAATATATATTTAAATGCATTTAAATTAAGTTAAACAATGCTTGAATTTGAAAAAAATTGTGTGTTGTCCATATAATCTACATCTTCTTTGGATGAATGAACTTTCTTTCAATCTACTAAATCTTTGACTTTACCATTTCTAAATTTTTCTTCATAAATATTCTTTATCATAATCACAAGCATGTAAGAAGATAATAATTTCTAAATCTGTACAGAAATATAAAGTTACACATTTAAATACATATATTGTAAACATTATTTAATATTATTATTCATAGTATTCTAATAATTTTTAAATATATATACTATTCAATTTAGCATTTTATGTATTATTTTTTATTTTATATCTAAGAAATGATAGAGTTAAATTAAATATTATACTAGAGGTTTCATTTTAAATATTTGGTTACTTATCTGTGGCATAAAACTACATAAGTATAATACAATATTAATTTAATAACATTTATTATATTAC
>CM023362.1:6674596-6709945 GCA_013282895.1 Eriosoma lanigerum
TGAAATAATAACATTATGCTTTAATAATTTACAATTTATCATAAATAATATTTGGGCTTTCGTCTGCTATTGAATTACGCAAATTAAAATGTGACGTACAGATATTTCTTAAGATACCTAGTTATTTTATTTTGAGATGTTTACTATTACTACACCACTTAATATTTTAAGTTCTCCGAAACTATTTCTATTATAATTTTAATTTTGAATCATAATAACATTCAGTAAATTACAAAAATATTAAAAGAGGGAAAAATTAATTCGAAGGTGTTTTTGGGTAGTATAAAATATTTTTTTTATCAAATACATTATAAAACAATATAAAGTATTATCACGGAAAAAAATATTTACAATATTAGTTTATTTGAAAAAAATATAGTTGAAATGACTATTTTTGTTATAGAAATAATTATTTATATTATTTAATATAACTTATACACAACTGATTAAACTTTTCAATAATTGTGTACTAAATATTATGTTAAAATAATGAAAATAATAGTTAATTTTACTATAAAAAGTAGTTAAAGTCGTTTTAATTAAATTTCTTAATGATAGTAACTAATATTTATGTTGATAATCTATTAATAGTACTTATCTACAAAATTTATGGTAACGTTTACTATAAATATATGTTATCCTTACAATATTGTCAAATTCCATAAGAATACGTTTGTTTCTTTGAGGTTATAAATCTAAATTTTTTATTTTGCATTTGTCGTTTGTGTTACACAAAAACAGGAGACGTTTTTGCTCTTTAGTCTTTACTTTTTTAGGCCATACATACGTTTTAATGTTTTACAAATTTACACGTTTTACTGTGTTATATTTTTATATATTCCATTTTCTATACGATATATTTTTTGTAAGTGAATAAATTTTAAACTTCATTATTGTAATATTTTGTTTGACTATGATATGTTTTCCTAGGTTTGTAATTCAATGTAATAATAATATACTGCGAATATACTGCAAGTATGTGTCAATTGTACTGAAATTTTTTTAAGAGAATAATGCTATAGTTACCTTTATTTGATTTAATTAAGTCTATATTTGTTAATAATAAAAATGAACCATTTGTAATTTGTATTTAATGTATTACTATATATTTTAATGAACATTATCAAGCCTTTAATGTTACCCTCACTAATTCATTAACTTATGTTTCTTTAGATGATTTAGAAAATATATATCCTTCTCATCATTGTAATATTTTTAATAGTTTAACATTCATATCTATAAAATTATAATTTGATTTACAAAACCTATATTATATATAATAACCCTATATACAATTTTATGAAATGCAATGTATTGTAAACAAAAAAATTAATATCAATTGTATGTATAAAATTAAAAAAAAGTTGAAATATGGTAAAAATACTTAACCATAAAATATAGTTGTCACAGTTAAAAATTAAATTATATTTTATAGTAAAATTAACTAAAATTGTAGTTAAAACTACAATAAAAAGTAATTATATAATTTAGTAAAACTAACTAACATGACAGTTAAAAATATAGTATGATATATTATTGTTAAATAACTATAAAATTTTGACTATATTTAATATGTAATTTTAACTAAATTTTTGACTGTCAAATATGTTATTATAATTTACCGTTAATAGTATCATAATTATAGTTGAATCAATTATATTTTTTTTCCGTGTATATAGTATTTGCTGGTATTCAGCGACGCACTTAGTGTATTTTGTGCATTTATACACCTTGTTTCAAAGTAATCAATCAAAATAAATCACAATGTAATAATAATGTTATCGTTTAGACTACAGTGTACAGAATGAACCCAGCCGAATGAAATTCTTACGAAAGCGAACAAATTATATTAAAACATTATTTATTTACGTTTTTATATGTAAAAGCTAAGAAACTTTTCCCAACACTATAGTAAATTTTACTTTTATTGGTATATTTATTGACTATTATTAAATATATTTTACGAAATTACATAAGGTATATAAATTTGTATTTATAATTTCTTATTTTTTAATGTTGAAAATTTATATTATTCCTGTAAAACTATGTATAAAACTTAAATACTACTAACTTCATATTGTTGTGCAAATATCTGCAATAAAATGCTGTAATATGTGCTCAAATGACTTAAAACCTTTAATAAAATAGTGTAAAATAATGAACATTTAATTTTTATACTATTTAAATGACTAATCAAACTCTTAACTTGCATGTAGACGTGGCAATGTATTTACAAATCATTAAAACATATAACTAATTCTATAATATGTTTGTATTACAAATTTTAAAGTTTTATATAAAGTTGTTGACTACGATTTAAAGAACAATTTGTAATGACCTAATATTTAAATTTAAACTTATTTATGACGTATACATGTATATTATTGTTATTATCGTATGTATATATGTAAAACATGTAGGTATTTTACGTTTCTAATGAACATTAACATTTGATATTTATTAAAAAAAAAAATAACATTTTAATTATAAATGTAAATATTCATTTTTAATAGTACCAATAAATATTTTTCAAGGGGAAATATAATTAAAATTATAATTGTATAAGTTAGTCTATTATATATTTAAAATAAAATTAAGAACACTTTTAATTAAATAATGTGAATATAATAAGATGTAAAATATTTTATATTTGAGGCTTAGTATAATATAATTTATCAAAATATTTGATTGATAATTAATTGGACATAGAAACATTATATATTATTATATTGAATATGATTGATTGACATTGATATAGTGATGGAGTAAAAATTGAAACTGAAACTGAACGCTGGACTATGCAAATTTACCCTTTTTTATAAGGCTTATTCTAGTTAATGATCATTAATTTTTGTGTTTTTTTTCTTAATCATATTATTTTTTTCATTATTTTATGTTAAGGAAAAGGTTTAAAAAAAATTAAATGTATAAATATAGTATTTTTTAATTTAAATATATATTTACATATATTAATGAAAAAAAAATAATAATAATATTAAATATAATTAATAGTTTAATTTACAATGTATAATATTTATTGGCAAAAATAAAAACAAAAATAATTTATAACACATTTATATATAAATAAATTCATAAATTAATTAATTTTTGATAGGAAATTTATAATAATTATAACTTATAAATATTAAATAACAGTATAACATAATATAATAAAAACATATACATCAAAACAAATTAAAATATACTAATACAATATATAGTTTAAACATTTATATTACATATTGTGACATTATGATATAACTTTGTCATTAATAAAAGAAAAAAAGACCTTTGAATTTTACATTATTTAAAACAATGTCTAAATAATGGTTTTATAAATAAATCATTAACAATTAATATTTTTATAGATAATTTAATAACATTATCTGTTTTTGAATTTCGTTTATATTTATTTATAATTATTAAAACATCACCATTCACTAGTATTTCCCACTGATGTTTTTGATTTGTATAGCTCAGAACATAATTATTAGATTTTAGAATTATTTTATTACAATAAACAGTTCTGAAATTTGAAATAATTTATGTAATAAGTTTTAGTTCACATTTTTCTATTCAATATAAAATGCCTATTATTCCTATATTGATTATAATCAACTTTCTAACTTATTAAATCGATATTGTTATTTAAAGATTTCTTTATTATAGTTTTCATTGTAATAAACATACTTATATTTAATAATGCTTTTAAATTATATTGATTACATACATACATACATGTATTCTTAATGTTCTCATTCCTTTGTATCTATTTTACTATTAAGTTTTATTATTTTGTAGATTTTATCATTATTTAATGTACTTGGGCTTTCTTATTAGTTATTACTTAAATTTATACCTATAGGGCTATTGCAATAAATTATAATAATTCATAATAACTGTTAACGTGTTAGGTACACTTTACCGAATGTATAATAAATGTGATATATTATATTACTCAATAAAATATAATAGAAAAATGTTTAACTATTTATTTTACAATGTGATGATAATTCACCCTTTTTACATGCTTTAAAAGGGTTGAAAATTGACAAAAGAACGTAATTTTATAGTATTTTGTATTTTACGCTAATCAACTACAATAAAAACACAAATAAGTTTTATTGGTGAAAATAATATTTTATATAAATAACTTTTCCGAGCAATTTATCAAAAGTCAATATTTTTTTAAAAAGTATTTTAATTAATAAGCAAAAATTTAAATTTTAACTAATTTAATGAACAGTTGAAGATACAATAAAATTTGTGTACACAAATTATTACAAATTGAATTTTCTAGTCATAATGTCACGACCAAAAATATTATTTAATAAAAATTTTATTGAAATTATCGAATATACATAATATTAAATAAAAATACTTAAAATGTCAATTGTCGGTAGGTATGAAACGTGTACAAAATAAATTATTCATAGTTGATATTCTTATCTTAAAGTAAGTCACAAAACCATAAAGTGAGTATTTTGTGTTTTCATTTATATAATGAATATTTTATAATAGTATACTTCTTATCATTGATTTTATAATAAATTATAAGTGTTCAATTTTATGGAAAAAACTAAAAAAGTCGAATTCCAATGGATGACAATTCAGATTGTATTAAGAAGATGAAAAACTTATAGTTTTTTTTATATTTGAAGCGGATACATTTAGGTACAAAAATTCTGTCTACATTTATTGTTTACTTATTAAATCAGACAATAGTTAAGAGTCAACTATACAATTTAAATGGTTATAATTAAATGTCGATTTAATATCTTCGAATGAATGAACATATTTTGTGTTTCTGTTTTTCGTGTTTTATTTTTCTTTGATTTTCTCCATTTCTCATATAAGTTTTTTCAAATACAATTAGAATTGTCATGCATTGGAATTCAAGCTTTTTTCAGTAAATCGAACGTTCGTCTATTACTAGACGTGAACTATTATATAAATTTAGGTTTACTAAATGCATATTATAAAATAGAATAAACAAACAGCTAGTCCCTTTTAGAAAAAGTGAGTTTTGGAAGGCAATTTACAACCAGTTATTTAATTATTCATGGATTCAATTAAATAAATTTACTGCCGAGGCATTTTGTATAATACACTTTTAAGCAATAACATACAAATTATAACTTAAAATAAACATATTATATACATATGAAACATTCAAGGAATATACAACTAAAATTTAAATTTTTCTTTCATAGCTATTATATTAGTTATCAGATAATTCAGAACTATTAATAAGTTAAATTGTATTGTCACTTAGCTTTATCTATTTAATATTTACTATAACAATATTGGTAATTTAAACCAAAATAATAATATATATTGTAAATAATATGTTATAAAATCAATGATAATGATAATGCGGTATAATATAAAATATATTTTATTATATAAATGAAAACAAGAAATATTTCCTCTGTGGTTTTATGGCTTAATTTAAGATAAGAATATCAACAATGAATAATTAATTTTGTACACTTTTCATACCAACAATTGAAATTTTAAGTATTTTTAATTAATATTACGTAAATTCTAATATTTCAATAAAACTATTGATCAAATAATATTTTTGGCTTCAACATTATCCTTAGAAAATTCAATTTTTAGTCATTTGTGTATAAAACATATTATTGTATCTTCAACTGCTCATTAAATATGTTTAAAAAAACCTTAAAACTTAAATTTCGCTTATTAATTAAAATATTTAGATTAATTTTTTTATTTACAAAAAAAAATTGACTTTTGAGAAATTATTTGGAGATGTTATTAATATAAATGTTCTTCAAAAAAGCTTATTTGTGTTTTTACCGTATTTGCTAAGGTTTTAGCCTAAAACACAAAATACCATAAAACTACCAGCTTTTGGCAATTTTCAACCATCTTTGGCGCGAGAAGGAGGCGAGTAATTATCACCAAATTCAAGGTGAATTATTTTTTTTAATTATATTTTGATACTAACTTAAGAAAATTTAAAAAATTATTTTTCTTCTATAAATAATGACCAACCTAATATATATATATATATATAAAGTTATTGATAATAATTATCAATAATAACGTAGTTACTATTTGAATGGGTAACCGCTTGGTAACACTATGTGCCATTGCCATTTTTTTTCAATTTTTTACAAATTTCCATTTTCATCATTATTTTAGGTGCACTTTATTTTTATTAATTAAATAACTTATACACTTATCAGAGTGAGTAATGCATTAAATGCCAATGACTAATAGATTTCAGCAGTACATTAAAATAAAACATTTTAAGTTATTATTTTAGGAATTTGATGCTAAATTTGAAATATGCTATATGAGAAGCATATTTTTTTAATATGTAGTGAATTATCTTTTATATATTTGGTTGTAGTTTTATATTATTTTCAACAATTTAAATAGGTATTTATTATTTCTTGTAAAAAATATATTATCTAACACTATGATTTTACATCGATGACCATTTACATTGTTATTTTTAGTCAATATGGAAATAAATATATTATATCAAATTATCAATGACTATAATTAATGATTATTATAGATAGGTACCTAATAAATTATTATATAAATACTCATATCAATAACTAGAAACAGTAAGCATAAATGTACAATATTGCTTATAGCTATAGTTAAGCTAGGTATGTAGTTGTTATATATATCTGTAGTACTAAATATCATAATATCAAACACCTACAGGCTACAGTTATCACCATGCTTCTATAAGTCTATGACAAGGTATTGACTATTAAACTATACTAAATTATGTAAACATATTAGCATATTGCATCATTTGCAATTTAAAACAAACAGTTAAGTTTGAAACTTGTGAACAATATTTTTTACACCTATTTGGATAACATATAAACATTATAGCTAGATATATAGATAATAATTAGTACAATATGTATCGCTCGAGATGAATAATGTAATATGAGTTTTTGACCAAAACACTTTTATAATATTTCTGAATACATTACTGGTATTGAGCTTTGAATATAAATTAATAATAAATATATAAAACTTTTTTCAATTTTTTTAAAATGCAATTGATATTAAAACAGTCTAAAGGGGTTGTCAAAACACTTAAACCACCCTCCCTCTTGGTCACAACAGTGTATTGCATTATTATGTGAAATTTTCATCTAAATTAATAAATAGTGTATATATTATACATTATATGCTGCAGTGTTATCAACCTATCGGAGAATTGATTTTGTAATTTATATTAATTTTTCGATGTTTATTTTTAATGTTACATATAATTAACTATTCAATTATATTTCTATATCTTAATAACTAGAAGTAAACGAAAATATATTGATTGATTTACTGTTTACTATAAGCTATATTTTGCAAAATTTTGTTTTATGTTACCTAATTCAAATATTATTGTTAGTTATTATAGCTGAAAAAATATGGCACATGAACGTGAAATTAAATACCAAGATATAACTGGAAATTCTGAAACGGATATTTTAAATCTCCGAACATTATATGAAACTGATGAAGACTATTCTTTTGTCATGACAATTGTACCACATATGCGCAAATTAAACGGTTTTACAAAAATTGATACAAGGATTAAAATTATGAAACTAATTAAAGAAGCAAAAATAATTCAAATGAATCTGCATCATATACCATGATTTAAGTTAATTACAACACATATTTTTGAAAGAAGAGAAGGAGTGTTCTATTCATATATATACTTACTATGAAATAAAATATATCATAAATGAATATATAAATTTAATTTTTTTTTCTCAGTTTCTTGACCATTTTATCCAACATCATCTGGCGTAATTATTACGTATCTAAGGTTACCTAACATTCCTAATATTTAAATGATTTTAATTAAAAATACATAAGATATAATATATTTTTTCCAAATATTATGTATTATTAAATTTCTTAAGTATATCTTTTATTTTGGTGTAATACAATTAACTTTGAAGTATTGAATTCTGAAAAATCTTAAAATATTAAATGCATATAGACTGTTTAATAGTTTATCTTATGGAGTTATGGTAAAGATATGGTTACGTTAGGTCAGGATAGTAACTAAAAAAGTCACCAAACACCTAACCTAAATTAAATATTTATTTGCAATATGGTTAATGAGGGACGTTAGGTTGATAACCTGAGTTGGTTTGGACCTAATATAGAAGGTAATTAGAATGCAAGAGATTTCTTAATGATATGACTACAAAACAAAAATATCTAAAAACATTATTTGTTTCGAGAGCACAGTTCACTAGTTTCAGGGAGTTTTAGGATTAGGAACTCGTTTCACAATAAACGAAACGGTCAAAAGGTAAAAATGTATTTTAACCGGTAAATATGTTGTGTAAATTTAAACAATAATAATTTAAATTTATTCCAAAATATGTGCTTAATTTTAACTTATCTATCCTAACCTAATTTAAATTTCACATTTAATAATTAATTTCCTAGTGTCAAAATTAAAGTATGTCTATTTAATTTAATAAAATAATTTATATTAAAATGCTTGTATAGAATGTAATGTAAAGATGATTTCAATTTCTCGATTATGTGGAATATATGGATTATATGGATTATTTTATTAGCATCTTAATTATAATATAACATTATAACATTCCACCACTACTATTTCCGAGGACCGAAGGGACGAAATGATATAATTGACGTATTGGTTTTTTTTCATTATTGCATTTCACTTTATCTACTATGTATTTACATTTACTATCATCGAAAGGTATGGGTTGTAAGTACCTATTCGATTTTTTATAATCATATTACTGTGAAACGTACGTTTAAGTCACTTAATTTGGCGGATAGATTTTTAAAAACAATTAACAAAAACATTTTATTTTATACATCATACATCATGTACTTTTATATTAATTATAATTGATAGTGTCAACTTCAATTTCACTGTCCTTTGAATTTTCACCTTTGATTTTGTCTGTAAAAATAGTTGTAATTATTACTAAACTTAGTTACTTACTTATTTGATAGAAAACAATATCGATATGTATATGTTATTATTATATTAATAACTTACTTTTACAACTTTCGTTATTTGTTATAAATGGATTACGCTCTAAAAATGACAATTTCTGTTCGCCTAATGGAATTATTCTATCGACTTCTGTAGTTCGTTGACGAATTGTAACATCAAAACAAGGTCTAGACCCCAATCTAATAGATTCAGGATATATCTCCCAATGATCCGATAGTCCTCCTTGTAAAAATATGTCTTTCGTCTTCCGTTTAAATTCGTCTAATGCTTGTATAAGAATACTTTGGTTGGCTACAAATTGTGATTTAATATTCTTACTAGCGTAATAGAACTGTTGAGATTTAAATATTTTTAAGACATAATTAAAATGATTAATTATATAGTCAACCATAAGTTTTTTTTATTCAAATAGTAAAAATAAACAATTTAATATGAAATCAAGGTATATAGGTAATAAATATGGTATTTATAAAGTATACAATTTAAAATTTTATAAATATAAAAAAATAAGTGTTTATTTTTCGTTTATTTCATTTGAATAACAAAAACTGTGCCAGAAATTCTAATGTCAAATAGCTATCATTATTTAATAATTATTATGTATAATTTCCATACGAATAATTTACAAAAAATTAGTTTTAATATTTTAAATTATAATTCAAAATTATATAGAAAATAGAAAATATATTTATAGAAAATAAAAAATTCTGATATAAACAAGTTATTTTAGTAAGTGATTTTAATACTAACTTATGGTTAGGACTTATCAATTTTAAGTATTTTTTTATTTATTTATATGTTGAATATAATAAATTTTGTTTTATTAAGAAATATCATTTTTTGTAACGTATATGAACTTATTACGTAAAAGACACTGAAAGGCAAACAATTAGTGAATTGTCAATCATTTGTATTTTAAATTACTATATTTCAAGTTTTTATTTTAAAAATATATAACGTCCCAAGTGAAGACTAATAAATTGATTATTTAAAATTCAAAATTATATAGATACCTATACATATTTATACTTTATAATTTAAATTTAGTTTATAAATATCAATAATTACTGATATTTATTGATATTTTATGATAAAAAACGATTTTAAGAAATCGGCTGGTTAATACTGGCCCTGATGTTATTTATTTTAATCTATAAGGTTGTTTTTGATTATTGGTAAAATATTAAATGAGTAATGTTGTAAAGTTATAGGTTTTTAAATTTCAGTTATAAAGAATAATTTGTTCTTCTCCTATCTAACTTTATACTATTAATATGGGTCAGCCACTCTAATTTTACACCTTCATAGTCTAAGTCTAAGTCATTTCTAAGTCTCATCCATTTAAATCGTCTTTACCATTCGGCGTTCATACATATCTTCTATTACATTAATATATTACCTCGGTATGCCTTTTATTCTTAACTTTATAAATCAAATACTTCTCAAATAATAATAATAAAAAAATACGTACATATATCTATAAAACAAATTAATTACCTATTAAATATTATGAAAAATAATTAATATAAATACAAATTCGTATTAATTTTATGACATTTTATAATACAATTTAAATTTGATCATATTTTATCAAATATCACCCAATTACCCCGGCTGTCAAATATTAAAATTTGTATTATATTATATATTCAAAATTATTAATTATTATTAAGAATATTATTATTATTTTTAATGTTACCTGGAATTTAACATTTTGTAATTTTTTATACATATACTTGTATTTAATTAAATAGCATTTGTTTAAATTTACCGGAGAAGTTGATTTTATAGCATCCTTTAAAGAAATTATCAATGCGCTAATAATATTATATTTAAGTTCTAACTGATTTCCACATTGAATTAACTTCAGATTATTAATATCGTTCAACATTTCCTTATGGTCTTGGTAAAGTTTTTTATCCATCCAAATCAAATTTTGTTTGGTACCCTAATCGAGTATTTTTAACAGAATGAAAACATAATTATAATTTATATTTAAATTAATTTTTCTTACAATTGTTTTAGGTGGAGGTAATAATATGCTAAATTTTTTTTTAAGTCTTCTAAACACTTCATTACGTTTACCATTTTTCTGTGCAGAAGTTTTATTGTCTTTTAATTCCTCAACAATTCTCAATAGACCAGATGACATAGAAAGACCCATTCCATTATCAAATGATGTATTTGGTGATAGAAGATATGATAAATCAGTGCCGTCGTACCACTTTACCATATCCTGATTATTAATAATTTATAAAGTTATTATGAAAATTTGTTTATTTAAATGTTAAAGAATTAACAGAAGATATTTTCCTTAATATTAAAAATATATTTTAATAGAATTATTTTCATACCGAAATTTGTGATTTTACAATATCCATTTTATCTGTTAAATTACATTGTAGACGTCGTGGTTTAATTTCTTGTATATCTTCTTCACCGTCGATATCAACCCATTCACCATCTTCATCCTCGTTAATATTTTCCGTTTGTTCTTTGTTAAAAATGTCTTGAATTTTCTCCAAGTAGTTTTCAAAATCGTTTAATAGATTTATAAGAACCAATTGTTGATCCTCCAATTCAATAGTTTCAGATTCATTTAATTTTGTTTTCTTTAAGATATAAATATTCTATAGTTCATCTTCACAAATCAAATAATAAGTACTTAGATAATTTAATTCTTACCTGCATAATATTTTTGATTTTTTCTTGTACTTTATTTATTTCATCAACCGTATTATTAGCCTGTTGTTCTATTAAGTTTACTTCTGTTATTGTCGTATGATGTTTAAATATTGGTGGCTCATTTTTACCGACAACGAATTCCTATAAATATAGTGTTTATATTTGTATAAGCATTAATTATGCTTTATATAAGAAACATATATACTGAGAATAAAGTATTTTCTTCAATAGCATTATCTTCTGTAGGTAACAGTAAAGCCTTTATTAGCGGGAACAATACTGGATTCGAATCTTTTACTTGTATAACAGGTTTCTCATCTGTTTTTTTAATGACTTTTCCCTTTTTCTTCTTCTTTCCTTTTTTACCTTTTCCTTTTTTACTCTTTCCTATTTTCTTTTTTGGCTTCTTCTTTGACTTACCTTTTTTGCCCTTCTTACCTTTTTTCTTAACTTTCTTCTTCTCTTTGACCGGTTCGGGAGGAACAATAGGTAATTTTGGTTGTTTGCATATCTTCAAAAACTCTTCAAAATGTACTGAACCTATCGGCGAAGAAACTGGTACTACTGTATTCGTAGGAGGTTTAGTAACGATTTTCCGTTTCGCTGTTTTTTTCTTACCCTTTTTGCCCTTAGATTTTACCATTTTATAAATTCAATTGTAATTAATTAATTAAAATTATCTTTGAAAAAATAAAACTGTTAACTAAGTTACACAATGATTTCGTATTATCGTACCTGTAGTATTATTATATTTTATTATTAAAAGCCAATATATTTTTCAAAAACAAAATAAAATTTGTTAATATTATATTTAGATTATAATAAACAATTAGTTAAAGCTTACATAAAATGTAATTTGTAACCATAGTCGTATGTAAGGGACAATTGGGGATTTGACTATCCTATATTTGTACCAGCCTCCCCCAAAAAACATTATATCTAGCGCTCAAGCAGCCTTAACATGTTACGCCTATGGTTATAATTATTTAAAATATAATGCGTTGTATTTTACATTTTTTAAATAACCAAAATCATTGTTTTGGACAATAAAAGCCAAAAATAAAAAAGTTGGAAAGTCGATTCAGGACGTAATTCCTTCGTTCCTTTGATCCTCGGAGAAATTAGTGGTTTATTATAATTAAGAGTTGAATGCAATAATAATATTGCATCGAAAATTCGATTTTGCGCGAAAATTAGTCAGCTATGCAATATACTTATTATATTGATAATCCATTAAAAATTTTACCACGTGTGTAAATTACTTATGAGAATACTCAAAATTAGTCCCTACGTTAAACATTTAGGATTAGTTATCCCAAAATACAAAAACCATAGCAACCATAATTATTTGGTAGTTTTTCTTCTCCAAGGAAAAACTTGAAAAAATCGGAAAATGAGATAAATAAATTACTAAGTATATAGAATTTGCTATCGAAATCTTATCCTATCGGATAATATCGGTAATCGGACCATAATTTCTACCCATAAAAATGTTTTCAGATATAAAAAAAACATTTTTGTAAAACCAATACGTCATTTCTCACTTCGCTCAGAATCTAAAACGTAGGCATACAAAAAATATATATTTTAAAATCTTATATATGTTAGAATTTAAAAAAAAAATAGCGTATGATTTTTATTTACAAATTAGGTTACATTACATATTGTTTTATTTATTATATTTAAAATTTTAATATAAATATAAAAATGTTTAAAATTCATCATTTTTGATGTTTAATATCAATAGTTAAACATTTATCGTTTATATTTTATTGAGAAATATAATGTATTACAATTATAATTAATTCGATAAAGTGTAACGAGTAAGTAATTATTTTGCATTATTATAATTTATTGTTATAGGTATATATTTAGGTATAAAAAAGTCAAAGTACATTAAATAATAAAAAAACCTACAAAATAATAATACGTAATAGTAAAATAGATACAAAATTATGAGAACATTAAAAATACATAATACATAGGTAGGTACCTAACCAATATAATTTAAAAGCATTATTTACTATAATAAACTATAATAAAAAACCTTTAAATAACAATATCGATTTAATAAGTTAGAAAGTTGTTTATAATCACTTTAGAAATAATAGGCATTTTGTATTAAACAAATTTGATTGATGGAAATTTCACATGATTATACAATACATTGTCGCAACCAAATGTAGGGTAGTTTAAGTATTTTGACACTCCTTTTGGACTGTTTTAATATTAATTGTATTTTAAAGAAATTGAAAAAAGTTACTAATTATTAATTATTTATAACATAAAAATGTCATCATAATTCATAAGATTAAGCACAAAAATAGTGTCTATTTAAAGCTCGATACCAGTGACTTATTTAAAAATAGTTTATTGTTTATAAACTATCATGGGGGGGGGGTATTTGAATTAAAGTATTAAACTGACATACCTTACGATTTCGTGGGTAGGAAGTCCATGGGATCTGGACCCCTCCCATACATTCATATATATAACGTACCTATATACTGATATAATATGTTAAAACACAAAGTTTACTCCTATCCTATCTATTCTTGTGTATACAAACGGAAAACTACCTAATAACTAAGTAGTATGTGCCACTAAATAAACCCGTATGCATGTTTAACATTAAATTACTGATAGTAATAATTGTTGATAAGTACTTGTTTAGCACATTTTTTTAAATTTCTCAAAAGTGTAAAACGGCAAATTTCACGAAAATCATAATTTTGATGAAATTGATTTTAGGTTTTTCATGATAACTAATGCAATTTTGAACGTAGGTACTAGAATATATTTTTAGTATTTTTATAGATAGTTTAATCACGTGAACTTTTAGAATGGTTTATCAGTATAATTTATTGTATAAATATATTTAGTTTTGCTTAGAATCATATTTTCTAATGCAATATAATTACATTCAAATCTTATATATCATAAACCACTAATTTCTCCGAGGACGGAAGGGACGAAGAAGGAACGTATAAAATCAACATTTCCGCTTTTTAACATATTATTTTTAGGACACCCCCCAAGAAAATGTTAAAAACCCACCGCTGGTTGAATAGGACATATTCATGAACTGGACACTAAAATTTGATATCGTATAATATTTAAAAATTTAAACTTTTATTGGTACCTATAGGTATAATGATTTTTATATTTAATAATATTTTGATTGCTCTAGAGTCAGTCAATTAATAGGTACAATTGACGAATAAATATTATTTTTTATCAAATATTTTATTCTATTTTAATTATTAATTTATAAACTATATATAAATTTTAAATAAAATACAGTTCGCATTTAATATGAATGTGTAATATATTATGACACATTTAATATTTAAATAGTATTATAATTTAAATTAGTATCTATAGTAGATAAACACGAGAATGTATTATTATATATTTTGATATTATAAATTATAATATACTTGGAAGATTTATTTTTGGATTTATATTTTGGACCATTGGTAGTGGTCCTTTTGATCTGATTGCTGTTTATTTTTTCTTCAAACCGTTCATTTTTCCAAGTGTTAATTTGCGTTTTCGATTCAAGTTATCTATTTTACATAAAAGCGATAAATTTGTATTATAGGTAAGTACCAATTTTATAATCACTCATAAATTCATATTGAGTTATTTATTTGGGAATATAAAAAAGTCTATTATCTATAATAATCATTAAATATAGTCATTGATAACTTGATATAATATATTTTATATATTTATATATTTATTTCCATATTGACTACAAATTACAATGTAAATGGTCGTCAACATAAAATCATAGTGTCAGATAATATTTTTTTACAACAAATAATAAATACCTATTTAAAATAATTCCATTAAATGCTTTGTCATAAATTGTTTCTTAAAAGTTTTACACATATAATTCAAAAATCAAAACAAAGCCACGTGCTATTGTCTTACTTAATCAAAACCCAATCTCTTCGTTTATCGTTCTACCAAATGTAAATAAGGAGTCCAGTGCCACAAATACAAGGTGTGTATGGTATGCACCAGTCACGGTTTCTACGTCTCAAAGAGTTTTTCTATATTACATATTACGAGTAAAATATTTATTGGTATTTAGTAGTTTATATTTTGTAGTTTGCTAAATCATAACAGAGAAGAGCGGAGAATGATCGTTATGGCGGCGATAACTCTTTTAGAATAATAAATGCCAGAAGAAAAAGAAGTTTACTTAAATTATTATTTAATAGATTAATAACGATTTAATTTATTAATTTTTATGAGTTATACGTATGAATTGTATTCTTTTTTTAAATTAATATAAGATTATCATCAGATAATTAGTTTTACAAAAATTCTACGATAGCACCATGAAAATTTTTAACTCTTTAAATTTGATAATGAATGGTTAATCTGTAATTTTATCTTAAATCCCAGAATTTAAATTCTAAGTTACTTTGATTCATTTTAATGAATTAGATTTAATGATTGATTTTCGATGTTTTAGTTAAATTAATAAATTGATTTATAGTTATGAAATAGCATTCTCAGTAATGTTTAATGGAGGGAGATAATTTTATTTTAAAAAGAGAGTTGTAAAGGCACAAACAAAAATAAGTATTAAACAATATCTGTGATAAATAAAATATAATTATCGTTAATATTTGGAAAATGAAAATAAACTTAAACAAGTTTTTTTTTTATAGACATTTACACGAAAAAAGCCAAGGAGGGACTATCCTTCATATCTCCCCACATGAAAAACTCATGTCGTCATGAAAATTTTTAATTAATAATATATAATATTTATTTTATAATTCATTTTTTTGGTTTTTTTATATTTTCTAGAAAAATATCAAAACCTCTATAGTAATTTGTATTATAAATTGTTGAAAATAATATAAAACTACTACCAAATATATAAAAGATAATTCACTACATATTAGAATAATATGCTCCCCATCTAATATATTTAATTTAGCATTAAATTGCTAAAAGAATAATTTAAAATGTTTTATTTTAATGTACTGCTGGAATTACTCTATTAGTTATGGACATTTAATGCATTACTCACTCGGATATTAGACTTTGACCGATCATTATAGATAAGGCATGTAAACAAATTATTACCAACTATTGTAAGATAGTAATCTTACAGTAATATAGAATATATGTATATTATAAATTGATGGAATTTACTATTTTTTATTATCTCGTATAAAATATCATGTTTGTCAAAGAGGCTCTTAACGAACAGTTAACACCTAATATTACTCAACAATATGACTCAATATGACTCAGCGAAGGAAAGCCTAGTGGGGATAAGTGACCAAATTCTAATATTACAAGTTACGCAATATTTAAATATTTAAAAAACAATCTTTGTTAAACCAATATACATTTCTGTCTCGCTCAGAATCTATAATATAATTTAATGTTGGTATTAATAATATTGTGTTAAATCGGAAATATAATATAATGCTACTGATTATTATTGTGAGTTAGATTAACTGTAATATAATAATAGAATATTAACATTTTGAAAAAATTCGTAAAATCTCCATCATGTCTGAAGATGCGTGTGGGGGAAGGGGTTTAGGTTCAACCCGTTCGTATACTTTTAACGGCATGTAAAATATATATATTTCTACCATATTTCAGATAATTTATTAGATTCTGGGTGAAATTTATTGGTTTTACAATGATTTTTTAAAAAAAAAAAATTTATGTCTGAAAGCACGTTTTCGGGTAGAAATTATAGTTCGATTACCACGAATATAGTATGCTTTCGGTTTCGATAGTAAATTGTATCTAGCTACAAATTTCTCAAACAAGGGAAGAAAGAAGAACGTCAAAATTATCCTTTTCCGCTTTTCTGTTTTGATATTGAAATTTTTCCTAATTAACAATTGTGATTTGAAAATTACATAAACAAAAATTGCTACAATATTAAGTATTTATTTATTAAAAAAAATTGTCTTTCTGTTCTCGCAGGTAGTGTCAGGGATAAAAACATATAAGGTATATTAGTATTTAACTGCATAAGTAATTTAATTAATACAAATAAATAGCACCTAATTTACGATCGAGCTAACAGAATTGTTTTTTTTTGAAAATAATGATGAAAATAGTATTTAGAAAAAATTGAAAACAAAAATACCAACATTCGTAGTGTTACCAAGCAACCCATAACACATCCAAGTAATAATTACATTATTATGGTTAATTATTATTAATAACTTTATATATATACAAGAGTGGTCATTAGGAGTAAATTTTTATGAGTAAACATAGGAGTAAACATTTTTTAAAAATTTTCTTGAGTAATATAATTAAAAAATTATTCACATTAACTTTGGTGATGATAACTCAACCCCTTCTCGCGTCATAAATATGCATTATGCGAAATGCCTCGACAACAAATTTATTTAATTGGATCCAATATATTGGATCAAATAGTTAGTTGTAAATTTCCTTTCAAAATCCCCTTTTTTCTAAAAGGGACTACTTTTTCTATTTTATATTATGAATTTAGTAAACCTAAATTTACATAACAGTTACGTCTAGTAATGGATGAATGTTCGACGAATTTTTTCTGGAAAAAACTCGTATTCCAACACATGACAATTCAGATCGAAATAATTAAGTTTGAAATAATTAAATGAAGAATGGAGAAAATTAAACAAAAATAAAACACAAAAACATTCGTAAACGTAAATAAATAAATAGAGTTAAGTTATTTAAAGCTATTAAATCGACATTTAAAGATGTCCATTTAAATTATGTAGTCGCATATTGGGGATTCTAAACAATTACCTGATTTAATAAGTAAACAATAAATATAAACAGACTTTCTGTACCTTATTGTATCATATTCAAATGTAAAAAAACAATATTTTTTTTTCAACTCCGTTCTATTGGTATATTAAAAAAGTAGGAATGTCGATTGTAGATGTTCCTCCTTCGTCCCTTCGATCCTCGGAGAAATTAATGGTTTATTATACTTAAGATTTGAATACAATGATATTGCATTAGAAATACGATTCTGAGCGAAACACAATATATTACAATATACTAATAATTCATTCCAAAATTTTACCTCAATTGTATACTACCTATGTTAATACTCAAAAAAATTTTCAAGTCACTACGATCAAAACTCAACTAGTTATGACGAAATTTAAAAATTTTAAATAACAGAAATCATAATTTTGCCAATTTTCCGCCATTTTTTGGTAGTTTTTGGTAGGAAAAACTTTTGAGAAATATGAAAACTGAGCTAAATAAAATATCAACTAAACGCAATTTGATACCCGATTTGTGATAATTAGACCATTATTTCTATCCAAAAAAATATTTTCATACATCAAAATATATATATATATATATATATAATATTCAATTCTACTAAAAATATTCAAATTTATAATCTTATAAAAAAAAAATTGTGAATTTCGATTTTTAAAATATTTGGTAAGAGATTAAGTTGTATATGATTGGGGTTCAATAAAATTTTCAAACCAATTAACTACAAATTGCAGGAATTATTAAACATTTTTGGAAAAAAATTCAAAACTCTATACCTAGTCAGAAAATCAATCAATTGTTTTGAAATTTTTCCAATAAAGAATCTTTATGTGAATACTCAAAAAAAATTGCAAGTTCCTACAATCAAAACCTAATTAGTTATCACGAAATAAATAAATTTTAAATAACAGAATCCGTAATTTTGCTGATTTTCGGTTATTTAGCTTTAAAGCTTATAAAAAAAATGTCAGTCACGATTTTGAAAATATTTTGTAAGAAGATTAAGTTGTATATAATTAGACTTCGATAACATTTTCAAAGCGATAAATCAAAAATTACAGGAAATATTAAACATTTTTGAAAAGTTAAAAGCTCTATACTTAGTCAGAAAATAGTAAAAATAGTAAATTATTAAAAGTCTATATGCCCGGCTGGCATAACGTTGAGATAGTCACGTCCATTCTAAAAAATAGGATTAAATATTATTCAGTTGTGTCAATATGTAGCATATATTTTGGAATGAATTCCAATTATTATTGATTAAATTTGCACACCATTTTTAGCGGTTAAAATTCATTTGAAACTTTTGACCGTTTCTTTATTGTGAAACAAGTTCCTGATCCAAAAACTTCCTGAAACTAGTGAACTACTCTCGAGACAAATAATCGTTTTAGATAATTTTGTTTTGTAGCCAAAATATTAAAAACAACACTTAAAATTCTTATCTAGATAAGTGGTAAAAGATAACCAATTTTATCGAGGCCGTAGGCATTGGCAAGAGAGCTTTTGTCAGGGGTGCAGTATTACTTTTCTTTACTTTATTAACGTTCATAGAAAGTTTAAGATGCGAAAACATGGTTTTAATAATATTATTCCACATAACCATAAAATTAATGAGTTTTAATTATAATTTAATTAATTTAGTTCATAATTTTTTACATTAGATGGCTAGGGGCGCTATTACCCCTTACTACGACGCTGAATTTTATTTAGATAAAAAAAACGGATAATTAATATTTTTTAGTGTAGATCCAACGTTCGTATTCGACGTAAACCATAGTTGTTATTATCGTAATTATTTTGTAAATATAATTATTATTATTAATTATAAACTATCTGATGGTCCGACCAAAACTATAACTCTGTGTTTACAGAGCACTGTTTGGAATAATTTTCTAGATAATGCACAACACTGGTGGGAAGGTGGTAGTATAATATTTGAATTTTAATGATTTGAAAAAAAGAATTGTTTATAAATTTGATAAAATTATTAAAATTATCATGTTATATAACATGGTGGTGGTTAAAACTTTGCATTTTATTACATTAACCAGACTTTTTAAAAACAAATTCGTCGCCACTGATGTATATGTACATTAAGACGTTGCATTACACCTAAAAGCTTCGATATGTATAACCGGCTTAAATTGTAATGTTACAGTAGTATAGAGTTCATATACATTATACAAAAATAAATAAAGATAATCGCCACTGTGATAAAATACATTCGAGATTTATCGAACCACGGTTAAAAGTTCCTACGGTATACGGGACATTTTTTTTCACGAATACGGAATTTTACCGAGTAGTCACTAATAAGTTATTCAATAAAATCTCGTATTATACGAATAAAATATCGTCATGTGAACCTAGCCCAGTGTAGTATTTATGAAGGGGAGGGTTGAACGGGTTTAACACACCCCCCCCCCCCTAAGACCAAAAATGCCACCTGTTTTACATTTTGCATTATAATGTAATGCAGGACATTTTTTTGCAATTATTATTTTTATATTATCAAATGGTGAGGGGGAGAAGGGTTCGGCTTCATGAAAACTTCTAAAAAAAATCTGAACCCCCTTTTAAAATTGTTAAATACACCTAGACATATCTTTATCATTTTATCAACATAGAAGTTACTTCATTTTACTGAAGTTACTTTATTTACATTTTTAGAACTGCTAGCATTTTTCTGGACAAACCAACGTGTTATTGTTAATTAACATATTTATATCTAAATTTTAAAACTGCTTATTCTCTAATTTTTAATACTCAATACACTTAAATCTGATAAACAGTGTAATGTCCTAGTACTTCTACAATATTTTTAATTAGTTTTAATCTAAAAAATAAACGTTCTTCTATAGCTTATGTTACTTGTTTAGTAAGTAATAATTTTAAAACAGTTGCTACTTCCGGAAAACTTGGTAACATTTAATTACTGAATTATTTATAAATAATCAATAACTCAGATAATTATTTGACACTAGAACTTCATTTATATTTTGAAATAACACCTTTCTGAATGAAAGTATTCGCTGTATAAAACCAAACAATTTGAATACTGTCAAACTAAAATTTCTGGTTCGGAAATAATAACTGAACCTAACAAGTATATTTACATGATCTAGAATAATTAAGAAATTCATTTTCATATTAATAATTTAATTGTTAACGTAAAAACAGGAAAATAATGGCATGTTGCTTTAATATATACGTATATGGCCGTATACATTAGTACATACCTATAACTAGTTTTAGAAATTTTTGTTACAAATACGACTCCAAAAAAAAAAAAAAAAATGTTTATTGAAGGTAATTATTTGTGTAATTCAAAACCATGATTATATAAATATCCGGTTACGATACAAATAACGAGATATTAAAATAAAACCTATTCTAAACCGTCTAAACCTATATTGAAAATGATATATCATAATATTTTACACACATTTTGTCTACACGTTTCAAGTTTATAAAACTCGTCTTTGCTAATGTATTATAAATTATTATTTCATTTGAATATAGGATCGGTATATTATAGTTTATTTGTATATATATGCGTATGTATTATGTATACATGTATATTGTATATGTCTATACGGTACCTGCATAGTCGATACCACATTAATGTCTAATGACGATTGTATACTGAACTATTGAAGTAAAAGAATGTGAATAATACATTAGTAGATATATATGTAAAAAAAATATATATAAATATATATCGATGAATGGCCAAAAAGTAGTTAGTAATGGAAAAAAAAAACAGAAACTTGACAATGAATTAGACACGCTGTGCCCAAGACATTTCTCTTACATACCTGTTCTACATATTGGTTTGACCAAACATTTTTCACTTTACATATAATTGTAATAACAAAATAATTGAATATTTTTACGAGATGGGCGAGTTAAGAGTGAACTTTAGTTTCTGTAAAATAATTTTTTACTTATTTAAATCTATTTAACAAAAAGACATGTTTATGCAAATAAAACTAGTTCTTTATATTTTAATGCATAACGTTATTATTATGTTAATTATTACGCAAAGTTAATTTTAGTATTGAAAAAAACAATAAGGTCGATTCTGGACGATCCTGGACGATCCTTCGTTGTCCCTTCGATCCTCGGAGAAATTAGTGGTTAAATATAATTAAATTTGAATGCAATGATATTGCATTAAAAAATACGATTCTAAACGAAACTCAGTCATATATACAATATATTATACTAAAAATCCTGTCCAAAATTTGACCACATGTGTAAATAACATATGAGATTACTCAAAAAAATTTTAAAGTCTCTACGATCAAAACATAATTAGTTATCACGAAATAAAAAATAAAAAATTTAAATAACCGTGGAAACCGTAATTATTATACCAATTTTCCGCCATTTTTTGGTAGCTTTACTTCTCCTAAGGAAAAATTTTTGAGAGTTTTGAAAAATGAGCTAAATTAAGTACCAACTAGATGAAATTTGGTACGGCAATGATATACTATTTGAGCAAATCTAACCATTATTTCTACCCTAAAAAATGTTTTCTGACACAAAAAAAAAATCTTTGTAAAACCTCGCTTAATTTCTCGTTTCGCTCAGAATCTAAAATTATTAATTTACACAACTTTTTTAACATTCCGGTTGTAAACTACTGCCATTTTAAATGTAATTATTAATGTATTAGTAATTTGGAATGTTTTTTCATGCGAGTATAATCGTCTCGAAAAATAATTTGGGTATAGAAATGTATAAAGGTTTAGCATACAAACATGCGGGCTAAGAAAAGAACGAAATGTCACAATGAGACCAGTGAACTATATACCGATTAGCAATTATTTCTATACCTATACCTAGATCCGTGAAGACGTGAAGTGTATTCATATTAAAAACACAAAATGTGTAGTGTCTGTTTGGAAGGGAGACGGTCTTGATGCTTAAGAATACGTGCATTTCTAATCGATTTATCAGTGTAGTTCGGCCGTTCGGACACAACATAAGGGAAGTTACAAATATCATCAACATTGGCCAGGTAGTGACGTTTCAATTAAATAGTAAGAACTTTTTTTTCATTACTCGTACGAAAAAATTATATTTTATTAGAAATTGTTTGATACACTATTTGATAAATTTAAAATTGTATAATATACATTGTTTAGTATAATAAATGTACTTAGTACATATTTTAACAAAACAATATTTATTAAATTTTGTTTCATAAAATATTATAGTTTAAGTATTTCAAATTTTAATTTAGTAATATTGACCAGTAATACAACTTATTAAATACTATTTTAGTTAGAACATTTCATAACTCATTATCAATCATGTTTTTGAAAACTTATATATATATATATTTATAAGAATAAGAGAAATAATATTATTACCATGGCAAATTATTTTACGTGCATCAAATATTTTATTATTCTCATTTAGACACGAGTATAATTCGTAATAAAACAACAAATTATAATTTTATACACGAAAGTATGTGATTGATAGGTACCTATTAAAGATATAATAATATTATTATTTTAAAAATAACATATGTATTCGACATCTCTTTTATATTAATAAAAATTAATTATTTATTATGAATAGCATGCCTACGATAGTTATAATATGATTTTGTCACAATTAAAAACAAAAAATACGTATTTGCTTTTTTCAATTGTTTTTTTTTATACAACGAAAACAATTTCAATATTAAATAATAAAAAAAATAATTTTATATTAATATATTATCTAATATATAGAACTTAAAATATGTGAATTTTTATAAAATAATTTATTCAAATATCTTCAATAAGTGATATATATATATATATATATATATATTCGTAAAACATGACATCCTTGTTTATAAATAATATTAAATTAGCATCTCTGATAGTCTCTTAAACTGGTTCCAATCTTATTAAACTACTCGCTACCAATAAGTATTAAGTAATGGACGTTTTTTAATTAAATTTTACGAGATCTTAGGTGTGCCTCATCTATCCCCATGGTTATTTCTTATATTTTTAATTTATACAGACAGGTGTTTTAAATACCTACTATAAGTTTAAACTTTTTGCTGATCTCAAAATATATTATACGATCTCTGGTTTAAATAACTGTTACGTATTACAAGATCACCTGAATAGATTTTTAGAGTGGTGTAATTCGAATTGTCTTAGTTTAAATACTTCCAAATGCTCTAAAGTCTCTTTAAATCGAAATAAAAATAAAATCTTCTTTGATTACTTCATCGATAATACGTAATAACTATTTACCCAAGTTAGATTTTATACATGATCTTGGTATAACCCTCCAAAAAAAGTCTATATTTTACCACTCGCATAGGACAAATATGCCAAAAAATCAATTAAATCAATGTGTTTCTTATTTAGATCATCTAAATCTTACTACTGTAAACAATGCCTTTCAATTCATTATTATTCACAATTTCATACTACGCCAGAATATGGATCCTATTTATGGAACCCAAATTCGGTCAACTATATAGACTATAAGAGATTAGAATGAATACAAAAAAAAATCGTACATTTTATCAGTCTCCAGATTAATTTAAAACTATATTCCCCTTCAACCGGTCGTAAAATAGCCGATATGTGCTTCTTATACAACTATTAAATGGCATTATATTCTGGCCCCAGATGCTTGAAAGTGTATTTCTTTCCATGTACCACAGTACTTCTCCCAATCATGTCAATTATTCTATGTGGAGACCCATCGCACTAATTGTGGTCAATATAGTACATTAATTCGGCTCTTTGCTGAAGATAATTTAATTAACTTTAAATTTGGGTTTTTTTTTCTTGTATTTTACCAAATCTAAAACGTAACTAGTTTAATTAATTATTAAGAATTAATATTTAATATTTTACAATTAATGAATTTATTGTTCTTTTATTTCATATAATTACCTCATATTATTGTCATCACTCATCATACTTAACTTAAAAACTTAATATATTTTTGTACTTGAGCCTATTATGCGTTTTCAATAAATAAATAATTTTAATGATGTACATTTTTTTTCACTTAAATTATTATTATTGATCATAGTATCTGTTCGAAAAAATGAGTTTATCAAATTCAATTCGACTGCTCATTAACATAGTAATTATTTTATCAAGGTGTTATGAAGGAGAAACATCTAAAAAGGGTTAGTAATACAATTGTATAATTAATGGTCGAAGTGGGGGAAATAAGAGAGGATGCAATCCCTCCACATTTTTAGGGAACACTATCCATCCCTTCACTTATTATGTCCACAATAATGCAACCCTTATCAACTTTATATTAAAATCAGTATTTTTCATTGAAAGGTTTAATTTGTATTTCATAAACTAATGAGAAATATAGAAATTTTTTATAGAGAGGGAAGTTCCCATTGAGTTTATAAAGTATACAAATATTATGCTCCATTAAATAGTTGCCGCCACCCCCCCCCCCCCTCCTACACACTTATTTTGACCCACTTCTACCATTATGTATAGTTTTAATTTATATTTAACAATAATTTGTATTATTAAGTATTTTGAATCTTACATACTATACAATTATTCTGACAGTTAACACACGGCAACCTGCTCTATCTCTCACTATCCAGGATTTACAAAATGCAATTGATTATGGTACCAAAGAAATTGACATGATATCTAATGTCGAAAACCATTTATCTAATTATAATGTTAATGTGAAAATTGGAAGTCCGTCTCATGGACAACTAATAAATTCTCAGCCATCAATACAAAGTCGTTTAGAATCACGAAATATTGAAATTCTCGATAAAGCATCAAAGTACATTATTCTTAAGCATTGTCCTCGGTATAAACATAAAGAAGTTTAATTTATCAATAAAACCAATTAATTACAACGGTATACAATGTTTATTTTAGGTTTATAAATAGTGAGACAAAATGTGCTAAAATGTTGTCAGAAGTGAAGTTAGACCATACTTCTCTCGGTAGTCTTTGTTTATCCAAATATTACAATGATACCAAATGCCAAGGATTAAATTTAAAGTACCGCAGTGCAGACGGTTCATGTAACAACTTGAAACATTCCTTTTGGGGAAAATCAAATACTCAATATAAACGTTTACTGTTTCCTGCTTATAAAGACGGTAATATATATATTTTGATATATTATTATCATATATGCAGTTATACCATTTATTAAACATTTTGTATACAGGTATAAATTCGTATCAAAGTAGTAGTACGCCCAATGCTAGAGAATTGAGCAACCGTTTCGTTAGCAATAAAAGGTTGCCAGAAACCACGAAAACTATAGCAATGGCATTTTGGACCATTTTTATTGGACACGACCTATCACACACGGCTGTTTCTAACATGTGTAATACATCATGTTATTGATTTTAAGTAGACACCTAATTAATAAAAAATATTTTCTATCAAAATACAGTGTCACAAAACCATTCTATAGAATGCTGTAGTTATGACGGATTGGAATTATCCACTTGGTACAAACACCCATTATGTGCATCGATAATCATACCAAAAAACGATAAATTTTTTTCACCGCAAGGTCGGACATGCATGAACTATG
Source organism: Eriosoma lanigerum (assembly GCA_013282895.1). Lineage (NCBI taxonomy): Eukaryota > Metazoa > Arthropoda > Insecta > Hemiptera > Aphididae > Eriosoma > Eriosoma lanigerum. Next base: position 6,701,664 of record CM023362.1, read on the forward strand.
TACGTTCAACTCCAGCAATGAGGTCAGACTGCACATTCGGACCTAGAGAACAAGTAATAATTAACAGAAAATATACATACTTTTATGTTTTGTTATTTTTAACTTTAAGTTTACAATAATAATTATTAATTTAATTTTTCATATATTGATCAGTTATCAGTAGGTAAAATATGATGATATATTTTTCCCTTAAATAAATACGAACGGGTGGGTATTTTATTTTTACCTTGTAAATATAGACAAAAATAAGAATTATCAAAATATCTCTCGAGTACATCTTTATTCAAATAATTGAAAATATTAATATTAATAATAATGAAAAATATTAATTGAAATATTAACAATTTATTAAATAAATCTTACAGACTTATAGTATTAGATATTTAGATATCTAGATACTAATTTGGATAATCTATGTTATATCCAGCACTATATGTAATTTTGAAAACTTACATCTTTCTATATTAATTATTTGAATTCACATGAAGTCATAAGACGGGAACACGGGAGACAACCTAGCGATAAATCATATGATACAAAGTTATTATTGTTTAAAAATACTTAATTAGTGATACAGTGGGGCGTCGATTATCCACACTAATTGGGACCGAAGGGGATGCGAATAATCGATTTGTGCGGATAATCAAACAATCACTGAAAATTTTAAAATAAAGTTAAAACCCAAATTACTAGATATAATACTAAATATACCATTCATGCATAACATAAAAAAAAATATATAAAAATACAAAAATATAATAAAAATATATGTGTGTTATGTATTTATTTGAAATAATAATCAATTTTCTGTTTTCGTTTACGAACCAACTAAATTTGAGTTTTTGTACAAACATATTGTCTACATTGGAGTGAGCCATAGTAGATAATAAAATGATTTTACAATATGTATACGATAAAAGGAACATAACGAATGATAAAACTAAATTGAATTAAACTAAAAATAAATTTGTACACAAAATTTTTTTAGTTCGGATAATCGTCGCTGTACTGTATTGTAAATAAAACCCGGTTTCTATAAGCCAATTAATGAACTATTTAGACATTTCGGTAGTGTTTAAACTCGAAACTGAATGGAATGTTAAATGCGATTTGGCGCAAACAGTGGTGTACAGATGGTGTTTTACCGAATTTAATCTTAAACACGTTTTGCAGTTGAACCAAGCCACTCATTATTTAGACGCGTCGACCGTATACGGTTCTTCGGAAGATCAGACGTTATCGTTGCGGACGAAATCGCGTGGCCGATTATCGTCGTACACCAGCGATAGAAACTTGGAGTACATGCCGGCGGTGAACAGTTTGGACGCGTGTGCGTCGAGCACCGGTGAGTGTTACATCGCCGGCGACGTACGAGCGAACGCGCGACCGCATTTGACCACTCTGCACACGCTTTGGTTGAGGGAACACAACCGAATCGCCGACAAACTCGCCGAGATCAATCCGCATTGGGACGACGAGAGGACGTTCCAAGAAACGAGGAGAATAATCGTCGCTTTCGTTCAACACATCACGTACGCGGAATGGTTGCCGGAGTTGATTGGCGAGAAGAACATCGATCTTCACCAACTGGGAACGTCGCGTACCGGATACAGTGCGCTATACAACGACGACATCGATCCGTCGGTCAGCAACAGTTTTGCGACATCGATATTGCCATTCGCCAATTCGATGTTTAAGGATACGATCAAGTTCGTATAGGCCGTCGTTACGCGTAAAATATTCAGCCTTTAGGCCAGATGCACACGCACACACACATGCGTTAATGAACGTGCGGTGCCGCTGCGACACCGCTGAGTGGCCGCAGAAACTCGTGTACATATCCGTTGTTTTAACGTGCGGCACCGCTGTGTAAAAACGGAATGATGCCATCAGACGTATTTGTGTTTTTGATGGCGATGGAGATCTATAAAAAAAAAAAAAAAGACATTACTGGGTACATCCCTAAATCGATGATGGGCTAACGAGAGGTGCTTTTGTAACTTTGTTTTCGGATCTGCGAGAAAATTCAGACAAGTTTTTTTTAACTATTTCCGCATGAGTGTTCAATCATTTGACGAACTTGCATACAAAATAATTGATATGATTAAGTGCCTTTGATTGCCGTTTTTGTAATTTTTATCAAGAAAATGTTTTCAAAACGTGCATGAAAAAACGTATGTGTTTATCACACGATTGATGACGAAGTACTGTTTGCCGGAGTTGCGATTGAAAACGCGTGTCCGGCGATCTTGCGGCGAAGCGGTAACGTACGGCCAAAACCGTACGCACGTGGACGTACGTTGCCGCAACGTCAACGCAACATCGTGTGCACCGTTTCATATCATTATTAATGTATCTAATCGCAAATGCGGCACCGCACGTTAAAAATACGCATGTGTGCATCTAGCCTTAAAATTACATAAAATTATTTATGATTTATATATTTTCAGATTCAAATCACGTACGCTCTTATTAATAATTATGCATGTATAATAGATATATGCGAACACGCTTCTGTATGGGGTAGGCTTCCGGCAGAGAATATTTGCTATACGGACTTTAATTTTATATATAAAATCACTTTTTAACTTCCCGATGGTTTTCTTATAAGCTTTAAAAAAAAACTTTTTAAAACTCGCGAAAAAAACATTATTATATAAATGCTAAAAAATAAACAGGAATTGGTATCTATTGTTTGTCATAGAATACGTCAAACTATTTATATATATATATATATATATATATATGAATCCTTAAGTCCAAAATTATAATAAATGAATAAAAGTATTATGTACAGAGTGATCAGAATAATATGATACGTTTTTCACATTATAATATACGAAATAGTTAATAATATATAATAGGTTATATATGGTTATAAATGGTTATAAAATATAAACAATTTTATAAACCAAATATAATACCAAAACTATTTAGAGGTTTCATAATTTTAAACACATATTCGGGATTTTAGTATGTAGTCACATTTTGGATAACATAACTCTTTATAATATATTTAACTTAGTACAATTATATTTTTATAAACATATTTGTTGTGTTATTATGTATCATTAGGGATAATTGTTTTATTGTTTAAACAATATTTACTCAATATAATTACAATGAGCAATATTTTTTTCCTAGCTTATATGCTGAAGACCGAACAATTGAAGAACAGTTGTCGCTTAAGGAGTATTATAACCGACCAATTTATTTACAAAAAAATTACATGGATCAACTGGTGAGAGGACTGTCTATTCAAAATGCAGAAGAAGTCGATTTGAAATTTACTAGAACTGTAAATTTATAATAATTATAATACTCTTATACAATATTTTACTGTCTACATTAATCTTTAATCTAAAATTATTCTTTATTATAAACAGATGGTCTAAATTCGTAATATTATTATTTTAGTTGACAAATTACTTATATAGCGATGGCAATACGTTCGGTATGGATATTGTTAGTTTGGGCATACAACGCGGCCGTGACCATGGAATTCCAAGTTATACACAATTCAGAAGATATTGCAAATTATATGGCGTAGACAGTTATAAAGATTTGCACAACATCATGGTCGAAGGAGTAATAATATATTAATTTTAATTCTATAAAGAGTACACTGAACAAATGGTTTTCTAAATGACATAATGTTTTAGGCTGTTCCAAAGTTATTAAATTATTATAAATCGGTGGACGACATAGAGCTCATGGTCGGTGCATTATTGGAAGTACACGAAGCCAAGTCGATGGTTGGTCCCACAATGAGATGTATAATTGCAGAGCAGTTTAAAAGAACTATGCGGGCGGATAAATATTTTTATGATTTACCAGACGTCTTCCAAAAAAGTTAGCATAAATAGATTAATATTTGTTAATAATGAAATATTATTACTAAATGTATATATGTATATATATTATCTATTATAGATCAACTTGCAGAAATCAGAAAAATGACTCTCGCCAGATTATTTTGTGACAACAGCGACAGTGTTACGAAAATGCAGAAAAACGTATTCTTGACACCTAAATATGCTGACTTAAATCTCTGTAATTCCTCATTAATTCAAAATGTCGACCTTAATTACTGGAAAGAGGAACAAAAAAATATTTTAAAGACCACTACCCAAAAAAGTAAATTAGTACAATTTTATCCAACATATTTTTTTAACGGTGTAGGTTAAATTAACTCTGTCACATATTTTATAATCTATGGTTTATATATATATATATATATTTTAATACTAAAATAGAGAGACATTTTTAAATACTTTCTTAAATCATTCAAATTATTCATGTATTCATTATTATATTATTAATTTTTGTAAACGTATCATTAAAGACACTTAGGTATGAATTTATAATCTATAATAATCTAAAATGCTGTCATTATTTAATTATTATAAACTATCTACTTTTGATAATGAACTATATTATTATACTACATTGTAATAAAATACCTATATAATATATTTATGTATCATATATATTTGTTGTGTTCAATATTTTTATTTAACAACAAAACCTTTTAAAGTTTTCACATTTTTTTATACGGATACATTCTTTAGGATAAAATGCTGAAAAAAGTAAGAAGTCGATTCTGGACGTTCCTTTTTCATCCTTTCGGTCTCCGGAGAAATTAGTAATTAGGTAATTATGATATGAATGCAATATTATTACATATTTGCATTCATAAATACGATTCTGAGCGAAACTCAGTCATATATACAATATATTATTATACAGATAATATTTGTTTTTATAAAATGTCATTATATATCAAATAATGTACAACAGAAAAATTACTTATTATAAAATAACTAAATAGTAGGGCGTCAAAATAACAGTTTAAATTGAAAAATTTTAAATTTAGAAGCTACAAAAAAAAAATGGTACGGTCGAATTATAAAATATTTTATAAATATATTAAGTATAGTATATGATTATAGTTCTACAAAATTATCAAACCGTTAAACCTAAAATTACAAATAATATTAAATATTTTTGGATAAATTTTAAAGCTCTATATCTAAACAAAAAATCAACCAATTCGTTCCAAAATTTTACCACGTTTTAGACTACTTATGACAATCCTTGTTTCCGTGAATTTTTCAGTTTTTCAACCATTTTAGATTTTAAGCAAAGTGAGTTTTTGCAATGCTTTTTTATGTCTGAATACACATTTTCGGGTAAAAATAATGGTCCGATTGGCCACAAATAGAGTATGCTTTCGGTAGAAAATTGCATCATCTTGGTACTTTATTTAGCGATTTTATAGTTATTCTTTATTTCTTAAAATCTGTTATTTTATTATTACATTACCACAGTTATAAGTTAACTGTAACTAGTAAGTCTATATAAAAAAATCTTCCTATCAATACAGTTATCAAATTAGTTAAAAAATTAATCATAAAATATTTGAAATTTGACGAATGGCATATATTTGACCGTGTAAACCGGGCTTTAATAATTTTGGTAGAAAGAAACGCAGTTTGTAAATACAATACTACTATTTTTGAAAAAAAAATTAAAAAGTCTGCCGCAACGGGGATATAATATATATCCCTATCATATTATTGTAGAAACGAAGTTTGCAAAAATATAGAAACTGTCGAGTATAAGAAAATGTTGCACATTGTTAAAATTGTCACACTGTATCAAAAGAACCCCCAACCGCTGCCATTATAATTTCATATGTATTATATAAAAAGAATGAAATCGGTGGAGAATTAGCAGACACGACTATAGTCGCCATCGCCAGTAACCTCGTTTATTATATAACCGCCTTGTGTTGAACATACGTTTGGTTACTGCCATTTACTTGCATTTTGCGTTTTCGATCAAATACCTAGTACATTGTTTTAAGTACATTACAATGGATTTTTTAAAACTTTTTTGTTTATTTGTCATGGTCAATGCGATCCATTCTGTAAATAGTAAGTATACACATTATATCGTTAATTAATATTACTCACATTTTGATGTACACAAATATTGTTGTATCTACCATTTCCACACCATCAAACCAATCATCCCGTAGAACCCGCATTAATTTATTTGTTTCCTAAAAAGACGTTTTTAATATCGCTTATTTCGCTTAATCGATAATCGATTCGTTATTTATAGCATAGGTTTATTTTTCAAATTTTATTATGCTGTAACATATGTAGATATTGATCAATGTCTATGAATTATTATGTTCCCAAAGTAAAAAATGTAGTTAGATCAATGCGGCGGATGTTTTTATATCTATACATTTTCTCCGCAATCGACATGATTTTTTCGTCAACTATTTGTTGGGTACCGATAGAGGTTGGACAGAATACGCCGTTCAACCATAAACAATCTTTGTTTATACCTATGGGCTCAACCTAAAATTTTTACAACATCCCTGGACATTTAACGCTACCATTGTACGCCACCGCCGGGCTATGATTACGAGTGATAAGAAATAATAGCAAATAGGTACAATTCGTGGCTGCTCATACTTACCTATTTATAAGGCTGACGGTATTTTCGGTATACCGTCGATATCGATGTAACAGTATTTCGGTATACCGGTATTTTAAAATGATTGTGTCAAACGGTATACCGTAAAAACCACAAATTTTTTTGTAATTATTTTTTTTATATTATATAAAGGTAAAAGAGGAAGGCTTCTTGAAAGCTTCTAAAATACAATTTAATAACTATATAAAAATTTGACCCGGGCGGCAAATTGGTTAACACGGTACTGCATGTGCCTATTCTGAATATTCACAATTAAAGATGTTACCAAAACCTAGTTCTCTATCACTAACTGCCAACTATTAAATATATTATCATTAATTATCATTAGTTTTGTTGCGTGCCAACCACATCAACTTGATCCGTATCAGAAAGAATTAGTTAAACTCAATAATTTAAATAAGAGACTTGTTTATTTAAATACAATAAAATACAATTTCACGTGTTAAATTACTTGATATTCAGGAGTTATCAGTAATGTATGTCACTGGTACGTCGTATAATTTGTCCTGGTTTCATTAAATAAACCTCCCCTAAATAAACTTTTGTCTTCCCGTATTTATATTATCTATGGCCTCCATAATTCATGGAAGATTACAATACATTTCGGGTTTGCCTATTCGTAGAATTTCATGGACTTCATTTAAACACGCATGATTATTTAAAAACATTTATAATTTTAGTCTGCGATAACACAGATGTAATTGTCCTATTCTTAGTAATATTTATAATTTATATAAAATATTTAAATTAATAACGGAAGTACATCTAGCGTTAAAAGCTAATCTACAATTAGTTCGTTCATTGTTTTATGCGGGGTGACTTAACTAGGGAACAAGGTCCTTAACAGTTTTAGAAAATATAATTTTAGGGTGCTTATATACTAGACAATTAAATTTTATAACATTTTAAATTAGATTGAAAAAATGCATGGAATAACAATGTCGTATGCAAATTTACTATTTATTAAAATAAACTTAACGCAAATTTGTGAGGATGTCGTGAGACAAGAAGCCGTAAACCTATAATTAAAAATATAATTAAAAAATAAATTGTATGGAATTAATAAATATTGAATGATTTAATATTAATAAATGTTTTTGTGTGTTTATTTTTATTTAATACTAATAGTTGTCTGATATTTAGATGACCCACCAAAATGGCATCATACTTATAGAGTAAATGGTGAAATTTCTATACCTTTAGCTAAAGTCAAAGAGCCTTTTGTCGCGTGGTACGATGGGTTGTATAACAGAAGTCGAATTGATTTTCATAATGGTAATACTTTATTTAAATAAATTATTCAAAGTTAAACAAAACAAACAAGTATATATGCTATTAATCTACATTTTTATCATTGTCAGCCTCGTATACTTAATAATTTAAAATATAGAAGTAAACAAATATGAATTTTAACTTCTTGGATTTTTTTTGTTTAATGGTTAGGAGTAACAAAAACATATCAACTGTATAAAAAAAACAATATTGGTTTGGCTTTTCAAGTGGCAACCATTAAAACTAATAATGGAAGTTATATTGAAAAATGTATGCAAACCGATGGGAATGCAATATTTCCCGTTTTCGGACAGTCAGTCTTACCGGACATGAAAAATTATAAGGTAGTTTATTTCATGCAACTAATGTATAAATTAAAATTAAATTAATTTTTTTATCTGTTTTAGAAAATAAGTCAACATATTATTACAGAACAAAAAAAAGAAAAACGTATTGAAATATGGGGCAAAAATAGAACAACAGAAAACATTGTTAGT
>CM023362.1:6709955-6778486 GCA_013282895.1 Eriosoma lanigerum
AACTAGTTTTCGACAATTATGTTTATAATTTTAATCCAATGATGGAATTTATAAATGATTATGAAAAACATATGGTGTCTGCATTTGAAAATTTTAAACGTATTTATGAGAAAACTTATGCTAATGGAACAGCTGAACATTTCAGACGTAAAAATGCATTTCGCCAAACTTTAAGGTACCTACTCGTCGATATTTAAAATAACACAAAAATTATCCATTTATGTAATTATACTTATTAAATTATAATTATCAATATGCTTGTATTAGATTCATATATTCGAATAATCGTGCTAATCTTGGATTTACACTGGGTGTAAATCATTTAGCAGATTATTTTGATGAAGAATATAAAGCGTTGAGCGGTTCTAAAAGAATTAAAAGTATTAAAAAAAAAATGAAGGCTAAAGGAGGAGCCTCAGAATATTCTTATTTATGTAATCAAACTGATTTGAAGAATTTACCAGTAAATATGGATTGGAGGACCAAAGGTGCTGTAACACCTGTTCAAAGTAAATATTTTATATTTTGTATATATTCTACTTGTTCTGGGTATACTTTCTGAAACATTAATATTGTATTATTTATAATTGTCATTAATTTGCCATAGCTCAAGGGCAATGTGGAGCTTGTTGGAGTTTCAGTGCTGCTGGTAATATGGAAAGTGCATACTTCATAAAACATGGTGAACTTAAAAAATTTTCTGAACAAGTGAGTATACTAACTATAAAACTGTTGATATATGCAGGTTGTCCCAGATATATTTACTAACTGTAATATCCCGCGTCAACGTCATACACCATATAAACCTTTATTAGTAATTTTAAATATGCATAGTCTTGCTAACAGAAGAAATATAATTGAGTTAAAGTTCCTATGTAAAGTGGTAAATAGTGTAGTTAATTCTAGTAATTTATTAAATTATCTTAATTTCTATGTCCCTCAATGTCAAACAAGAATAACTATTACTTTTTACGCACAATTACATAGAACTAATTATTTAATAAATGCTCCTATCAATAGAATGATGAAATTAACTAATAATAGACAGGTCGATTTCTTTAATTTTAACTTCAGTGAGTTTTTTAATTTAGTTTTTTCAATTTAAACTAAAAATGTAGGTAAAAGAAATAATATTATTGCATAGTACTTAAATAATAATATTTAAATAAAACCGCATTCAAAAATTATAATTTTTTATTAAATTATAATTATTATTAGTTTCTGAGAATTGTTCTATGCCAAAAACTTTATTATCTGTAATGTTTTTAAAAAGTATAACTATAAAATATAAATTATACATTATTTTTTGGGCATTCAATCCTTACTTATTTAATTGAAACGAATATAATTTTTCAGAGTTTGGATAGTGTCCAATTAGTTATCAAGAAATAAAAAAAATTTAAATAACGGAAACCGTAATTATGGTATTTTTCCACCATTTTTTGGTAGTTTTTCTTCTTTTAAGGAAAAACTTTTGGGAAATTCAATAAATGAGCTAAATAAAGTATCAACTAAAAAAAATTGTGGTAATTGGACCATTATTTCTATAAATGTTTTTATACTTAAAAAAAAATATCTAAAATGGATATATCAATTTCTCAAAAACTTGGTTCTCTTTAAAATTCATATTAAAAGTTTAAAAAATAACAAAAGAATAATTACAAGTATTTGTTTGATAGTCATTTAGACTTAGAAATTATATTTTAGTTATATTTAGTATTTCTTAACAATAATTGCCTCGTCTATTTTAGATGTTTATAGATTGCACTAAAGATTATGGCAATGACGGGTGTAATAATGGAGAAACAAATGTGTGTTATTTTTTGATGTTAGAGTCTGGTATAACTACTGAAGCTATTTATGGACCATACCTTGCTCGGGTACAGTCTGTATAAATTTTAATTATTATTTTCAACATATGTAGAATATTAGGAACACATTTATTATGAGTTATATATATTTTGCGTTCCTACATTTGTTATGATAAAGCTTGATTACTAACCGTTTAATTTAATTTTGATTAGTTATTATAAAATTTTTTCATCATATCTCATAGCATCTCACTGTTTTACCAGGAGTCTGATTGTCGTTTAAATACGATAGCACAAAATGATCTTGTCAAGATAGCGGACTATATTGATTTACCGTCTAATGAAAATATAATAAAAATGACATTGGTCCAAAACGGTCCAATATCCATATTAATTTACTCAGGAAATAATAGTTTCAAAACTTACAAGGGCGGTGTTTACTACGATTTAGATTGCCGTAAGTATTTTTATAAATAAACCATTTACAATATCATTGATTATGGGTGTTAAAAATTTGGTGTGGCAAATAAAATATGTGTATTTTTTTTCATTATTATGGATTATATAAATAATAATCCAACATCAATTATGTAATATAAATATATATAAACACTATTTTAACGTCTAATAGGTTACAAAATGTGGAATTTATAAAGATAAAAATATAATAATATTGATAATCAATATAATTGATCTAACCAGGATGGCTAGAATGCCTTGCAATAGTTTTTTTTATCAATCTTAGTAGGTATAAAAAAAAGAATATCCCATAAATTCCAATCATTTTTTTAAACATATATTTTTTGGTCGTTTCAAGTTAATTAATAGCACAACTCGATACCTCCAGTTCGCTTCTAAATGAAACAGTATCAATTGATCTATTGAATAAGTAAACTGAAAAATCATAAATTTTGTTTTGTTGTTTATAGTCAGCAAAGATGGTGAGATGGAACAACATGCCGTGTTGTTAGTGGGATACGGTGAACGTGATGGAGAACCATACTGGCTAGTGAAAAATTCTTGGTCGGCCAAATGGGGTGAAGATGGTTATATCCTCATTTCTCGCAAGGACAATATTTGCGGAGTTCTCAATGAGCCATCATATATCGTATTGTAAGACAACTGAGTTAAATAACACACAATTATAAATTATTCTTATGTTGAAATATTAAATAATATAATATTACATAGCTATATAATTTATAATTATTAATTTACAATAAAACCACATACATATTTTCAATCTCAGTTATTTTAATTTTTTTATTAACTTTAAATTTTGAAAAAACATTAATTAATTATACTTATAAATAATACCCAATAGAATCTTACTTTTTTACGATAATTGGTAAAAAAATTTCTATTTTATATTATTAATTTATTTTAATAAAATTATATACTATTTTATATTAAATAATATGTAAAATACAGTGGCGTCATTTACGGTTTCCTTGTTTATTTCAACGTATTATTCTTTAAATGAATCTTGTATAATAAAAGGTCTGTAAACAATCAGTTTATTTATAATTATTTCAAACATGTAATATTTTTGTTTAAAAAACCCTATATATTGTAACTCAATTTATATGTTATATCGTTATTATATAATCATTTTACAAACTAATGTTATTTAGAAAATATGAATTTTTAAGAATTACTTGCATTTAAAACACAAGTATAATTAAATTTTGTACAATTAATATTTAATAAGTGTCATTATATTATTTATCTTACTATGTATAGTCTTTCATTGGTCCAGTAATGATTCTGGAATTTTACAATCATTGATCATTTCTTGTTATTGCAGGGACATTTAGATTGAAGTATGTGTTGCATCTAAATACATAAAAAAAAGTTGTTTTAATTATGCTATTAAATAAATGTAATGAATTATAATTTTCAATAATACTCATCTTAATGTTCTTTCATAAAATTGGTACAAATATATTTTGTATCTACATTCAGGAATAGTTACTGGAATGTGTGTAGTTTATATATTATGAATACACCCAAGGTTGGTTATATAAGAAAATTAATTAATTTTATTAACGCCAATCGGTAATTACAATAATTGGTATTTACAAACGATAAAAGAAAAAAGTCATTATATGGTACAATACAGAGAACAAGGATTAAATAGTACAATATATGAACAATTGGAGATATAAACAGCAGTTAAATAATAAGTAAACAAGAAATGTCTCTAGTTGCATGGGTAGGAACACAATAAATGATAGAAGCAGGGCATCCAGTAAGATGGGACGTGATAGATGATATATCTGCATTATTACAGTGTGAAGCAAGACTGGATATGTTTAAAGAAGACTTAATAGAGGAATAGTCATGAACAAGGTGAGTAATTTTAAGGACAAAAGCAGCGCAAGATTAAAAACGGTTTTGAAGTGACTTAATACGAAGCTTGTCCTTGGCTAAATATGGATACCACACAATTGTGTCATATTCTAAGATAGAGCGGACCAAAGATAAGTATAGGGAACGAAGATATGAGGCGAAAGTAAAAAGGCTTGTATTTCGTTTTATAAAGCCCAGCACATTTGTAGCTCTATTAATAGTTGTATTGATATGGTGGTCAAAAGAGTGAGCGAGAGTGAGGTAGAAACCAAGGTCCTTAACAACATAAACGCGCTCTATTAGGGAATTACTAAGAGAATAAGAATGGAATAATAATACATGTTTACTGCTAAAAGTCATAACATGAAATTTACTTATGTTGAGTATAAGACCAACATGTTGGGTCTAGCCACAATAGGAGTCAAGATATGTAGTAAGAGGCAATCAAAAAGAGGAGATTTTAAGATAAACTTTGATATCGTCGGCAAATAAAAGAACTTTGGAGAAGGATAAATAATTATTAAGGGAATAAATAGGAGAGGACTAAGGTGTCCCCTTGGGGTACTCCAGAGGGAATAAAAGATAGGTCAGAGGAAACCATACGAACTTTGACAAACAGCATTCTCTTTCTAAGGTAAGATTAAAGCTAGGAGAGCAAGGGATTGCCAATTCCTAGTGCTTCTAGTTCAGATAAAAGACCATGATCACTGAATCTACAATCTTGACAACCTGATATAAAACTTTCTAGAATGTAAGACTCCTGGTGACTGTTGATTTTCCAGGTCGATAACCATGCTGATCATCACTTATAATATGATTGAGACTCCTTTTAATACAAGAATACACAATAGACTCAAACAGCTTAGTATTATGCGGAAGAATAGAAATAGGCCTATAATTTGAAACAAGAGAGGCATCGCAAGATTTATTAACTGTCGTAACAGAACAAATTTTCCATACCTGCAAGAAAGATTCCCTTATCTAAAAAGTGAAAAAAGTTATACACTTTTGAACCACGACAGTTGAAGAAAAAATATTGTCTTTACGTATATTAGAATAAGAAGATAGAAGGGTGTTATATACAGAAGAAAATTTTAGAAGAGTTTGAGGAAGACAAGGCCGTCTCATTATTTATATGTAGTTAGCAGATATAAAATATTTATAGATATATCAACGGCTCTACTTTAATATTGGAAGGGAAACTTTATGTGCAGTGGAGGATGAAATGAGTCGGGGGTAAAAAGAAGCCAGTAGCTAAGCATACAGAATTTTCACAAGAAACAAGTTAAATTCGCAAATAAAGTCTAAAATACTCCCATGATTATTTGATAGAGTTTAGTCGAAAGAAATTGAAGTATGAGAAAGAATCAGGATTAACATTATAAGAAACAGGATTAAAAGCACCCAAAGCAGAAATTCCTAATTTATCAAACCACCAATTTATATGGGGAATATTATTATCTCCACATAAGATAATTGATTGTAAGAATCTATTCGACATAACAAAGATGGGATTCGACTACAATAAGAGTTGATTGTGAAGATAGATATACACCACCAACCAATAAATAAGTTTTATTTATAGACGATAAAACAAAAACATGCTCTACGTTTGAAACGATGAAAAGAATAGAATGAGGTTTAAACGTGGATTTGTAGTAATAAGAACACCTCCACATGAATAATCCATAATCCATTTCAAAATTTTACCACGTGTGAAAATTATCGATGTAAATATTTATAATAAATTTTAAGTCTCTACGATTAACACTTAATAAGAAATCACAAAATAATAAGTAAAAAATTTCATTCTTCCGATTTTTTGCAATTTTTTAGTAGTTATTCTTCTCCTGAGGAGACACATTTGAGAAATTGGAAAAATGAGCTGAATAAAGTACCAAGTAGACAAAATTTGCAACCAAAAGCATATGCTATACGTGATAATCGGACCATTATTTCTACCCGAAAATAAATTTTCATAGATCAGAAAAAAATAAAAATAAAAAGCCTATAAAAAAAATTTGCCTATTACGATTTTCAAAATATTTTGTAAAAACATTAAATAATATAGTATTTGACTTCTATAAAATTTTCAAACAGACAATCCCAAATTCTAGGTAATATTAATTTTGTTTGGGAAAATGTTCAAAACTCGATATTTTTCCAAATAACTATTCCGTTCCAAAATTTTACCACGCTTGTGAATAACCTATGTTAGTACTCAAAAAAATTTTCAAGTCCCTACTATTAAAACTTAATAAGAAATCACGAAATAAAAAATAAAATAAAAAGTGTATAAAAAATTATCAATTTTCCGCTTCTTAAGGAAAAACTTTTTGGGAAATTCTAAAAATGAGCTCAATAACGTACCAAGTAGACAACATTTGCAAGCGAAGCATATGCTGTACGTGAAAATCGGACCATTATTTCTACCCGAAAAAATGTTTATCATACATAAGAGAAAAAAAAAAATCTTTGTAAAAACAATAAATTCCTCGCTGCGCTCAGGATCTAATAATAATTATTAAATTAACTTTAGCACTACACGGAATGATACACGAGAAGAAAAATAAAATAATTATGTGAAATGTCGGAGTGAAAAAAATAATGAAATTGTTATCAGTCTATCACTATGACGATGATGCTGTTGTGGCGGCAGGTAGGTAAGTGGGTACGTTTCCTATATAAAGTCGGACGGTATACGGATTGGACCATGACAAAATAGATGATCGGACAACATTCGCTCTACGTTCACGTTCGCGTAAACGTCGTCTATTGGTTCGTAAGTACATAATATTACGTTTTGGCATTATTCCGCGTCCAATCATTATATTATAATATAAACATTAACGTTAGCTCGTCGACTGCCGTCATGAACGCAATGATTTTGATCGCGTTGTGCTGCGTTGCCGTGTACGGCTGTGTGGCCATTCCGGCCACGAATACTGCCGCGGGCGCCGCTGACGAAGAGCTCAAAGATCTGGCCACGTACATGAAACGTTTCGAAAAGATCAACGTTGAACTGGTGTTGAACAACGAACGCGTGTTGTCCAGCCATCTCAAGTGTATCATTAACGAAGGCCCGTGCGTCAAACAGTCCAAAGACTTGAAGAGAGTCATCCCGGTAATCGCCAACAACGGATGCCATGGATGCACCGAAAAGCAAGTAAACGACATCAAGAAAACGCTCAGGTTCTTGAGGACGAAAAAACCACAAGAATGGTCCAGACTCATCAAGATCAACGATCCGTCCGGCACAAAGTTGAACAAATTCCTCGACGCGTAAACTTAATTTAGTGCAGATAAGTTGTAAAGTAAAGTTTCAATAATGTCAACTGCTATATGTGTATATTTCGACGTTAACAAATTATAATTTAATTATAAGAATAATATAATTTTATAATATATAATATAAGAGTAAAAGTGAACCTATACTTTTATATTGCCTTATGTATAACAATATTATTATTATTTAAAAGTTTTATAATTTGCTTATTTTATTTATTATCAAATTTAAATTTATACCAGACAATAAAAATGTTTTCATAAATAAATGAATAAAGTATATAGGTGAAATGTAAGAATATAATACCTTAGTCTTTCATAGGTCCAATAATAGTCTGGAATTATACATTCATTGATCACCTCTGGTTATTGCAGGGACAATTATATTGAAGTATGTGTGTTGCGTCTAAATAAATAAAATAGAAAAAGTTGTTTTGATGATGCTACTAAATAAATATAATGAATTGTACTTTTAAATAAAACTTGTAGTCTTAATGTTCTTATATAAAATTTGTGTAACTAAATTTCTATATTCATTAAATAATTTGTGATTGGAATTTATGTAGTTTCATATTACATATACTCAGGGTTGGTACAACAAGATTTATACCAGACACTAAAACATATTTTACAAATTAATAAATGAAATATAAGAATATTATATCTCAAATTTTTCCATTTACATAGTACTGTCATAATAGGTTTCAATGCTGTATTATATATACAATAATCAACTCATAAGCACTGTTAAATTTATGATGAAATATTGAAAATGTTACCAGTTGGACTAACTAGGTATATTGATACATAAGCCCAGGGTTTTTGACATTAGAAAATATCTAGAAGAATTTATCTGGATAAAATTAATTTTATCTTATCTCGATTTATGTTAAATTTTGTGTCTACTTTTTATCTTAAATTAAACATTTTATTTAACTACATTAAAATATCTAGAGAATTAATTATACATAATATAGTATAATTAATCAATGTATCAAGTATAAATTTGTTGTATGTTTGGATGAACCAAAATTTGCAATTTATTTATTTTGCATATTATTATACATTTATACATGAATATTATAAATGCATATTTTGAATTTTTTTTATTCTTAAACCATATTTTTCATTTTTTACATTTTTTGTTGCATAGGTATTTCATAAAATTAAAAAATTAAACAAATTCTATAAATATTTTTTACAATATTTTTCAATAACATTTATTTTTATGTCATAGTTATAGATGATTAGAAATCTCCTTATAAATTGAATTATATTTTATTGTTTTATTAATATAACATTAATAATTAATAGATTTGTTTTGTGATGTCTAAATTAATTAATAACAGTTGTTAAACATTACTTTTTTTATTTATTTTGAGTGCATATTTTTGGGATTTTAAGTGTACATATGCAAACATATTTTATGTATTTTAAGAGATACAGGTATATTCTACTATACCAATAAATAATATACGATGGAATTTGTCTTAATTTTATTTTTATATTGGGTAGGTAGTAGATACCTATATGAAATATAAGTTCGGTTGCATAAAAAACTGTAAATTAACTAATAGATAAAATGTTAATGATTATTTATATTGTACAAAATGTTGCATAACTAAAAATTATAATTTATAAACGTTTTCTATGGATAACTAAACAGTAAACGTATTACCAAAGTACAATTATTTTGATAATACAACGTAGTTTCAAACGTAAATATATAAAATAAGTATTATCACTATAATTCGAAAATGACAAACATTGACATTTTTGCAAAAACACTGTTAAATATTTTATATCATTAAAATATTATCATCCTATAATCGATCTGTAACATTTATCGAACTAAAATCGCATTTGTAATTTACACGTATATTTACAGATCCGTTATCTTTATTGGGCGTTCAAGTAACACTCAATTTTATTTACCGAACCGTTAAACGTTTTGTAACTTGCTATTGAATGTTTATGCAACCCAGCCTTAATATTTTATGTTCTTAGAATTAAATTATATAATAGGAACATAAGCGGTGATGAATGGTTGAGTCGGGTTTGAAGGAGCCAAGTCCTCCAAAAATTTCATATTAGCCCCAAATGTTATACTGAGATAACAATATTGATCTTTTGGCTTATCTATTGATTTTAAAGATGTTAGCCCCCTAAAATTTTAATCGATTTCCGCCTATGTGGTAAAAGTATATAAACATTAGACGTTTTACATTATGATAGCAAAATTACATGAAAATTACTCCGATTTTAACATTTTTTCAAGGATAGTTATAATATTATAAAGCATATACTAATATTGAAAGTTGAGATAAGCGCGTTTTCATGAGTCAAGTTTAGTTGGCCTATTATAGTTGATCAACAAAAATTTAATAAAATCTGTAGTGAGAACATTAGTTTCAATAAATTTGAACAACTCTTTAGTTGATTAAAAAAAGTTTGATTCCGTAAAAACTTTATCATTCAAGTAATAAGTTTTCAAATTAAACTGAGTTTAAAATTAAATTAATTGAAAGATTTTCTATTGAAATGTGTGAACAAAAACTGATTCAATTTATATTCTACTTTTGTTTCGATTGTTGGACTAAACAGTCCAACCTTTTGTAGTTGGTAAGCCAATTTACACTTTCATAAAAACACCGGGGCCGCCAGAAGAAAAAATTTTTATTATTACTTATTTATATTTTATTTTATACAATGCATAAATTACATTACAGATGTAGTTACTTATATTTAAAATTAATTGAATAATTAATGTAATGGTATTCACGCTGTTCATCACGTCTTATCGCGATATGACCGACACCCAAGAACTTCCACCATATAATAAAATGTAAAATTTTTACGATCATATTACGATTTTGAATAATATTAATGTAGTTTTAATTAATAAAAAAAATAATTTAATTGTTAGGGACCAAAAAAAAAAAAGGCTTCAAGGGCCGCTGGTTAGATCTAGAATGTTTTTTTAAGTTTTTTCTTTTATTTCTATTATTATTTATGTTAACTTTTAATAATCAAAATAATGTACAAAATGTCAGACGATAATTCATTGATCGAGTAATAATCCAAATTATGAGAATCTAAAAAATAAAACAATATATTTAAGTTTCCGATTTCGAAAACATATCGGCTAATGAATATTAAATGATCAAAGAATTAACATCGATTTTATTCTAATATATAAGTATTTGATACTGATTCAGAATGCAATTATAATATCTTATATAATGATGATGAGCAAGTCGTTAAATACCTTAGCTCAAAATATGTGCCTTTCGATTGCTTTTGGTAGTTTATGGAACTACAATCACCAATAATAATGATAATTTAATGCTGCAAATATTCTGACTAATGTAGACATCTTCCAATGAGCTAATGCCAGAATACAAAATTGGTGGCTGTTTTAAAAATTGTCATTTATGTTGTGTTTGTATATACTAGCCCCAGTCCGCCCCTGTTTCTGACACTAGTGAAGATAATAAAATCAATAACCTGATATACTTGGTTAATTACTTTTTATAATAAGTAATATACATTTGTTATTAATTTAAATTATGTATTAATAAGTTTAATAAACTATAATAAATAAAATGTAACAAAACATACTTGAATTTTGTTTTGTTAATATTTAATTGTTATGAGCATAATAATAATTCATATTTCATAGTAAAATAATAATTAATATTCTCCAAGTAAAACTATATTTTTACATTAGAAAACATAATTTAAATTTAAAAATATATTAATAAAACTTTATAATAAAGGTTGTTTAATATTACTAAGATATCAAAGTTTAATTAACAATTTCAAACAATTTAATAGGTAAGTAACAATTGATTTAATTCAAATAACAGAAATTTTTCACATTACAAGTAGATATTTAATTTTACGGTGCTACAACCAGAAATTTTTTAGTTTTAATAAATAAATAAATAAATGTTTTTAAAACCATAAATTTATAAAACAGTATTTTGTTCCTGCTGAAAATGTTTATTAAATGAACATGCTTGTTGCATTGATACATATACAGTCGATTTATATAATTAATATTAATACAACCGTAGGTCTGCATTTCTTTATTTTCAATAGTCTTATGAATTATTAATTTCTTATTTGTATAAAATCCACCTTATTTTTTTAAAGTAATTGTAATATGTTATTTTATTATTGGATTTATTTTTGTATAAATTATTATTGAAAAACAATGGTTAGGGGAAATGAAAATATAATTTCTAAATATTTTTGTCAAATAGTTAAATATAAAAATAAATATTCTGTGTATGTGTACAGGCTACAGGATCAATGATATTTCTTGAAGTATATACACATATAACTTGGTAGGTTTACTACATACCTATAGGTATATATAACACATATTCGATCTCTACTTTTCAAATTGATGTTCTAATATTCTTAATATTCTAGTTTTTAAATTTTGTTTTCAGTGTATATCTTTCGTCTGTAGCATAAACATTAAATTATTAGGTTTATTATCTTATTTAGTTTTAGACACATAAAGCCATTAAACTTTAAAAATAATTACTCTATGTATCTTTCTCTTATATAAAATTTAATGAATAAATAAAAAAGATATCTAGTTATCTATTTATTGTTAAAGCTTTGTATTTAATTAAATTTTTTTTAAATTAAAAAAAGCTATTTTGTAGTTTTAAATAATATTGGCATTAACATGCGTTTACATGTGTTTTCATTTATATTTCATGTTTTTTTAATATTATGAAATTAAGCTTAAAATATCTATGTTCATTGATAATGATACCACTAGTCGATAAACATTTTACTTTAATAAGAAATTTTATTGTTATTATTTTTCTAAAATTTAAACCTACATAATAGTTATTTTATATTTAAAAATAAATGAAATTAAAACGAGTGTACCACTGTAATATTTGTATTGACAGAGTATGGAAATAATTAAAAAAATAAAATAATCATTAAATAATGAGTTAAAAATACAGTTATTGTGTTTGTCAAATCTCCATGTGACACCCAGTATTATAACCAATGTAAAATATAAATTATGTCACATAAAAAATTAGTAGTTTTACATTTTCTTTATGCATCTTATAAAGGGAAAATAAAAATGTTTTGTTTCATGGTTGGCAAAAATCATTACAAGTCAAAAGGTTGAAAATAGTTTTTGGTTAACTACAACATGATGTTTTAGTTAACCAAATGATTAGGTTTTTTTGGTTAACCGTGACTGCTCCAGAGTTCAAACACCTCCACAAAAAGCCAGTATCTACCCAAGAGTCTAACTTGGAGATTGTGCACTGATACATGTTTGAACAACTCAACCAAACCCAGCCCACATTATTTTATTATACACAAATTACATATTATATAAAAAAGTATTTTTATTATATAAAAACACAATATATATACAAATTTTAAAAAGTTACCATACTTATCATGTTCTCTTTATATTATACCTTCATCTTCTTCACTAAAACATATATTTGATGTAATTCCAGATGTAACAGGCATAGATGAGATATTTCTTATCTGTTGACTATAGTCAGAAATAGTCAAAAACCGTATTCAGAAATATTATCGAGTTTATTTTTATATACCCAACTTCAATGGGTAACTTCATCGTATCCAAATTTTTTCCATTCAAACTCTTATCCGAAACAAAAGATTTTTGACATGATTGTTCAAAATCTCTATCCAATAGAACCTGATGATCTAGCACTAACATCGTCAGATCTAATACTATTTGTTTTAGCTAAAAAGATTTCTGGTAGTGATAAAGAAACCTTAAAATCTTCAGAAAGTGTTGTAAGTTATTTACCTTTAAAATATTAAATTTAATATAAGTTATAATAATTTAACTAAAACAATAAATTATTTTAAATTAATTTACTCATTGATTCTTGTTTCTTTTTTTTTTTTTTTGTTCTTCAATGAGTTCTTCGGATTCTTTCGGATTCGGGAAAACATCAACAATTTCATTTTCAATCAAATCCTAAAATAATACAAATTATCCACTAAAAATTTATGAAATTTTAATATTATTAAAAATCTTATTATTTACAGCAGCTTCAAGATTCCATTTTGAATGCAAGTATTTCCATATAACTTTTATTGGAATGTCTATGTTAGAATTATTCATCATCCTCTTTTGAATTAAATTTACATTCAAGTGCTTATTTATGCCTGAAGTAAAAACAATGACATTTAATTAATTTTTTTTCTCTATATTAGAACCATGTAGAATTCTTATAAATGTATAGAACTAGTAGTTTTAGTTAAACTTGATTGCATATAAAATTAAACAACTTAACAATTTATTATATTATATATTATTAACTTTTGTTAATGATAGACATCCAAAAACTACTTAAAATCAAACATTAATATGTTTAAACTATTATTATAATTAGTTTATTTGTTATATAAAAAAAAATTGCATTCTTTAAAATCAAAATTAGATCCGAGTTTTGATTATCAAAATATTTTGTAAAAATATTTAGTAATATATGATTAGGTTTCTATAAAATTTACAAACCGTTAAACCAAAAATTACAAGTAATATTAAACATTTTTGGAAAAAATTTCAAATTTCTGACTAGACTTAGTCAGAAAATTAATCAATCCATTCCAAAATTTAAGCACTTACATAAAGTATCTATGTAAATATTCAAAAAAATTTTAAGTCAATACAATCAAAACTCAATTAGATATAACGAAATTTCAAAAAAAAAAAAAAAACTGTAATTTTGCCGATTTTCTACTATATTTTTGGTATTATCTTCTCCAAAGGAAAAACTTTTGAGAAATTCGAAAAATGGGCCAACTAGAAAAAAGTACCAACTAGAATCAATTTACTACCAAAAGCATAACCTATTTGTGGTAATTGGACCATTATTTGTATTATTTCTACCCAAAAGTGTTTTCATACAGAGAGAAAAAAATAACATTGTAAAACCAATACATTCCTCGCTTCTAAAAATAAATCTAAAAGAATCTAATACAGAATCTAAAAATTTGTTAATAATTATATAATAATAGGTAACATTGATAATAAAATTAATTATTAAGATATGTTTAATGTTTATATAACTAAAATATGTACTAAACTGTCTACACTTCTAATTATAATAAATAAAACAAAAAAAGAAAATATCATAAATTTATAACTATTAACAAGCTTACCACATGGTTTTAAACCAATCATGTTCAATAATAATTGCCTTTCAACTTCTTTAGTCCATTTGAATGGTACTTTTGGATTTTTATTCTGACCGATGTTCTCTAATATAGAATGATCTTTTAATGTCGATTGACCGGCCATAATTGATAAAGCAATGGTGACTATGTAAATTCACCCACGAGTAAATGGAATAACTAAATATTACAACACACACATATTAGATAAAATAATAATATTATATATAATATAGTATACTAATTGGTGTCCTATGCTAAGACATAATTATTCCTAATACTTTGACAAGGGTTATTGCTCAATAAATGATTCGATACTAATTAATCGTTGTTCTCTTGCTGTAAACAAAATATTCACATCAATAGTATAACTTAATAAAATATATGTAATAATATTCAGCATATATAGTCAATAGTAATAAATATATATATATATAAGTTACTAATGCCCAATAAAACTGTAAAAATATTATTTACAATTTATGACATAAATAATTTTAAAATATTATTAGAAAAAATACTCTATAGTTTAAATTATATAAATCAATTTGGTAATCATTAACTAATCTCATAATTCTACTTACAGGAGCATCAATAGCATAATTATTTCTGAGAAATTTTATACAAAAAATATTAATAGATCTAGTTGAAGGACGCAAAAATTTAAACAATTGAGTAATCTTGAACGGTTAGTCTACATTCATTGACCAATTTATATAAGAATTTTAAATCAGTTATATTTTTAATGTGAATAATAATGGCTTATATAATGAATAAGGCTGACCAAAAATATTAACTGAATAATATTACATTTATATGATTTAAAGCGAAGGAAATAATTTTGGATAGTTTCAAGGCATTATATATGAATATTAGCAGAGGATGAATTATAGAATATAGAAGACTATAGAATTATACTCTACTAACCTAGAATAAATAAAGATATCTTTGAAATATTTAAATAAAGCATATTATAAAAAGGAGTCAAATGTAACACCTAAATCACGATTTTCAACAAAGCAAAATATTATCTATTGAAATAGCATTGAAATAGAAACAATTTATATTATATAAATTTTCCTATAAATTTATTATGCTGTACCTATCCTGTCTATTGCCTGGTGCCACTGTTAAATATAAAACAAATCTGAATAAATTAACACATTATTTATAGGACACCGACCACTGATGAGTGACAATTGACAAAGCATTAATGATTTGGTCCCAATAATAAATACAGATAAAAAATGAATGATTGCACTCATATTATATCCTATATTTGGCATTATAAATAAAATTGAGTATTACAAACCTTACCTAGATATTTTAAATAATGACTAGACAGTAGAATGCAACAGTATTACATAAGTATACCATTGTAATGTAATACTTAACCGATATTCAACGATTGCGCTGGGATATTAGCTAATAAAAATATTTAATAAATGATGACCCAAAAGCCAGAGTTCAACCTGTTATAAAAATGCTGGTAAAGGTACGGTCTCCAAGGCGCGACCGGACGCTATTTCACTATTTATATTTAATTTTTATGAACTGATTTCCTACGCGCGACTGAAATTTATCGTTGCGACCATTGACACAGAGAGTAGTGTGTCGCGCGAACGTCGCTATGTAATCATATTTTATTAATGTTTTGAAATCACATTTTTCTGATGAACAAGAAGTGATACACAAGAATGAGACTAAAATAAGTACAGAGGTGCACATAAATAATAATCACACAAATCTGTAAATAAAATTTTTTGTATTCTATAATTCAAAAATTAATAGTCACATTTATGCCGTTGATTGCAGCGGTGAACATAAGCCATAAAGCTGTATAATATGGTTATACAAATTGACAATAATTGATAAATATGGATTATAGAGAAGTACTCACCAAGACTTTAAATTTCTATTCTTTATCGGTAATGCAAACGATGGTCAGTCGCAAAACTCAGTGAAATGTTACGATTAAATAATTACTAAACGTTGATGAAAATTAGTATTCAGTAGGTATTCACCGAAAACAAAATAATGAATAATGATAGAATAATAGATGCCAAACGATTAACAACGTAAAATAATTACTTTTCCGACGATTTTCAGATTATAGCAAACAATGATTTGATATCCGAAAAAAAGTGTGATATAATAGTGTGATTCAACGTTAATGTACCTTGTACCATTGATTATAGAATAGTCTATTCTATAATCAATACTTGTACGCACGAACACAACTATAATTCAGTCGACATGAACCGACGCCGACGCCGTTATCATACAAATCGATGTGGTTCATTCTAGGTTATAACCACTAACCGTAAAAAATACAACGCAGTAACGATAACAGCTATCGTCCGCCGGCGAATTATTCAATACCCGAGCCACCGAACACAATCAGGCGGCGACCAAAACGCCTCATTTGGATGCGCAAACGAGTTGCGTTATTTCGGTGGCCCGGGTATAGTAAAAAAGTCTGTAATCCGCCCGGATGCATATTGACATTCCGCACACGAAATAAAACTCACTGGCCAATATGGCCCTCTGATTGTCCGAACAAAATTGTTGATAACCATTTGAAATAATAAAATACAACGTCTCGTTCACTTAAACCACTTTCCAAAGATGCACCGTCCTATGTAGAAGATTATTATTTTTAACGATCGTCGCGACGTGTATGTTTTTTTTTTTAACTTTTCTTGAAATGGGTCCAACGTCCAATATAAACATAATACAAATGTTTTATTCTGTTGTATATACATATACAAAATATATCATGTTCATTTTTCAATCATTTCTAAATCAGATTTTGTATTATATAAAAAAAAAAAACATTGATAGATAAAACATAATGAAATTGATAAATTGTATTTAATTTTAATTTTGTAGATTACAGTTAATAAATGTGTGTCCAACAACAGCAACATTTTCTATATTGTAATAACCGGATGATATATAAATAAAAATATGTTTAAATAAAGAGTTAATGTTTTTAACATAGTTGTTAAAAAGTAAAAATGCAAATCATATTTAAAACATATAAAATTTTAAATATTGTTAAAAAAATCATCCGGTCAACGTTCATGTATAATGTGTAACATATGTCCAAACTAAAAGGAGTTTTTTAGCACAATAGTTCACCGTTTCGTTCAAAATTCTTATTCACGAAGTCAATTATGTATCATTTATATATACTTAGTACCAAATACTATAAACGATAATACGGAATAGTAGAGTCAAATAAAAGCGAACAATTTGTTATCAGTTCCCCTCGAAATTAATGAAGAATTGCCTATTTTGCTCCTGATTATTAATTGGTAAATATTAAAAATTTAAATGTTACTTTATGTAAATACTTATTAGTTCAGTGGCGTCATTTGAGGGGAGTAACTCATACATTTGCTGTAGTCTATAAATAGCCAAATCCTAAG
Organism: Eriosoma lanigerum; assembly: GCA_013282895.1. NCBI lineage: Eukaryota > Metazoa > Arthropoda > Insecta > Hemiptera > Aphididae > Eriosoma > Eriosoma lanigerum. The sequence goes on from CM023362.1 coordinate 6,728,044, forward strand.
TCGGCTAATTTAAAAAATAACAACCCCTAAATACAACCCCTAAATTGATTACTGCTTGCAATAAAATAAAATACCCACCAAAAAAAATGACTCCTCTGACACCTGTTCTTAAAAATAGTCAGCAAATTTATGGGTCTGCCCTAGTCTAGTAAAAACTGAAATGACACCATTGTATTAGTTATTAGTTTATTACCATGATAGATAGATGAAAATACACATAAATAAAAATACATTAAAAAAGAAAAACATAGGATATAAAATATTTCAACAATATAATTTACAAATTATTAATATACTATCAGTAAATAAATAATATTGTAAATACGTAATACATTAAAATCGTTAAAAATCAAAATATTGTTTAATTTCAAATATTTACGTTTTTTAAAATTTCTTATTTTTAAAAAGATTATGTTGATTAAATGAGTCGTTGCATTTTTTCACATAACAATTGATGATAATACTAACTTAACCTGGCATTCAGAAGGGGCTTATATAGGCAACTTTATAACAATTTCGAGGGGCATTGATAATAAATAGTTCTCTACTAGTTTTGTACGTACTGTCCCATATTATCGTTTATAGTATTTGTTAGTACCTACATATCTATAATTTAAAATTTGACTAAAGAAATATTTAAAAAAGTGGGAAGGTCGATTGTAGACGTTCCTCGGAGAAATTAGTGGTTTATTATAATTATTAAGATTTGAATGCAATGATATTGGATTAGAAAATACGATTCTGAGCGAATCTCAATATATTACAATTTATATTATACTGATAATCCTTTCCAAAATTTACTACGAGTGTAAATAATAAATGTAAATATGTAAATATGTAAAATAAATGTCAAGTCCGTAGGATTAAAACTCAATTAATAATAAAATAACGGAAACCATAATTTTCCGCTTCTCAAGGTAAAACTTTTGAGAAATTCAAAAAATGAGTTAAAGAAGGTACTAAGTAGATGAAATTTGGTATGTAAAGGGTATTCTATTAAAAAAATTCTAGAAAAAAATTTTGAAATGATTGAGCTTTTAAATTTTTTTTAAAAATGTTTAATATTTCCTGTAATTTTTAGTTTTTTGATTTGAAAATTTTATCAGAGTTTAATCATATACAACTTAATCTTTTTGCCAATAATTTTAAAAATCGTAATTCACAATATTATTATTTAAGCTTCTAAAATTTGAATATTTTTAGTATAATTGAATATTATATATATATACCAAATCACTAATTTTTCCGAGGACCGAAGGAAGAACGTCTACAATCGACATTCCCACTTTTTTTGTTTTAAATTTTATTAATTTTAAGTTGTAGAGGTATATAATTCATGAATTAACTAATAGAAACATAATACCTTATACATTTATTTTCATTAATAAAATACACTTAAAATTAAAATTATATACATTTATTGTCATTAAATGTATAACAAATTTATAAATTATAAAATATTATGGCCGTATACTTATCGCATACTTATAAAATTATTGAGTATACGCTCCAATACATCACTGAATATTCGTAACATCATGGGAACAATCAAACGAATATTTATTTCGGTATTAAAATTTCCTTTGACTCATGTCACTTTTACGTATAATCAGTGGGAGGGTGGTGAATAACGATTACCGAATATTCGTACGAGTGCCCCATTCCCACTACTCGACGAGTATACACGAATATTCAGCAAATTTACGAGTCGTGGGGTATTATAATAATTATAATTATATATTAATATAATAAATACTATAATTTATCGAAGATTAAAAGTTTATTTAGGCCAGTCAATGAAAAAATAGATTCATCGGAAAACAAAAAAGTTTTTTATAAAATCTCAATTAAATTAAAAGGAACGATTATTAATTGCCTATTAATTAGTGTATTATTATGAGTTGTAGTACCTATGTTTATGCAGAATTACTTTATAATTATTTAATGTATTAAAATCTAAAAATATTCTAAGAATCTATTAAAACCCTTATAAAATAAAGTTTTTTTGCGTATACCCAAGAAAACTTAACAATAAAACAGTAGGCAGACATGCATCACTCGACACCGCCAGTTGTCATTTTCTAACTTTACCTATATCTATTTATAAATGATTGGAATCCAAAATCTTTGCAACGATGACAATATTAGTTGGAAACGAGACTATAGTTTTTATTTACAATATGTCATATCTTATACTTCGAGCCAAGTTCTCACCAAACACACACCTGTGTAAACTATGTATTTTCAGGTAGTGTGGACAGTGACATATTTAAAAGAGGTCATCGAGTTTGGAACCCCTCCAATAATTTGTCATTGTTAATTATTAATCGAATATATAATTATAAAAAAAATTTGTGAGGTTAGTCAAATAATTTTTAATTGGACGCCCCGAAATAAAATCCTGGATTCCTGGCTACGTATCTGGATGTGACATCATTATAGTAGAATAATTATTAATAAATAATGTGTTTTTCATATTATAATATTAGAAGAGCTTTCACACGAGACACATTGTGTCCAGCAACTGATCATGTATGATCGTCATTTGGTATGTTCAGATCTACACGTCGTGTTCCAATTGAATTTCATAAGTACATTATCAGTGGCCCAGACATAGTGAAAACATTAATAACTAATAAGTACCTAAACAAATTAAAAATAGGTATCAGAAAAATAATTCATGAAAAGTAATATTATTAATATTTGAGTGACAAAAATAATTACGGAATAATATTTATAAAGTATACAGAAATTACCATCAAGTATTAGCCCAGAATAAATTAAATATAGGTATTAGTGATATTTATTAGAAGTAAGCTATTTTATAACCAGTCAGAACCCAATAAATATAAACGAGGATACTTGGTAATTGGTACGAAGTTATTATAGGTAGTCATTCTAGGTTCAAATAACTATTTATTTAAAATTAAACAATAATTTACATCTTATTTTTAATATCAAAAAAGACTGATAAAAATATTATGCTATAATGGAGTTATAAATGTTTTAATATTAAATTAAAATATATGTAATATATTATTATAAATATGGATGCTGGGATAATCTTTTTTAACAAAAATTTTTTTAACGCAGGTGCTAGGTAACCTTGTACCCTTATACCCTTGTATTCGTAAATAAAAAATAGTTTTAAAGGAACTTAAATTACGTTAAACATTTTGAAATTCATTACAAATTCGAGGTATATTTTTAAATTTTAACTTTATGTAGTCTTATTATAATAGTTATTTATGGATTTAAATATTACCTAAATAAAAAAATAAAATAATTTTCTCAAACATTTTTTGTTAATAATCCAATTTATTTATTACCTCTTCCACTATTATCTAAATATCTGATATGTTAAGTAATATAATACCTACAAGAACCACATAAATATTAGTTTTGGTAATTTTGAATAAAATATAATTAAATTGTTATACTCTATATACATGAACAGAAGACAGGCACAACTACATCAGCTTATTTACTAAAATTTACTACTATACAATAATATACCTCTATGTACATATTATTATATTATAGTTACGTGTTACATCAACAAAACTTAAAATAATATTAGTGCTGTCATTTCGTTAATACTGAAACGAAAGGATTATTAATTATATTTTATTACCTAACAAATATAAATAATCAATTTTACGATGAATATTTTAATCCCAAGCGTACGCATAATATTGTATAGAAGTGGTTTGAAAATAATTTTTAGTGCATTTGTCACTGTCATTGATACGGTGGGAAAAAAATATAACACCACACTCAGGTGCGTGTTTTTTCATTTTTAATTTCCATACCGGATATATAAAAACGTAAACATAATATAATATATTACGAGTATAAATTATTATAATGTTATGCACTCCGAGCTATATTTTGTATGATATAAAATAATCTCGTACGTGTATTATGGATGGCGTGCCTATATTATATACATAATAGTAGTAAATACGTCCTACCTATATATATATGCTATATATTGGGTTTGGGTAATCTCAGTGCGTGTGTGACTAACGCGTTGTATTTGGGAAAAGAGCGGTTGGAATGTGAGTAGGTTCTTTTTGGTAAACAGAATATTAAAAATACAATCTATACTTATAGAGATTATTGTAAGGATAAAAACCGGTTATCTCCCTAACTCTGATGGGAATCGGAGAATCGCCGACAAAAAAGAACGATTTGGAATGCGTATTGTGTATATAAATTGGATTTGAAAACGCTGCACCGCCTTGACAACACGCAACGAGATACCTGGTTCAAATAAATGAAAATAAATATTATAAATGTATAATGTACAGGGTGAAGATTTTATTCTACAGACAACAACGATTTAATCAAGATACATAAACGATGAAAACACATTTTTCTAACGCATAATGTGTTAACGTCGTACACCTATGTATAATAGACGCAAGTTCGTTAAATTGCAATTAGCAGGTGTCAGGTGTCTATGCACATAAAACATATTAATTAACTATAGCTTCGTTCGTGAATACACTGTTTAAGTGTGTGCAACCGACTTAAAAAGATATAAAAACCTATTAGTATTGTTCGTTAGAAAATTATAATATGTCAACAAAATAAAATTAGATTATAAAATAAATTACGATTTACTTATTTTCAAGAATATTTCAGGGTTTCAAATTTCATATTCGTGTATTTTCGCTTTAGAAAATCAGAAGGTGCAAAACGTTGAGCACCAAAATTGGCAAAATTACACCTATGTGAATCACAATAATAAAAATTAGACCCGTAATTTGTAACATAAAAACCTTCACCCTGTATATGTATATAGATATTTTATTTTCCAACTTCACATTGTGTATGTATTTTCGTTTTTTCAGTTCCTTGCACAATAATCTCACAATATAATCTTAACCTGTCGCTGTCGGCTGTCTTATACAAATATATGAAATATAATATTATTTACAAGACATCAATTCTATGCAGGTTTTTAAATGCGTTTTAACGTTTGTCTATATATATTATATTAAAGCCGAGTCATCGGGTACACCGGTGTGTTAAGATATTTTAATGGACTCAGAAACTTGTTTTTTTTTTTGTTTTTTTTTTTTGTTATCAATAGTCAACAATCGTTACAAGCACATTGCCACACCTGAAATTTGGAAATACACGGAAAAAAAATCAAATATCAATGGAGGAGTGTCACTATTTTAATAAAATATAGGTACATAATAAACCACTTAACACGCCTTTTTGTTAGTTGCCTAATACTTTAAAAACAAAAATTACTTACAGTAAATTATATCTATTCGAACTTATTGAATATTATAGGGAGATAGGCATACATATCGATATTCAACAAATCTACAATAGTTAGGTACAATCAAATTATTTATATTGATTACTTAATATTATGATATTATACATAGCCGGATGTACCTAATTTCCGACCCTTTGATATTAAAACAAAGGCTTATTGTTGTTGTTATTTTGATACAAATAATAGAGAAAAATGTATTTAAATTTTTTTATACTCATAATATAATCCTATGATTTTAATGTTTCGTGTAGTCAGGATAGGCGAGAACTTTTGTGGGCCTCGGGACTGATCAATTCCGGGCCCCTTTATTTATACATATTTGATTAAGATATACATAGCACTATATACAGTAGTCAGGGGCGCCATTTGGAGGGGGGGAGCAGGGTGGGCCACGACTCACCTTCATAATCTACAATAATATTGTCGACGGACTTATTGTAAATTTGTATATTTGTACCATTTTGTCGTTTGTATTTTGTGGCATTATGGTTTGTTGAGCAGTAAATAATGATATAGGTATGTTTAATAAAATTAGATATAATTAAAAAACATTGTAGATTCCTAAAAAATGCATCGAAAATGAGATTGTCAGTTATTAACATAATTTTAATATTAAACAAAATTGCCCCGATCGGCGTAAAACTTGGCCTGCTTCAATTTTCGCTTCCCTATTAAAATATTGAAATGGCGCCCCTGACAGTAGTTATACTTAATATTTAATTAGTTTAATGAATTGTGAATTAAAAAAAAAAAAAAACACAATATTTAGTATATAAAAATTTTTATTGATATTGAAGAAAATAATTTAACCAACTACTTAATAGTAATTAAAGAATAATTAGATTCAGTTAAAGCGTTCCCTTTCTGGAGTTTTCCATAGCAAAGTCATTAATAACTGCGTCCAAGTTAGTGTTTTTGGCCAATTCTTTTTCGACCGCTAACACTAGCTGTTTAATTTTGAGAAAACGAACGCGAATGTATACGGTTTAACTCATAATTCTATATTATATATATATATAATATATAAAATACCTTAAATACTATTATTTGTAAAAAAATAATTTTTTTATTAAAAAAGTTAGTAAAATTTGCCTCTGACAATGAGCTTTCCCGGAGGTCTAGGACCCAGGATTCTGGCTCACCCTACCCTACCCACTCACCAGTCCAGCGTACAGTCGACTTACCTGACCACCACTAACCAACCTATTTACTGTTTATTGGAGAACTAATTTTTATGTGTCCAATATATACATTATAAATTAATGAAATAAGAAAAAAAATTAATACTATACAAATAGTTTTAAATGAAATTAGACGACAATTATTAATATATGAATGCAAACGTCTGCATATTTTTAATATATTTTATTTTTAAAAAGTTAAAATAAAAAAATAAATTTTAAAGTTACCTCTATATTTTAATAAGTATTTAATAATAAATGAATGTATTTTTAATGAATCTTGATCATTATTTTTAACAGACTTGCATTAAACTATAATTTAATACGAATTCTACTTAGTTTATTAATAATAATAACGATTATTTGTTTGATTATGCTAATTCGTGTATATATATATATATATATATTTTATGTGTAAGTTGTAAATATAATACACCAATTATAATATAATCGTTAAATTATTTTTGGTATTTAATTATATTAAATAAACTTATAATTTATAAATAAAAATATTATAAAATAAAATCTTCATGAAATAATTTATATTAGGTATTTTGAGATGCCTGGAAATGATTGAGGCTCTATAAACCTACAGAATTGAACTTCAGGTACATATGCAATTAGCTGGCATTGGTGCTGGCGATGGCGCTGACACTGGCACTAACACTGGCATTTGCACTAGCACTGGCGCTGGCACTGGCACTGACACTGGCGTTAGCACTGGCACTTACTATAAAAAGTAAAAATAATTAAAAATAATATATTTTTATTTACATTAAAATGAAATTGTCAAACTAACAATTGGCTTGTGCTCGTGTAGTTACAATCAAAGGATCGTTAGGTAAGCCTTCGCCGCCGCACGTAATCACTGAAACTCTAAACATGTACGTAGTCGCTGGTCTAAGTTCTGTTATAAAGAGAGTAGTAATATCTCTGTATATTACTGTAAACGTGGTATTGTCTACATCTCGTGTCATTAGGTCAATATTTTTATTTAAAATTGGTTCTACAAAACATAAAAACATAATTAAAAATGTCACATATTTATTTGATTAAAATTTTGTTACATAGGTATGTGAAAATTGCTCTTGCAGTTATGCATTTTATATTAATATGTATGTAATGTTGCTCGTTGAACATTGTTGGTGTGTCGATAAATAAATTTGATAAATATTAAAAACGCAATCGTATTCATTAAATAAAATAAACTTAATTCCTTAGACGACTGGGCAATAAAATGTTGATATATTTACTATTAAATTAAATATTTAAATTTAAATTTAAAAATAAGTCTAAGGTCATTGGCTTATCGCTACATGTTAAAAACATAAAAATGATTGTCATCTAATTATTTTAGGACAATGTTCTGACCGCACCATGTGTTGTTGACGCATGCTATGAGTTTTTTAGGTAATTATTTATAGAATGGCCAATAACGATAAAATGATGCATGCTGCGTTGATTTGACGATTAATGATCGTGTGAACCGGACCTTAGACTTTCACGGGCAATAAATTATTTTATTTAATTCTTATTGAATACGTTTAAAAATACAAAAATGTCTTACCTTCGCATTGGATATTATTTTTGGAAAATACCGGGCAATACATAACTTGATATCCATGAACAGTAGTTCTCTTATTAAAACAGTCTAATTTCCAATACATCTCAATACTTGTTGAAGTAATGTTATTAATATGAATGTTTTCAATTTTATCAGGAACTAATTGTAACATAAAAATAATCAATAAAAAATAATACGTTAATATTAAACGTATAAATGGGTTCCGTACGTTTATTCTCCAACACTGTACAGGACTCCCAAATCATTCCACTACTAATAGAAATAATTTTATTGGCGTTCTTTTTTGACAAACGTTTAGTATTTTCACTAATTGCAAAATGATTATTTGTTTTGTTGTCTTTTAAAATAACGTAAAAATTAGAATCCGAACCAGGTATATGTAACCAGTTTATATGGCCCTAAATTAGTATAAAAATTAAAAAAACCTTTTTTTCAGTTAAATTCAGATTATAATATATTAATGTATAATATTTTACATACATTGCACTCGTATGGTCGGTATGCGTTCTTTTCGCACCAAAATAATGTATAATCATACTTTGTTTTCTGGGTGTTAATATCGTTTTTCCACGATAGTTCAAAAACATTTTTATCGTGCAAAATTGATCTTGTTAACGATAATTGTTTAGGATTTCCTAGAAAGTGTTTTAATTAAATTAATGTTAAATACATCTTATTAGTAAACTTACGGTTTGATTCACTAGGTACATTAATGGTTGAATTCCTTATTGATAAACCATATTCGTTGGACGAGTAAATTGAAAATGTGTATCCAATGTTAGTACTAAGGTTTTCAAACTTAACATAATTTGAGTATGTTTTTTTTACGGGGATGTCACTGTGTTGGTGAAAAAAGTTTAAATTAATAATGAACCAGATAAATCATAAATATAGGTACAGTGAGATGTAGATACATTAAGATCATTATGACAAATAGCATATAAGTACTAACATAGTAGTGTTATATATTGTAGTTGGCGTACAATACACATGATATTCTAACGAAATTCCACATTTATTAGTCTCGTTAATTTCTCTCCAGTAAATAAATATATCTCTTGTTGGGTAGCCGTACTTCATTGTATGAACGTTTTGATGAACCATATAGCTACCTGTATCGACACGCGGTGGTCTTGTCGGAACTATATATTATATGGTATTATAAAAATAAATAATTAACATGAATTAAATATTTTAATTAAGCTTTTAACATTGTTAGCTAATTGTTAGACGAGAAAATGAGAATGTAAAATTGTTAATTTAATCAAGCTTTCAACACCAAATATTGTGCAAATTTAAAAAAATAAAAATAATTTATAAAATATAAAATATAAAGTAAAATATAAATACGAGAAATAAAGTTACGATTCACGAAAAAAGTAAAAACTAGAATTTGATTGAAAAACAAAAAAATTAATTCGATATTTGTTATTAGACTTTAATATAGATACTACAAGAGTCTATAATCATAACCCAGAACTCTATAATTAATGATGAATTTATGATGCGAGTGAATACGATTTAAAGAATGTAATATACTTTATAGTTATTATTATTATTAATAGATGGGTATCAGTTTAATAGATTTAACAATTTTAATGAATTAAGTTTCAAGCTAGTTATAATTTTTAATTGATCATTTAACTGATATGATTGTTATTTATTAGTCTATGATATTTTAATGAAACCATTTATTTTATGAGACGTTTAATATTTTTGTATTAGTGTCAAAGATACAAACTCAAAAATTGTATGTACTTTAATAAATCATAAACAATTATTATATCCATCGCATATGTCAATTTCAATATACCAACTAATAATATTAAATAGGTAGCATTTTAGGCGCAATATTTTAGAACATACATACTAAACGTATTACTATAAAAATAAATCAGATGCGGTTTTAGGTAGATATTATTAAGTATTTCGAAATACAATTTATCATGTTTTATTTTTGATTTTACAATTTAAATTTAGATAATATTTGTAGTACGTTTGGAACGGATATTTAATTTATTAAATGAACTTCTAAAATTAAAACAAATTACAAAATGATATAAGTAACTGTAGCTCTAGAAGTCTAAAGTACCTGTATATAAATTTAAAAGATTACTAATTACTAAATAGTGTCTCACACTTTTACCATATTAAGTAATCATTCGACGACTCAATTTCGAAAAAAAATCGATTATATGTAGAAATGTAAAATATTCATCATGTTTTAAAATATGTAAAATTGTATTTAAATTAAATATAAAATTAAAATATATTAAAATAATTGATAAGGACAAATACAATGAACGAGTAAACAAATATATTATATTTAAATTTTAAACGATACATTTGCTTATTTTTTACCTCCAATTGAATTTAAATCAGAAGCACAATTAATTGCGGTTGAATTCACCAGATGAATAAATATTGATAACAATATTAGAAACATTAATTTGCTGCCGCACATTTTTGAATATTTTTCAATTATGTCTCCAATCGTTTTATTCTTTTTTAGTAAATCTGTAAATAAAATAAAATATTTATTTAATATAAATTTATTTTATTTAAAGTTAAAATAAAGAAATAAGTAATTTACACGTGTGATAAAAATTTTGGTACGGATTGGTAGATTTTTTGACTAAATGAAATTTGAAATTTTTTCCAAAAATATTTAAAATCACCTTCAATTTTAGGTTCAACGGTTTGAATATTTTCCAAAATCCTTCTCGTATACTATTTAATCTATTTACAAAATATTTTGAAAATCGAAAGTCAATTTTAAAGTCTTCAAACTTTAACATTTTACATTAATGTTTGATTTTTGTGTTTCTTCTTGTGTTAAGTTTGAAGACAAATGTATTTCGGGTAGAAATAATGGTCCGATTACCTCAGCTAGGGTATACTTTCGGTTTCAAATTACAACTACATTTTATGAATTTCCGAAAAATTTCCTTGAGAAAAGAAAAACTACCAAAAAATGACGAAATTCGTAATTTTAAAGAAATTAATTTCAGATTTTTAACGAAAATTAATGCATTTTTTAACGTAAGTACTTTTTTTGAGTATTCTCATAGATAGTTTACACACGTGGTAAACTTTTATGATGGTTTATTAATATTAATTACTATATATTTTATATTATGTATATAATATTGTATTATATTTAGTTTAGCTCAAAATTGTATTTTCGAATGTAATATCATATAAGCTTAACATATTAACTTAGTATATTTAAAACTTTTATTTTTTCTGCTCCATTATTTTCTATGCTAAATTTCTAAGTAAGCACATAATAATTTTCTAAAGTATTTTAATATTTATAGTGCCTTATTCTTACCAATCATTACAATGTTTGTAGTTTGTGAATATTTTAAAATTTTATGTTTTACCATGACACCACATTACCATAATATTAATTTATATTTATTAAACATTTACGTACTTTTTTTGCGTACATATTTTTGAAATTTTTAAGACTTAAGATAATGTAATATCTCTCAGAATAGTCGGAAATTGGATTGATAATTTTCCCCTTTATTACCTATATACTTAATATATAATATTTTTTCTGCAATTACTTAATAAATTATTACACAATATTCGATAGATTATAGTTTATATCTTATATTTATATGTTGGTTTCATAGAATACAAAAAAAAAATATAGTATTGAGAATAGTTTTTTTACAGTAAACTTACAGTTATTTATTTGTAAGAAAAAAATCAAATAAGTTGTGCATGTAAAATCTCACTAGAATTATTTTTGGAATATTCTATAAGTATATATATGCAATAAAAATAAAATATTATTAAAAGAACCATACGAGTACATTAGATATTTGAAAATATGTGGTGTCCCGAGCGTAGGTTGTTGTTTTTACATACTAAACAAGATTTTTAATAGATAAAAAAAAAAAATAAAAAAATATTAATAACACGAGTGGAAAATACTTGTTTTTTTCTTTTACTTTTGGTAGAAGTATCTAAAACGAAAACAAGCGAAGATCGGTTATTTGATTATAGTCGACGCGTTATATATCTGCTTTTATAATAACATATAGGCACACAAGGTATATTATACCTATATAATATATTATAGCCATATATGGGTACGTGTTTTCTTACCAAAAACATAAATTTGTTTTAATGGATTTCGATAACAGAGAATGCATTAGGTATTATGCCGTCATTTGCCTTGGGCTTTAATGCATGTTAAAAACCATCTATATTCTTGTATAGGATTATATTATTACACTATAAGAAAGTAGTTTTCTATTTGAAACAACAAATATCTCGACCGGATGGCCTTGGTTTTTAATGCATTTTGGTGAGATAGGCAGTTAGATTATAAGCTAGAACTCACATTATGTTAAGTCACATTATACCTACCTGGATCTACCGCATGATGCATCAAAACAAGACTATAATACCAAAACGAATAAAATTAAAAAAACATTTATTCCGATACAGTCGACGATAACTACCTAAATATTTAAATCGATTATAAGTTCAGATCTGGCACTCTGGGATAAGTATAAGTAATATAGAAAGCATTAGCGACAGTTCTAGTAGGTATTATATTTTTGAAAGGTTTTTATATTATTTCGCCTCTCATATAATAACGATATTATGTATATTCAATGATATATCACAATACCGTTGTTTCCCTTTATAAAATCCTCTGGGACTTTTAATTCATCTAATTATAGTATAAAATTGTATGAGTACCTTGGTAATATAATAATCTAAGTAATAATTAATACAGTGCATAAAATTTACGTATAATAGACATTACGTATAATTATAATAATAATATAATACATGAATTTATATTATGATTAACTTTTTAATCAAAGTATAGATTACTATGTTTATATGCATAATATTGAAGTAAGTACTTACTATGCAAATTAAGTATTTAATATTACAAATTACGATTACTATAGTTATTAGTTGACCATAAAATAGTTATATTATAATAATATATTTTATAAATATTAGTAGTATTAAAGTCCAAATATTTTGAAAACTAATTTAATTTGGGCTTTTTTTACTAAGTTCATATAAAAATAATAATTACACATACTTTTAAGAAATAAACCTTACCCCTTTTACCATTGAACACGCAAAAACAAAGATTTTTTGAATATAAATCCCCTTATTTTATTTTAAATTTGAATTAGATTAATTTTCTTAAATAATTTTAAATTATATATTTCATCTTAAACATTAATTAATTGATTGAAAGCGAGTTTAAGTTTTAATTGACGCATATTAATCACATTTTTTAATAATTTAATTTTAATTTTACATATTTCACTGTGATTCGTAATTCGTATCATTTTTCAGAACAATGAGTACACATGAATGTAATATATGGTAGTGTATATGTTTTTATATACCTACCAACAATATTTTAAGTAATTGTTATTTTGTCAATTACATTTATAAATAATATTCAATAATATTTTGCTTCGTGTCTTCATGATAAATAATAGTATTCAACTTTCGACTTCTCTTGAAATATTAAACATTTGATATTTAAACTACAACTACAAAAATGATTAAGTAACTATATTATGCTAAATAAATTAGTTTAATTCATATTGTTTTAATTGTTTTTTTTATTTTGTTTATTTATATATTTTAATTTTATATACCTAGTAGAAATAGTTTCACTGATTTAGAATTTAGTTACAAAATATTTTAGGTATCTATTCATAAATAGAATAAGTTCGTATAATATTAAAAGGTTTGTTTTTTAATCAGTTATTTTTCAATATAATCATTTCTTAATGAAATATATAATTATATTTATTAAATAATATAACACTGTAAAATAAATCAAATATCTAAAATAATTTTAAATGTTTATATAAAGTTAAATATAAATACCTAATATCTAGGATTTCAGTCCAGTAGGTGCAATATTAATTTATATCATTATCATTCCTCCCTTTGATTTTAAATCTATCGCCAAAATATAGATTTTTATCTGTGCTATTGTGTAATTATTATAATTATATAATATATACCTAAGTACTGTTATAAATACTTTATGGAACGCATAAAATACGGTCTATATACAACAAAGTTTAATATAAATATTTTTTATAAAAATAATGTTTTTGAAAAATCTCAGTGGGAGTCCCTGTTAATACTTAGTTCGTATAGTTGATAAATTGTATTAATTGGTGAAGGGGAGGGGGTATAGACCTGTGGAGTTATAAAATATAAAAAAATGCTGAAAAATAATAATAAATGAAGTATTTTGTTAATTATTTATCAATAGTATATCAGTCAGACTCATTGATAAGGTCATCCTTGATGACTAAATGCGTGTCTTCTGTGTCCAACTATTACGCGTGGGCAGGTTATATGATTTTAAATTATATATATATATATGTGTGTGACTAGTGGGAATGTATTTTAGACTTAATGAACACCAATTAAGACCAACACCACGAAGCAACTCTCTGGTGTTAAATATCATTTTATAGTGCTTGCTGTAATTTAAAAATTATTTCATATAACTTATACAATAGTATTTACACACCGAAGTTTTTATTTTTATAATTTAAAAATGTTACATATTAAAATATACAACAAAATATGTTGATTATGTATTGCTACTTCGCAAAAACAAATTCCTAAGCAAATATAATTTTAAAAACATAATTAGACATAAAAAAATATATGACCTTCAGAAACGCACCCCATTAATAAAAACCGTATTTCAATTCAAGGCCATCGAGTACATAAACATCGCTCTCAATAAAAGGTATTCAGAATGAAAAGTGTTAAAGTAGTATGAAACCTTAAAGGTTCAGGTTACTCCCGCACTAACAATATTTTTAATTTGTACGATTTTATTGGTTCATATGAAATTATTACCTTCAGGTGTGTACTTATTATACAGTACGTGAATGATAATTGTACACACTTAATATCTTTAGGTAGAATAATAATAATTAAGTTTTTTTCTTAAGTTACTTATTATATTTAATAATACATTAATACACATTTACATAGTCTTTGATTATTTTATTGTTAATTAGTTACGCAATAAAACTTTTTTATTTGAAATGGCATCCCCTAATTTTTTATTAATTAATTTTTTTTTCATATTTTTCATGAATTTGGTTGTTAAATCTGCTTTCAAATAAAAAAAGGCGAGTTTACAAATGTAAAATTATTCGATATTTTTGCGAAAATATGTAACATTTTTAGATATATTATAATTGATAATTATAAGAACAAAATTAGGATGACAAAATATTTGACTAAATATTTGTTAAAGAATATGCATATTTTAACAACATTTCAGAAAAAACAAATAATATTTTGTTCTAACTAATTAATATTTGACGATTAATAGATTTAACTTATTTTGACACATACCTAAATATTTCATAGTAATTATATGTATCTAATGCGAGAATTATACGACGGAAGACAATTTTAGAATTAAAAATAACGTTTTTATATGTAGTGATAATTAATAAGTTATCATGAAACTAGAAAAATTACTTAAATATGTGATTTATATTCAATTTAACAAATGACCATCAATTTAATAATAACTGCGAAAAATGCAAGGAACAATCTTCTGTAGACATCTGAGACATCTGTAGGTACTTATAGTAAGAAGTATACAGTGGCTGCTATATCTTCCAAAATACAACAGGTGCTCTCTAAAATAAACAGTCACTCATTCACCCACCCAAATAATAATAATCTTAATAATCACGTAATAAAATAATTTTATTTACGAAAAGTCATTATATTTAAAAAAAACAGATAATATAAAATTATTATTTTTTAAATTATTATAATAAAACCAATTTTACATATTATATAGTTTAGAATAATTTATTTGTATCTACATCTATTCATTATGTAGTAGTAACCAAAATTATAAAGGCATGGATGAGGATCCTTTTATTTATTAAATGATCACCACTGATAGTTTATTAGGTTTATGATATAAAATATAAAATATATATCATTACTGTATTCTTATACAATAAATAACAACAAATATATTTACTGTTAATAGCACATAAGAACCGAAAATTAAAGAATTTTAATTCACTTACAGTCAGACGACCTCTTTGTTAATTACAATTTTAACAATACATAATTAATTAACTCAATGACACATTTTTATACATATTTGTATAATATGCAACTATAATGTCGTACAATATTATTTTATAGAACAATGTATCACTAGATAGAAGGTACAGTACAAATCGTACAAATCGTACGATTTAACTTTTTTGACGTATTCTTGTTCCGAATATATAAATATAGTTAATTATAAATTTACAATAAACATTAATAAAAAAACAATATATATAAGTGTCGAACATTTTCAAATCGTATTCTTATAAAGCCGTTATTGATTCGATCATAAATTCTAAAAATAATATTTTTAACCATATGAAAACAACATCGTTACCATAATATTATTTAATATTTATTACATATATATGGCAATATGTAAAAATGAATTATTGTGGTTTGCAAATTATATTTAATATTATGAAATATCGAATGATTAACACTTGTCCAAAAATTATAGTTTGGTGGAAAAAATATATTATATAGTTACACATTTTTATTTTAGGTTGATATAATGATATAGGTAATATAACAGACGATCAAGACGTGTTCGACACTATATTCAACACATATGTATTTATAAATATAACTATAATAATATATAAAACGCTAATTAAACAAATAATTAACATACTAAATAGTTTTGTAATATTACCGTGATTTTCCAGGTACGTTGTTTGACTGCAAGCGTGGTTGTAGTACCTACTCAGTTAGGTCCTACCCAATGTTATGATTATGAAATGCATTATTCAATAATTATATTTATTCTACTTTCTACTTAGTGCCCCTACTACTTAATGATAAAAGAAAGTCGTGTCGACAAAATAATAATATAACCAATGCTTGAATTGAAAACATAAAAGAAAGGGATCTGTTAGACTTAAAAAAAGTACCCATCTTTCTATGCAATGATTGAATTTAACCTAACTGCTTTTAAAAATTTAGCGTTTTCTTTAAGCGCTAAAATTTTTTTTAAAAAAGAAGATGTAATCCGTGCCCCCAAGTCCCTACCCAATTCCAGTACTGAATCTAACCTTATATCTGAAAACAGCTAATATATCAGAAATTATGTGCACTTAAATCTTAAATATTTAATAGCAAATTACTAAAACCTAACCTAGACAAAAACCATTTCAAATGTATTAAATTTTAGTTTATTGTCAAAACATTAAAAATTATTATGTCATAAATATTTTTTAACTTTTTAAAGAGACCCTAGATAAAAACATATAATTATAATATCATCTACTAGTACTAATTTAAAAAACCAAAATTTGAACAAATTAATGAATGTATAAAAAATAAATATGAAAAGAAATTTATACGGATATTAAAATGTAAAAATATGTTAATTATACATCAAAATGATTAATTAACGAATTCGTAAAATTCGAAAAGTATGAGTTTGTATATTTTAATAAAAAAAAAAACTGAAAACAGAGTATATTCTGGCCCTCACTAATATTGTTTTAACTTTTTCTGAATATACTTATAAAGTTTACCAGTTGCAGCTACCGATAACTATTCAATTTATAGTAACAAAAACTATAAATGAAAGACGGCAATTTATTCACCCCAAATATGAGTGATTTGATATTATCCGAAATTGAAATGTACAAAATATTATATTGAACATTTAAAAATATGAGACTATGTTATAGCGTGTGTCATAAATCCATAATATTGTTTTCATATGAACAGTAGGTATATTTAAACAAATATCTGAAACAAAAAAAAATACTTATGATAAAATTGATGAGTGAAATAATATACATTTGAATAATAACTTAATTTATTATGGTTATAAATTTATAAATTACCCTCAATGTTTAATATATATTACATAGAGACATACTCACGTTTCAGTTTGGTATTATATTATACTCAATGGATCTTTAGGACAACGGAGACATTGAATAAAAATGGTGTTACGTGACTTGATAGGGTATTTGACCTGGACACACAATCTATTTTATTTTATTTATACCGTGAAAAGTAAATGTTCAAAAATTAAAGAAAATGTCGTATATTACAAAATATACAAATTTTCCAATTAATTATATATATATTAAAAATGCTGTAAAAATAAAATATAAAGTAGGTATGCCATATGACAAACCATATTCACAAAATAATTTTAAAATAAATAATTAAAATTTTCTATTCCTTTTTCCATCTGGTATACTTAAATGAAAAAAGGGACAAAACCTTTTATTTTTTAATTTTTTTTTTTTGTATGAGTTGTTTTCAATTCGATCATTCAATATTTTACTAATTCAATCGTTAGGAATCACAATAATAATATTATTGGTAGATATTAATTTTTAAATATTATTTGTAATAATAATAGTAATAATATTTAGTTAATTTGTCACAAATAATAATTTATTACACTTTACACAATAAATTAGCTAATGTATATCACGATAGTTAATAACTGCAGTAATCTATATTATTGCCGAGGACGCGACCGAAGACGCACATCGACAAATATTGAGAATGAAATTATAATATGAAATTACGAGATATAATATAATTACGTACATTATGGATGACGAGACATATGTCTCCCACAACTGGTTTCCAATTTTCCCCTTTATACCGTGCCATACTCTATTGGAAAAAAAGAATAGGTACTAATAACAATGAAGTAAAAGATTTAAATTTAAATTAGTAAAAAAAATATTATATTTACTTAATAATATGATAAAACTATATTATTTGTCCATATTTTAAGGGGTTAAAGAATGTCTCTTTGTGTCCTATGATGCTTCGTTATTGATTGTACTCTTATTTTAAATGTTTATGGGTTAAAGAAAAATAAATTTTGCCTTATTGCACATAATAATTATAAATACATATTTATATCCAATTGAACTATTTAATTGCGTTAGGCTGCCCTTACTGCAGGTAATGTTTATTTGAAATATAATAGATGAGGACAGGTTTAGCGCGAAATGTTCACGTGCGAAATTACCTTGGCCTTCCCGCTATGGTAGTTCAATATCTGAGTAAGCCAATTCCAGTGCGAATAACCAGTTTGTCATTTCTCCTTTTGGACACCGAGTAAGGCCATGAGATCATATACGCATATTACAGTTCTATCGCAAAATAATTATATTGGGCCATTGCTTATTTACCTACAATATACAGTCTCTGCATCACTAATTGATTTTTTGTTTAAAATTAAAATGTTGAAGTGTAACTATAATAAGTATTGATAATATTTAATATACATTACATAAAAATTCATTACAACCTGTAATCAGTAAAGTGTACATTTATTTTATAATTTTAAACTTATATTGAAGTAAACACAACAAGTTCCTGTTTCTATCTACGGGTTTTCAAATATATTTTACTTGTGTACGAAAAATGTTTACTTGTAAAGTCGTAAGAAAATATAGGTCTGGTGAATAATATAATATATGTATATAATATTCAATTTTCTTTTTGTGTCGATCTAGGGATTACTTATTTTTTAAGTGTGTATATACAAAATCAGTAATATAATTAACTGTAAATATAAATAACACACAACGATGTTTTTAGAAGAATATTATAATACTATATTAAATTATAATATATATTAAGTTCTAAGAATTAATTATTGTAATTTAATAATCTAATAGTTATACAGATCAAATATAACATATTTTGGGGTTTGTGGGTATTCAAAATAGATTTTACACCAGTATTTTAAAAACATATCGATGACATTGAATGAGTGACTAATAATTATATTAATAATTCACTTTATTATAATTATATTTAGTTATATCTACTACAATAATATCTACTTATGCTCGTACGTAGTATAAATGTATAATATAATATCATTAATTATATATACTATAGTATTTATAATCAATGATTATATTATATTATTATATATTATATAGTAGCATAATTAAATTTTTTCCCTTAAGGTTAGGTTTTTTTGTTTTTAAAAAAAAACATTTGTGTACGAGAATGTGTGTAAGTAAATGTACATAATCTTATACCGTATTGTATTGTATTCTATTCAGTAGAATTTTTTATTTACGTACTATTTTTTTTGTTTCCATAAATATCTATACCTTAAACATCATGAAAAAATGCACTTATAATTTATAGAACTAATATATTATTATTATTCCTTTTTTTAGAAAATTTTAATTGTATATAGGTAATATAATATATTACATTTTTTGATCGAAATAAAATCTAATATTTTATATCAGAAACTAAAAAAATGTAATACTATAAATTATTTTTTATCGACTATCACTACACAGTACAAAAAAAAAACAATAACTTATATATCCAGCCCACTACGGTCTTATTATATTAATTCAGAATCGAATAATATAAATTCTAGGTAGTAGGTACCTACTTACTTTTATTTTAAACGTTTAATAAATCACACTGAATTTAAGAAACTAAACCCATTATTCGTCCTTCTTGGCCCCTTACTTATTACCGGTTATTATACCTTACCTACTATTTGTATAGGTATACCTAATACGTTGTGCGGTCGTGCAGGTGTGCGTCGATGGCAGGTGAAAGGTGAAACTGAGGGGCTCTGTTGTTATTCATTATTTGAAATAATTATAAAAAATATTATTGGTTTCTACTACGTGCCTATACTTCTTTGTTAAATTTCCAAATTCGTTGAACAGCATAATACATTAGTATATAAGAAAATGTTCATTGTTAAAAAATAATTATTTTATCTAAAATATGACTTTGGTCTAATGTAAATAGTTTTTTCAATATTTCTTTATGCATTAATTAGTAATAACTTCAATCATACTGCAATGACATACTACTTAAATATTATACACCATTGGCGTGCTCACGGGGGGGGGGGGGGGGGTTCATGGTATTTGAACCCCTCTCAAAAAACCTATGAACATTCTACAGTATAGTAGTAAAATTTCAGTATTTGATTAAGTAAAAAAACTTCATGTTTTTCACCTCCCCCCTCATCTGTGTACCTATTAAAGAATTTTAGCTGAACCCCCCCCCCAAAAAAAAATCTTGAGCACGCCACTATTATACACTAAATACTCTATAATCCTGTGAATATTAATATGGTACATCGTCAATTATTCCAAAACGTTTTGGGGGGCGATATATGTTATTTAAAATGGCAAAATGTACTTATATTATAAAATATGTAATAAAAAAAATAGTTATGGTGATCTATATCAAAGTAATTCACTGTGCAGCGCAATATCTACGTCATGGGGTATATTGTTTAAATTTAATGTCGGTATCCGGCATTAATCCGATAAACGACAATAGAATATGATAGGTACACAATATTTTATACAGTTTTTTATATTAAAAAAAATTGTAGTGTTAACTCACAAATCAAACAATAGAAATCACAAGTGATAAGTCATATGAGTCATTTCCATACAATGATACGTAATACCTCTATAATATGTTAAGTAGATAAATTATGATTGTGATATGAGAATAAAAATACTATTGTTTCTAGATTTGTATTGTTATGCCTGTATATTGTGTATGACATTATAATTGTTGACTAGCTCAAAATTAAAAAGTTATAATATAAAATATAGGCTTTATCTCGATATTTTATAATTTTATTGTTCAGGCGAAAACTAATATATTATATCTAAATTATATATTATATATTATTTTATCTATCAATGTTTTTATAAAATTAATTCAATTTTACATTTTAACACTCGTTTTCAGTTTAAAACGTGCGTATTAAAAATTCGCAAAAAATAAAAACACGAAAACACAAAAAAATACGATTATTTCGGAATAAATTTCATTTTTAACCTTTTCATTCTATATATATTTTCATTAAATTATTATTATAATTAATAGGTATTATTCAAATTTCAGATAAAGAATATTGACAGCAGATTCAGGGTCTTCCTATATGAGGGTGACAGGGGCTTCTCATCATCACGACAATTTGGGTAGTTGGCAAATCAGTATACATATTTAAATAATGAATCCTTGATTCGGAAATTTTATGCACATTTCCAATAATAATAAATTAATTTTTGTTTC
Source organism: Eriosoma lanigerum (assembly GCA_013282895.1). Classification (NCBI taxonomy): domain Eukaryota; kingdom Metazoa; phylum Arthropoda; class Insecta; order Hemiptera; family Aphididae; genus Eriosoma; species Eriosoma lanigerum. The sequence goes on from CM023362.1 coordinate 6,750,272, forward strand.
TATTAAATTTGCAAATAATAAGTACCTAATAGGCACATAATTTTAATATTTATAATTATATTTAAATAAGACTATATTATAAACTGACAACTAGAATGGCGGAAATTAAATAAATAAAAAATAAGACAAATACATTTATAGAAATCAGACTATATTCGTTGTTTAGGCAAAATTATCGTATTTATTAATTTATCGATTGACTATTACAAAATATATTATAAGTTGTCATTTATAAGTCGCTAACCTAACCAGTTATAAGGTCAAATGCCAATAACAAAACCAAAAATTATGAACTATAATATTATTTATATTCATTTGTTAACAGTTCCACGACTCGTATATTTGACGAATATAATATACAATAATTCGAATAATCGTCAATGTACATGAATTAAATAACAAATATGGTAAATATTCGTTGCGTCGTGGGGTTTTTTTGGCTCCGAGCAGACTACAGACCAATTCGTGTATATAAATTAATTTTTTTCCTAATAGGATATAATTTTGCCGCATAATTTGCTGTATAGTTAGTAGAAAGTAGAGAATATCTCCGTCTATCAAACGGAAAACGAAAAAAAAAAAAAAACACGTAGAAGTTAAATAATGACATTTGAGTGTTCAACTCATTATAGATGAAATACTTATTAACCGAATTTAACGAATATAATATTTACTATATATAGTATCTCTAGTGGACTTTTTTTTTTTTTTGTAAAATGTCATCTAATGACAAAATCCAAAAGTGTTTCGAATAAATATTAATTAATTGTCGGGCGACATTTTACATAAAACCCCATTAGAGATACCAGAAAACGTTCCAGTCTTTGAGTTCGGTATAATAAGTAAGTGTTTGAATCTCCAAGTTGGGAATCCGGTTTTATGATAAATACTATAAAGAAGTACAAAAAAACTGACTATACAATGTGGCAACGGAAACGAGTAGTGTTTGGACGCCGAACAAAAGATCGCGCCGACCCCGGTTGTTCTTGCAGTCGTCATTCCTACGCCGCTCGGTAGTTGGTAGAGCTGGTTTGCCATCACCCCACCACAGAGACATCGCGACCGACGGTAATTATTGCCCTCCCCGAGTCGTACAATTCCTCGTCTTCTCGACGTTCGCGGCCACGGAGTTTCGTAACGTCGTTAATCGTCTCGCGCGCCTCGAAGATTCCTGATTGCTGTTGCCCGGACTCCTTGTCACCGTTCACGGTTAGCGTCATCTGTCCAACTACGATATTTTCATTTTACATTTTTCATTTCATATATTAATATATACACGCATATTCATTCATTTAATTAGTTTCCCCCGTATTGTTTAACGGTTAAAGCCAGTTAAATATTTTTCAAACTTCGGTTCATCGTTCCCGAACGCACTTCTCCGACTTCTCCGGTAATTTACAGATTTTTAAAATATGTGATTTGTTTGTTGACATTTTGAAAATAATTTGTTTTTTCCAATTTTAATTTAATTATATGATAAACTTATTAACAGATACCTTGAAAATTATCGCTTAATCCATTATGACGTATTATTATAAAAATATACGTTTCTAAACAAATTAACGTCCAATACAATATATATCAAGGGCGTATTTAAGGGGGGTTCACCTATTACTACGTAATATATACGTACTTATACGGCTATACGGGTTAATTGTCTTTAATGTTTATTTTTTACATAATATATTATTATCAATTATCATGCATATTTTTTTTTTTTTATGTGCCCTCCCCTTCCCAATTGATAATTTATAAATACGCCCCTGATATAGATTTATATATATTGTACTATTAACTTCTTTGCCAGGTAATATTTTACAATAGGTATATGACATTCCCTCCAAAATATCTTTCTCTTTAAATTTTCTAATATAATATATTATGTTTGTTTGTTAACCTATACAATTAATGTTTTGCATTTCAGTGGTAGTATATATTACATGTTGAATAGACAAAGAAGAAATATGTGGGTAAAACGTTCTCTTAACGAGTTATGTATAATAGGCATATATATACGTTTATTCGTGCGAGCTGTATAAAATGTGTATGTAGTAAATTAATATTACTGTGTACGTGTGTGTGTCTCATGTAATTTTAATTTATCTTCTCACTTGCCCGTTCACATGTTAAACTCTGAAAACATATTATTCTTTAGATTTTCTCTTAATAAACGTTGGATGTGTTTTTTTTTTAAATTTTATATATTATTTTCACTGACAACGATTTGAAAACAAATTACGAGTTTTTAATCATTTCATTTCGTATTTTTACAAGTATTTATTGAAATTGTAATTCTAACATATTATAGTAAAATACTAAATGAATTTAAAATATGTTTTCAGAAATAAATTCCAAACATTCCCAATATTCATAATTTTGCCAGACTTTATAGAATGGTCAATTAATTTTATAGTATAAAAAAATGATCAAATGGCCAAAATACTATATAGTAATTAGTAGCGTCATCTAGTGTACATATTATAATACTGTTTTAAACTTAATAGTCCACAACTACAAGTTTTTCCTTGGACGCGTCTCCGTTTTCAAAACAAACTGATATAGAAACAGAGTTTACTGCAAACAATAGAACCTTATTGATGATGTCAAATAAAACAAAGTCATTATTTGACATTTTATTTATTATTTATATTATTACACTCTTAAGCATACTATTAATATGATTAAATAGTATTGTTTTAAGACTCGTATATTATGGCGTAAGATTGTTAAATTTTTAACATAGAAAATAACTTCCATCAGATTCTATCTTGTTTATTACTTTTGATTTACTAAAAATCCTTTCAATTCTCAAACACAATTAAGGATTATTACTATTATTAAGAATAATTATTTAATATGGACTTATGGTCTCGACTCTAATTGAGACTTTCAATAACAGTCCCTTATATCTTAATCTTTTGCATGTTTTGAGCTTTAAGGTACCCAGTTGACTTTTGTTAATAGATTATAATATAATTATTCTATGTGTTTACTGAGTTTTATGGTAATTTGTTCTATGAAATTAATTTTATATTAATTTGTAAAACACTAGCGCTGGTAACGAACATAATAATATTATGTGTACATTATTTTAATAGTATAATCATAGAATAGATAACAATGTTTAATAATAAGTACATTATATTTTCACTGGTGTATAATTTCCATTTTTAATAAGTTAATAATAATTTATTCAAACAGCACAAATTACAACATATAAATAAAGGGAAAAAACAATAACAATTTATAACATGAAATTAGAATTATCTTTTATATATGTATGTAAATACGTAATACAAATTCTTTCTTTAAATTCAATCATTATTATTTTTTTAATAAACTGTTCACTAAAATCTAAATATTTTTAATTAATCTTTATACATTGATGCATCATATAAGACATATTATGTGTTTGTCTACAACATTAGTATTGGTGTTTAATATTAAATACATATTTTTTTTTATTAAATATAAGTATACATAGACTACATAATATATATATATTATGTTCATACTGCATATAAACTATTTATTATTAGTTTCCAAGCCAACTACTACCACATAAAGTTCTTCTTCATCTGTAAATGCAGTATAGAATATAATATTAAAATAAAATAAATTATATTTGTGACTTTACTGTCATAAAATAATATAAAAATATACGCACCAGATGGTGAAACAATTTTTTGAGCGGATGTCAACTTTTCAGTTTTATTTCTAGAAATTCTTAAAAACACGCAATATGCAATTAAAACAACTATCCACAATAAGTTCTTCACATAAATCGAATTTTTCACTGATAGACAAGCCATTATGAATCTATAAAATTCAAAAATATTTACAAATTAGTGATAGATATAAATTGGTCATTTAATTGGTGAATAATTATACTATTTTAAGTTTCTTAATGAAGAAGACAATATTAATATTCATATTGTTACTTCCTTATTGTAATTTTATTACCGCATATTTTTAATCTGGTAGTAAATTTTAATTATTCAATTATTCATATAATAAAGCACTTCAATTAGCATAGTTAAAAATTTCTTTAAATTTTTTTAGAACATTTTCCATTTTATATTATAAATACTAAATGAGTAAATATAATTTAATATGTACATTCTTTACTTTTGGCTTAATAGTATTTTATATCCCAGTAAATTTGAAACTGCGCCACTGACTACTATTACAGTAATATTTATTGCATGTTTACCCCGACAATCAAAATATTATACTCTTCACTCATGAGTCTTAATAATTTTTATTTTATCATATTTTAAATTACAAAATTAATAATAAATAAAATCATACAACTATTTTGAATTGCAAGTAGTAGATAATGTATTTATTTGTCTAAGCATTCTCAATAATTACTATTGAAAGATCATCAAATCTATTGTGGGCTATTGAATTTTTAGTCATATTTTAATCTTGGCATTGTAAAAAAGCTACTTATAAATGTTTCTTAACAAGATATAACAGAAATATTTTTTTGGAAAAAATTTAATTATTTTGCATACGTATAATAAATTTAATACTCCGCTACTTTAGGGGGACTAGATTTCCTGAAATTAATTTTAGAGTGACCAAATACCCCTAGGTCCACCAGTTTCTGCCTATTTTGGAAGTATGTAGAAACAAATGTATTTGTCTAAAATTATTAGATGTGACAAGTTGCCCACTCCGAGAATCGTTGAATAAAACTTGATAGATTAATTTAGATTTATAAATTAATAAAATACGATACCTAAATTTAATATTTAGCAAAACAAACATGTAGTACCTACATGAATTCGTACACAACGGTGTGTATGTCGAATTAAATTTCCCATTAAAAAAACCATTATTGTTTTTTATTCTCTTTAATTTGTTTCGAAGTATTTGTCTAAAGTTTATGTTTTTAAAATGTATATTTGTTTAATGTTTACCTTCAAAATAATCCAACGGTCATTTGGTGTGTGCCCAGTAGTGCATTTGTATACTGGATGCTGCGGTACTGTTTATTGACGTATTTTGATGAGCAATATATTTAATTACATAGGTATGAATGTAATTAAATTTATTCCGTCCGTCGTAACAACTAATCTGACTTGTCTGACAGTTTGCGGACATTTGGTCCGTGGACCATGGTCGCGGCGTTGGGAGTAACATTGGAATTTGGAACATACCGCTCAGCGTCCACGAAATAGAAAAATAGAATCGTCTCAGTGACGGCTATTAGGCGGCGGGGGGGAAGGGTCCGAACGAAAAAATGCCAACGAATATTCGTACAATACTGTTTCGGCGAATCTATCTATGGTATGCCATAGTGATATTGTAATAATGTGTAAATTAACCATGAACCATATAGATAATAAAGAATTATCTATGGCGACGCAGAATGAGAGAATAATAATCATAGATATTAAGCATATGTTTGTGGCTGTTACCGTCCGACAACTTGATAATAACTATTATCAATTGATATTATCATATTCGTGGACAATCGCCTCCAGCCGGCGTTTAATGTTCGGCCGTGTCCTCATCAGTACTTGTATAATGCAATATTAATGCAATATCCTATATTATAATAATTTAGATATCTGTGGTGTAATGTACTAATTTGTCAATTTAATAATAATATTTAGTATTTTCATACTTATTTATATTATTTTCACTTATTGTGTTCGGTTGACATTGTAATTTGTAGACTCGTAGTGTAATCTTTTACCCAACGTTCGTGAAACAGGTTGCATATATAGAGATTATCAAAGCTTAAGTTTAAACTATGGGTTATTGTATTATTATATTATTATAATAAACTATAAAGTTTATTAATTTGTATTAAGATTGTTTTATTACTAATTAAAGCGTATGTGTATTATTTTATATTAATATTGAAACTACCTATAGTTTTTTAATGCAGTTTATTTTTATTTTTTTGTAATTTGCTACTTTGTCATTATAAAATATAAAACGATCAATGTCTTGTTTATTAAACACCTAATTATTGTTATTTTGTTTCTTTTGTAGAATTGATTAAGTGTTGCTACTGTATACAAAATTATAAAAAATGCATACACTTTTTACAGACTTATTGATTAACAAAGATTTGTTTAAGGTAATTATAAATTACAATTATTTAACATATAGCTGTGATTCATATTATAACTTGAATATCTTAATTTATAGCTTAATGATTTATTTACTGTTTCTGATGATGATATTTTGGATGAATTAATTGAAATTATTAATATTCTCTCTGAAATTATAAGTTGTCCTGACTATATTAATAATAGAGATTATCAAAAAATTGTTGAAATATTCATCACAAGAATTACTACTGCTATCAGGTATTAATTAATTAAATTATCTAATTTAACAGATTAAATACTATTGTTGTATACTCTGTCTATTGCTCCCAAGAGCGTACCAAGATATATATATAGTATGTGTGTGTGGAGGGGGCGCAAAATATTTTTGAAACCCATCTAAACATTATAACCCATAACTTTTCACAATAAAATAATACTTCATAGATATATCAATGACCAAAATTTTATATATTGAATTTAAACATTAAATATATTTAAGTATATAAATATACATTACACTTATTAATTTATATTTAAAAAATTATATATTCTACTGGTCATTTGACAGTCTCCTATTTATTCTAGGTATTGTAGAAAAATAAATAAATACAAATTCTACAAAAATTTCTATATTATATCTAACAGTAAAATATATTCACAAACAACCGAAAGTACTATCAAATAAATAATAATTAATTATTAATAATTACCTCAACTATTATGCATCAATGATTCTAAGGAATAAGTTAAATATTAGTGTATTAAATTTTAATAAAGCCCCATGATACATACCACTTTATTCTTTATTTTGATTCAATAAATTGACAACAATTAATGATTATAAATAAATAATTAATGCAATTTTAAACAATTTTCCAAATATGGATGTCTTAAAAAACTGATTAAAAATAATTTTTTTAAATATATTATTTAGCAGAGACAAATATATTTTAATATTAATTAAAAAATAACTATTTTTATTTTTAAATATTAAACTTGATCTGTTTAATTTGTTAATTACTATATTCAATGTATATTATAATACCAGTATTATATGCATTCAATTTAATACATTATTGAACTATGAATAGAAAGTAAACCAATTTTATTAATTTACATATATATTTATTATTTAGAGACGCTGAATCTACAGAAAATTATATTGAAACTTTAGTTAATTTTCTGAAATCATGTCTTAATTATAATCAAAGACCATCTCAAACTGGAGAGCTTCCATCCCATTCTAAAATATCGTTAGACATATTATCATGCCTGTTCCTCATTGGAGTAAGTGTTTATTTTTAATTTATTGTTATTTCTTTATTTATTTAATGATTGTAGTATTATTGTATATTTTTGTATAATATAAGCTAACCTATTATAATAATAACCTAACCTAACCTAACCTTTTCTAGGTTTTTTCCTATAATGGGCTATAAACTCTTAATAAATGTATATATTATTGTTTATAGTTTATAATTTATAACTCCTTCATATAATATATTAGTAATTATGTTATCGAAAAAAGTTAAGAGCAAATATACATTTATAAATTACAATAGAATGTTCAATGGCCACTTAACAAAAATATGTATTGACTGATTTTTGTTTATTTCATATTATAATTAATAATATTTAATATTACACTTTGCCTTTAATGAATAACAAAAATTGATTATTGTATAGTTTGTATAATGTTTACCTTAAAATGTTTATAAAATGAACTAAATTTTAAAATTTGAATTGATAATTTTTTTTGTGTTTAACTAATAATTTAATATTTAAAAGAATAGTTTATATTCCTATAATATAGTAGAATATTACTATTTTTATTCTGAAAAATAAGCAATATAAGAATACCGTGTTTATTTTAAACTAAAAATAATTATTTTAAATTCACTATTTTTATTATTTTGAATAATATTGAATTTAATATGATATAGTATGATATTAATTTAATTTAATTTATTACTTATTAATTTTAGAATTGTAAGAAAAAGGAGGTTATGAAAATAGTATTACCAGTGACAGTGCAATTTTTGCATATTAAAAATAAAATATTACAAAGAAGAATGGTGTCGCATCTTTCACTAGTAGCTACACACAATTGTCCTATACTATTTCAACAAATAGACACAATAATATTTTCTATAATTTCAGGTAAATTGTATAACATTATTTTATCAAAATGTAATTAATATTAATGCAATATTTTATGTTAGGTAATTATCCATTGTGTCAAGTTTTTATTCAAATATATGAAACAACAAAAGATCATATTAAAGACTACACATTAGTTTTTATATCTCTACTACCACTTTGTGAACCATCTGATAAGTTATATCTATTGAAAGTTTTAGAAGCTATAGCTAACCATAAACCGTCTGTTAGTTTGATATTATAATACATAAATATTTAGTTATTACTGATAAAAACACTAATATATTTTTAAATTTTATAGCGTTTACAATTGTTTATATCACAAATATGTGATAACTTAACAACAGAACTAACTTATATTGCCACATTACAAGTTATTCTTGGTATAGCAAAAAAAAAGCCGGAATTATTATCTAAATATATTCCAAAAATTTTGCAAATTACAGATTATAATCCAAGAGCTATAAATATTACAGCTAAAATTTTGTCAGCTTTAGGGAAATTAAATAGGGTAATATTATTATTATGTTAACATGTTATCTTGGCTATTTATAAAATTTTCTTATTTTTTATTCAGTCAATAGCACAAGAAGCATTAAAATTTATATTCGTTCATTCATTAAATTTGGACCGAAAAAATCAAAATCTCTTGGTGCGTGAAACATTGTTTCTATATTCTCATTATCCCGATTTATGTATTGATGAAATGTTTGAAGAAGCAGAAAATTTCAACAAATCTAAGTAATATTTGTAATTAATTATTTTAATTTAATTTTTGTAATGTGATTAAAAATTATATTTTTAGCTCTCCTGTAAGCACGACAATTAGTAATGTAAGTGTTACTGATGGCTTACACAAGACTAAACTAAATTCTAATCAATTGTGTTCTTCAACTAACACATCAAGTGTTGAATTAACACCATCGTAAGTTTTTATTGTTAAATTATAAAGTAATATTGAAATCATATTGTAAATGTATGTTTTAGTTGGATGAAAAATCGTAATGGTACATACTTTAAATATTCAATTGCTTCTAATACAATTGTTCAATCTACATCTTTCACTACCCGTGTTAGAAATTCATTATATCAGATTTTTACACGTAAAAGATCTAATCTTACAAGAAGTCCAGAACATAGTTTTGATCCTGTTGAAGTTAATAGAGTGAATTATTCAATTGTAACTGTAATAAAAAATAATAATACAAGTATTCAAACATCTAATTATGTTTCTGAAGTAATAAAACTTACGTTTTATTATTTTTTCATAGTTATAAATAATTTAATTTTCTTTTTAGAATACATTCGAAGAATATCTAAAGGTAGATATTTTACAAAAATTTTGTAATAAACACTTAAACAATATTAAAACTTATATGGACAAAATTGCAGTGAGTCTTCCACCGCCTATTAATTATACAGTTGACGGTTTGTATTGATAAATATTAAACATTTGTTTGTTGATTATTTAAAAAATATGATTTGTTGTAATATTTAGATACAAAATCAAAAAGATTGGCCAAACTTAGTTTTGGTTGTGAAAATCAAAGTACAAATTGTCTTCATGATCAACATTTATTTATTATGTATACACAGTATCCTGATATTTGGATTCATCTCATGTATCTCGATATTCAAGCTAGTTCAACATCAGCATTAAGTACTAGTGATCCGTTAATTAGTGCCTTAAAGAATTGTTGGGATAGCCTCAAGTATGATAGTAGAACATTTACGATACTAATGACATCAGCATTTCCAAGTGCAAAAGATCAACAAAACCTTTTAAATGAACTTCATAATTTTGGTTATTTTGATTTATTTGATCATTGTAACTTAAATGATTCTGGAAAAAGATGGTGTTGTATATTATGCAATCGTCCAAACCAAGTATCCAAATTCATACAATGTAAAACACCATTAATCGAAGGAAAACTTTTAGAAAAAAATGGAGAAATGAAATCATTTAAAAGGTGGAAAAAACGATATTTCACATTGTACAGATCACATCTATCATATAAGAACAAAGTAAGTTAATTCTAAATATATTTAACATTACTAATTTTATTGCGATACTCAGTGCTCGAATTGAAAAAAATTTAGTGAGGGAGCTCAATCTAACGATTTAAAAACTGCAACTTTTCTTCCGCCCCTCATGAAGATATGAACATTTTTGTTAAATAATAAATGTCTGCTACATATATATGAATTTAAATATAATTAAGTAAATTCAGGAAATGGATTCATGTTCATTATTCACCTATTTCGCCAATCAGTCATTAAAAAAAAAAAAACTTTTATGTAATTCAAATTCCTATTTTGATTGCAATATGTTGAATACCTGCATGATAGGAATAATTTTGATTTTAAAAATATTTAAAATTTTAAAATTCATTATATCATTGACAACAATTTAAATTGATTTATTAATTAGTATTTAGTAAAATTATGTCGGGCATTAGTTTGTGCTGTTCCTCTATTCCAATATAAAAATATAGTTGGGGTGCGCAAAAAAAATATAAAAATAGTGGGAGCTACGTTCTCTTGTACATCCCTCCAATTCAAGCACTGACGATACTGATAAAATGTATGTCATATGTAAATTTATTTACTTAAGGTAGCATATTTACATAGTTATTTAATACATTAATGAGTTTAAACTAATAGTGGAAAGTAGAAAAACAAAATTAAAGTTCATTATTTTCTATACAATTACATACACATATAAGGTTTAAGAGACTTACCTATTATAATATATATAATAAACTATAATTTATTCTTTATTCGTCCATTCTAATTTAAGCATTAATTGTTTTTTAGGAATTTTTTTTTGTCTAAAACATAATGTATTTTTAATCAAAATAAAAATGATTACTTTTTGAAAAAATAATATAATATTTAAAAAAACGTTTATTGTAATAAAATAATTTTAGTTTAACTGTTTATTCTTATCACATTTTTTAAATCAAATTTTTTTCAGCTATACTAATTTTATTAATATATATCTATATTTTTTTTATCTAGAAAAATGGTCCAGAAAAAACTCCTTTCTGCATTTATGAGATTAATAATTTAAAAGTTTTTCGTAATGATCGTAACAAGCCTAAAGCTTTTGAAATAGCTACTGAAAGAGGAATTATTACATTGAAACCTAAACGTGGTATAAATGCTGATAAATGGGCTCAGTATTTATCTGTTATCGTGGCACATACACGTTCAAAATATATTGAAAAATAAATTAAATTTTTTTTCATTTTCATTACAACATATTATATTATTATGTTAATTTTATTTTTAAACAAGTTTGTATATAATTTATACATTTATATTAAATTTTTTATTTTATTAATTAAATATTATATTCAGTTTAATTTATCAACCATAAAGGGTCTAATATAGATTTTTCTCAACTGATTAAATTATATTTTATATTATGTGAATATTAAGTGCAACATTTATGGTTAATTTTACATTTAAATTTTATTTAAATACATTTTTTTTTATATCCAATGTATATTATTATGTTACATTTTTATTTTATTAATTAAATATTATATTAAGTTTATTTTATCAATCATAAAGGGTCTAATACAGTTTTTTCTTAACTGATTAATTATATTATTTATTAAATGTAAATATTAGTACAACATTATTGAAAATAGATTCAAATTTTATTTAAATATATATATATTTTTATATTCATTACAATGTATATTATTATGTCAAGTTTTTTTTTTTGTAATAAAATTAAGTATATAATTTATACATTTATATTACATTTTTTATTTCATTAATTAAATATTATATAAAGTTTATTTTATCTACCATAAAGGGTTTAATATAGAATTTTCTTAACTTATTAAATGATTCTATATATTTTTTTAAATTAAATTAGTTAACTGAACATATTTTTAAAATGTTAGATATTATTACATTAGATAAAATATTTTTTTAATGGTTATGATTAAGTTTATCAATTTTTCATTACAAAACAAAACTATTATTTTATTAAGTATTTTGATTGCAAAATACATAATTTTATTTTTGTCATAATGAAATATTGTATAATTATTTTAATCATAAATATATATAAATATATAATGGAAAACAGCGTTTTTATAGTTATATTACAAATATAAACATAAATTATATAAATTCATCAAGCTGAAAATCAATAAAGATTTCTAATAGGATATTATCTTCTAAGACAATGGTTTTCATTGATTGATATCATATTTATTATATATATTACATAGCTGAAAACAAATAATTCATGGCAGAATAGACATTTTCTTGCTGAGTAGTATACATACAAGATATAATTTTAAAATTGCACTTTTTCATTCTTTGGGAACGCTGCCAACTATGTAAAATTTTCTATCCATTATATTATATTATATTATTTATGATTTAAACTCGTAATATATTTTTAAAATTATTATATTAAGTTAATTTTAGATGTTTATAACATATTGATTTGAATATATTTTTTTATATATATTTTTTCATTGCAAGACAAAACTTTTATAATATTAATTATCAAGTATTTTAAAACAATTTTTATTGACTATATGAAATATTATATATATTTTTGAGTTAATATGCTAATTAATTTGTCAACATATAAGAATTCATTTTAATATAGATAATTATATATTTGTCTTAAATTACTTAAGTATATTATTATTAAATTATTTTATATTTTTTTTTTCAACTTAATTTTTATATCAAGTTTAATTTTTGTCATATTGGTTTAATGTATAAGATTTAAATTTTATTTTATTTTATATTCTTTCATAAAATTATATTATATTAGGCTAAATTTTCTGATTATAAAATATTTTTAAAACATCTGTTTATCTCAATGGAATAATGTATAATTTTTTTTAAAATTTATTCTATATTAAAAATATATACATTCTAATAAAAATGTATACTAGTCATTGTTAATCATTTACCTAAATATCTAACATTTAAGGGCATAACATTTTAATGTATAATTTGATAAATCAGCACAATGTTTATTGTTAATATCAATAACATTACAAATCTAAATGGTTGTAGATTAGCTAGTAACATGATAAAATATGAAAAAGTGTTCTAATTTATTCTAATATCAATATTAAGTTAATATTAGGTTCTTTTTTTTTATTTTTAAACTAAATGATTGCAGTTTTATTGTGATTGTCTTTCTATTGGTTTATAAATTTGTTTACCTTACTGTTTATTTCAATTTGTCAACCAAATAATATAAATATACTTAATTGCTCTGTTCTTAAATCATTGCATGAATTGTGATTTGTTCTTGATTAATTGTTACACAATTAAGTATTAATATCAATTTTTTTTTCATCTAATGTGGTACTTAAATCTAGTCTCTATTTATTGGTCATAAACTTAAGACAAAGTTCATTTGAACATAAAGTTATGTAATTTATATTTGACAAATGTATTTTTTTATATAGAACAATATGAATGCCATACTAATATATTAGTGTATAATAGTACATTAGCCATATACAAATATTATTATCTGTTATTCTTTTGCACATATAAAATCTTAAACTAGTTAATCTAGATGCACATTGGTTGATGACTGAATTTCGTTCTTTTTATAACATTTTGAGATAGCACTTCAGAAATATCACGTGGCATGGGATCTGTCCAAAAAAAATCATGCAATAGAGCTGAATTGGCATAAGTTCGCTTTTCTGGGTCTAAGGTTAATAATTTTTCTAATAAATTCATTGCAAATGGGTTCTGTAGATAGTGTTTAAAATGTTCTTCTACCTGTAAATAAATGTTAATATTTAGTGTTGGCCATGGGCGTAGTTTGGTAGGAGGCTGGGGGGCTATAGCCCCCTCAGAACCTCTCATAGCCCCCCTAAAATTTGTTAAATTATTTATGTAATATTTTTGTAGAAATGTAGACAATGTAAGTAGTTTAGGACGTGTTTTTTTTATTTGATCATTTTTAGTTTCTTAATACATTACTCAAAAATAGGGTTTTAAAAAAAATCTGGGGCTATAGCCTCCCTAGATAATTTTTTCAAACTATGCCCAAGGTATTGGGCAACAATTTCTGGTAAGTTTTTAATGTCAGTGATAATATAAACTGGTTGGCCCTTATCTTAACAAAGTAACTATCAATTTTTAAGTACAAAATATCGATATCGTTATTCATAGATTTTTATATTCTGAGCGAAGCGAAGAATGTATTGGTTTTACAATGGTGTTTTTTTTTATATTTTTTTTTTGTGTATGAAAACATTTTTTCCGGTAGAAATAATGGTCCGAATATCACTAATATTGTATGTTTTCGGTAGTAAATTGCATCTAGTTGGTACTTTATTTAGCACATTTTTCGAATTTCTCAATAGTTTTTCCTTTGGGAGAAGAAAAATTACCAAAAAATGGCGGAAAATCGGCAAAATTAAGGTTTCTATTATTTAAACATTTTAATTTCGTGATAACTAATTGAGTTTTGATCGTAAGTGCTTGAACATTTTATTGAGTATTAGCATAGATAATATACATATGTGATAAAATTTTGGAACGGATTATTTAATTTTCTATACGAGTATAGGACTTTGAACTTTTTTCCAAAAATGTTTAAAATTTCCTGCAATTTTTGATTTACCTATCACTTTAAACATTTTATCGACATCTAATATCATATACTGCTTCATATTTTTACAAAATATTTTAAAAATCGTGACTGACAATTTTTTTATAGGCTTTGAAAGTAAAAATTCCCGTAAATCTTCAAAATAATGGTTTCATTATTCTAAATTTTTTTATTTCATGAAAACTAATTAGGTTTTGATAGTAGGAATTTTTTTGAGTATTCACAGTGTTCTACATCGGAGAAAAACATTTTGAAACGATTGGTTGATTTTCTGACTAAATATAAAGATTAAAAATGTATTTCGAAAATGTGTAAGATTACCTGCAATTTTAGGTTTAACGGTTTGAAAATTTTATAGAAGCCTACTTATATAATACTTTATAAATTTCAAAATCATAGATCACAATTTTTTTATTTATAAGGTTCTACAATTTGAATATTTTTGGTAGAATTAAATATTATATTTTTTTTTTATGTCTGAATACACTTTTTCGGGTAAAAATAATGGTCCGATTGCCATAAGTAAAGTATGCTTTTGGTAGAAAATTGCGTCTAGTACGCAAAATCGTGATACTTTATTTAGCTCATTTTTCGAATTTTTTAAAAGATTTTCTTTAAGAGAAAACTACCAAAAAATGGCGAAAAAACAGCAAAATTACGATTTTTGTTATTTAAAATTTTTAAATTTCGTGATAACTAATTGAGTTTTGATCGTAGGGACTTGAAAATTTTTTTGAGTATTAACATAGGTAGTACACAAGTGAGGTAAAATTTTGGAATGAATTATTATTATAGTGTATTGTAATATATTGAGTTTCGCTCAGAATCATATTTTCTAGTGCAATATTATTGCATTCAAATCTTAATTATAATAAACCACTAATTTTTCGAGGGACGAAAGAGGAACGCCTAAAATCGACATTCTCACTTTTTTACTTCACACTAGTGGTAAACTTATGGGATGACCTATCAGTATAATATATTGTATTATATATTGAGTTTCGCTCAGAATCGTAATTAAATATTTGTTAATAATATAATATATTATAATATACCGTGTTAGGTACTTAATATGTAAAATTTTAATAATTATTAAAAAATGTCGATCGTAAAACGTAATAATAAAGACAAGTATTTGAATTAACGACTTGGGAATGAAAGTCGCCCATTAATAATTATTTTATTATAATATTATTTTAAATATTCAAAGCTAAAGTTTTGATGTGTCGTTTGACATAGTTACTCTTGAATATGCATATACGAAATTATGAAAATCGAATTTTTAAGATTTTACATTGACGTTTGATTTTAGTCTTTTTAAAGGTCTGAAGACATTTTTTTAGTCAGTAATAATTGTCTGATTACTACAAACATTTTATAACCATAACAGAGTAGTTTATTAACCTAAGCGTTAGGTCCTTAGCTGTTGCTACTCAAAAAACATGTAAATTAGATAATTTGTATAGGTTAACCTTTTGTTTTTGTCCTTTGTCCAGTTCTAATTGGTTGTACAGGTCTAAATATACTACATTTGGCCACACTTCAGGAGTGATCGATCCACATAATTTGGATATCAAATCCAATTGTGATTGCTCCGAATGTCCTTGAAAAATTGGATTGCGAGTCCACATTTCCGCCATAATACAACCAACACCCCAAAGGTCTGTTGATGGGCAACAGTTACGTTGTCCAAGCAATAATTCAGGAGGACGATACCATAATGTCACCACACGATTCGGAATGCTAATCAAAAACATGTTAACAATAATAAAAATAAATATCTACTGATTCCAGGTGCGTGCAGATTTTTCTTTAGGGAAGGTTACAATTTTAAAATGTAAAAAATTAATATTATTAATAAACGATACAAATATTTTTTCGTGGTGTAATCCGCTATGATTTAAATATTATATTATATTATTATTTGTCGATTTGCAAAAATTCATAACAAAACACTCCCTGGCTAAACCACTGTCTATTTCGTCTTACAATCCCCGCAATCGGCCACTCTAGTCCTATCCATAGGCGCAATTAGATGGGCGCTAGGGGGTTCTTAGCACCCTTAAATATTTTTTTAACACACTTAGTGTAAATAGTTGTATGATGCTCTACGACCATTTTAAAATTTTAGTACCACCAAAAATTTTAAATCTAGTTGTGCATATGGTCCTAATCCTCTATAAATCTCGATCTTTTAACATGCCTCTCATCAACTCAAACCACATCTATTTAATTAACAACTCTGAAATGTCTCTAAATCATCTATTCTCGTATACAGCGGTGTAATTTAGGTATAATGTTTGGGGTTGCAGATAATAATACGAACGCACAAAATCGTAGTACTTGCACACCCCTACCACTATTTGCGTAACTAGAGGGGAACCTAGTGGCCTTAGCTCTTCTACAAGTATTTCTAGATCCCCTTTTAAATTTTGCGACTAAATAACTGTTTTATTTTTAAGTACTCTAAATACACTTGAGTACCATTGATAAGTGATAATAGTATAAAATATAATATCAAAAAGTGTTTTTTTTTAAATATTTTTTCATTATCAAATAATATTTACTTATTACAATTGTTCAAAAAAACAACCCAAAAATGTGGATATTCAGAGGTTACAAACTAATACTTTTGCGACTCCCCCCCCTCCAATTACACTACTGCTCGTATGGCATGTCAAAATATTCTCAATCTATTTCCTCTCTCATTTTTTTCACAATTGACGCAATTCCTATACTTCTTCTTATGTATTCATTTCTTCCCTTACATATTAACACGAATTGATATTGTGACTGTAAAATATTAAAAAATAATAATAAGAATAATTATGAATTATTAAAAATGTCTTATTATAATTTACTATTTAGGAATGTCATATACCTAAAACATATTTAAAATTTAATTATACATTGTTTTTGATATATATTACATTATTGTGCATTAATTCATATTTTATTTCTGTATATAGATTAGATGAGGTATCAGTTATAAATAATAAATAAAAAACACTAGATACTACCGCAATAATAGGTATATACATGTATAATTATATATATATATAGGCATTAGTTTTTATAGAAAATACATTTGTATAATACGAATAGATATTTTAACATCTATTACCTATAGGCGATATGAAGACAATCGTTTTTAATTAGTACCTAATTTTCAGATACAAAATCACTAATTAAATTATAGATAATTAGAACATAATGTCTTAGACATTTGATCTTACTCTTTTGGTTGGCTATATTCTAAGCTGAATGGTCGTGCTAGTTCAAAATTAGTTATTTTTAATTTTCCAGTTTTAGTTATCAATACGTTTGTTGGTTTCATATTGCAGTGTAAAATCTAGTCACACATGTTATTATTAGCTTTAGTTTGCATATATCAATTAAAATAACTTATTTTCTGATTTGTATATAGTTACCTTGTTTATATGAATATAATGAAGACCTTTGAGTATTTCTTGAATTAAAAATTTGATTTCTGCTATATTAAATATAAGCTCATGATTTAATATTAAATCAGCTAGATTGTATTCACAAAACTCAAATACCAAATAAAATGTCGAATAATTATGTTTCAATTTTCTATCTATTAAACATTAAAATTGTATAAATAATATTGACTACAGTAGCGTAATTAGGAATTTATCTTGGGACGATAGACATACCTATTAAATATTCATCAAATTTTCTGGGAATACTGTTTATAAATATAAGGATCTGGGGATCTATCCCCGTATCACCCTTTTAATTACTCCACAGTCCCACTGATATTGTTATAATTATATTGGTAATATTAATATTATATGTAGTTAAATTCGATTTACCTTTACTTTGGCATATTTCTAATAAACTTATTATATTGTCATTTCTTAATTGTTGTAAAATTCGGATTTCTCTTAAAGCGGCAATTGAAAACTGAAATAAAAAACAACACTATTCATAAGTAGGTACCTAGCTAGTAGCTATTTGTATCATTGATATAGAACATGGAAAATTGTTAACTAATTAACTAATTTGTGTATCTTGATAACGTAATACCTACGTAATTTGTATGTAAATATTGGTTATATGTTATATATTATTAGTTGAAACGGTTTTTTTTTCGTTAAAATTATTTTAATTTAATTAGGTTTATAATAAAAAAAATATTTTACTCCTTCTTTAGTATTTTTCTGGAACATTTTTTTTATAGTGACTATTTGCTTCGGGTTTTTAATATTTTGGGCTTTGAACACTTCTCTGAGAAATAAAATACATATTTTTTTAATGAATATTCATCTTATAATATAATCTATACCTAATAATAGTAATATCATTATTTTATAATTATATGAGACAATTATAAACTCCTGTTTGTCTTGATTTTAAGGAAAATAGTCATATTTACCCGCAAGTACCTTGACCAATCTTTACCAATATTTTAAACTTTGAAAAATCTTCACATTTTGAAAAATTATATTGTCTAATATAATTTTCTTTTATTTTTGAAATGTGATGCGTCTCCTTTAATGTTGGCGATGGAGATCGTGATAGAAAAAAATCATTATCATATTTAAAATTATTTAAGTAATCGAATTTATCCGTTTCGTGCATATTGGCTATTTTTTTAAGTGAAGACGATTCAGCTGAGATCAGTTCATATTAGTTCCAACCAACCAATTTTTTTTTTTTTTTCTTGAAATTGAAAAGGAAAATTGAAAGCAACTCAATAATATTGAAAATAAAATAATAGTTACTTATATTAGTAAGTTAATGCTTTTAGTTTAGACATTGAGTAAATTAATATCTTGTTATAAACAATATGGTAAAACCATAGAAATAAACAAATAATTTACATTATTTTAATAAATTGGTTCTTAACCAGTGGCATATATAGAAATAATATTTTTATTTATGTACTAGTTATAACACAATTTAATAAATAAAGTATGATGGGGAAGAGTTCATGGCCGTAATTTGCTTGAAAACATAATTAGTTACAGCCAGGACCGTGTTTTGATGGTAAAGGGAGCAATTTTATATTACAATAACCTAACTTATTAACATTTAAAAATTAAATAACAAATGTGTATTTAAAATATAATAAAAGTACAAAAGGTATAAATATAACTTGTATATACATTCTGGTATGTATAGCCGAAGGAGAGGTGAAGTACAAAGTAATTATGAGAATTCAATTTGTTTTGTCTCCGGCGTCTTCAATTCTTAATATGCACTTGGACTGGCTACTCGCTACTGCTCTCTAAAATTGTAACCTTCTAATTGCTAGTATTTTCTACTATAGCTGATATTTTTTTCAAATTATACTTATGAAAGAGGTAGGTAGTTTTTTACTAAAAAAAAAAAAAATTAATAACTCATAATAGTGTTATGATATTTATTATCTATCTAATATTTTCTAATCCAACGATTTGTTTTATTAAATTATTTTAAACAGCTTAAACGTTGATTATATATTTTTAATCAAACATAGAAAAATATATACCAAAGACAAGTACAATAGTCAATAAGTATAAATATCTAAAAAATACTATGTAAAAATCATTATTTATTTTTTTGAAGAAAAGTATTTACAATTTCATCTATATTTAAATTAATGTATTACGTATCGCTCTCGCATAGCTCTTATCAACTAGCGGTGTACGACAAATTATATTTAAGTCGCCAACCACAGACTAAAATCATTCATTCAGAGTATTGTGGATCTCTTTCATTGTAATTATAAAAAGAAAAAAAAACGATAAAATAATATAACTTTATTATATATATTATGTTTCTATGTATCGTTTGTGTATGTATTGTGTAAATGTTTATTAAAAATTAATTGGCTTAAAGAATAAATGAGCATAAAAATTATGAATTAAAAAAAGCGGGAAAGTCGATTCTGGACGTTCCTCCTTCGTCCCTTCGGTCATCGAAGAAATTAGAGGTTTATTATAATTAAGATGTAAGTGCAATGATAGGCAAATGGAAATACGATTCTGAGCGAAACTTAGTCAGATAAAAAATATCTAGTAATGATTATAGTTCTTACGATAACATTTAAAAAAATATATAAGTACTAAATGTGTTTACGAGTACATAGGTTTATCTTATATAATTAAAACTGGCAGACTAATAAATATGAATGCTTTAAGACCCAAGAAAGTGACCCAATTAGACGATGCATATACGGTACTTCAAGGGCGTATTTTAGGGGGACGTCGCGACCCCCCTGGACTTTTTTAAATTCATTATATAATTAATAATAAATAAAATTAATTTTTTTTTATCAAATTATTTAAATTTTATACTTATAATCAATATTTTTAAAAATCGTCTCCCCCCCTAATATAAGTTTCAGAAACGCCCTGCGGTACTTACTGTATAAAAACTCAGTTTTCAGATGAAACTAATAAACGAGATAAAGACAAAGAAATATAATATTTATTAATAGTAGTAAATAGTAATAGGTACTTCAAATTTTTATATATTTTTAATAGAATTAAGTTATAATAATTGTTTTAGCATGAAGTACATTGATGAACAAATAGCTTTGCGAACAGATCCGACATCAGATAATAATATAACCATCGATGTATTGATTTATTTCTCATCTGAACTAAAAGATTTGTAAGTTGTTCCTTTGCATTTACAAAAAAAGACTACTCATGGATTTGAAGAAATATCAAATCCAATATTTATATACAATTCGTATGTTAAGTGGTATCCCTGAAGTAGAAATAGGAATTGAACAAGTTTTATACAAGTTAAGTTAAATATAATATATACTATAAAATAGCTAGGGTCTAATAGGTTGTTAATATTTTTAAAATAGAACCTGACATTTCATTTTGGATACAGGCACAGAATGCCCCCCTCTATATACGCCACTGTTCTTCACAGTATACATAGTATTTAAAAGTTATATCTAGTCTTGTAAAGTATTCGAATAAAAGTATTTAAATACATTTTGAAGTATTTTTCGATATTTTAAATACATTTTTTGAAAAGTATTTTTTTAGTATTTTTAATACATTTTAAAAGTATTTAATACGAAAAAAAAATACTCGTAATAAAATAGGCACCGATAAAATTTTTTTCCTTTGCATTTTATTTTTCTACTATGTCGTTAATACACGTTGCTAGTAATGTGACTAAAAAAAAAAAAATTAAAATGGTCCGTAGAAATTGGTATTACTGCATAAAATTCAAAAATCGTTTTAGAGTAGTCACTCGGCAGGTACCAGAGGTCCAACCATCCATTCACACGCCGGCATGTCACACCTTATTGATCATTTGATTTATAGGTATCGAGATACCAGGTAGGTACCATCAGCCTCTAGTAATCAAAAAGTCGTAAATGACTTTATTCAAGAAAAAAGGCCACACAAATTACTTTTCATATCCACAAAATGTACATACATAAAATAAATAAATGACATTTTTTAAACATTTTATGTTCCTAAGTGCCTATCACTCAGAAAGTAATAAAATAATAATAGAAAAACTTGGGCAGTAGATACAGACGCATACACAGTATGGTACGTGTCTTTGCATTTTAGTTTTTATAACATTTGATTTTTAAGACATTAGAATATTGGATAATACGAACAATCCATATAATATATTATTGTAATGCATTTTAGTAGGTCGATGAAACGAATTAATCGTGGGATCCTGGTTAGTGTCCTTCAATTATTACATTTGGTATATGACACTTCATTGGATATTATTGGCATTTAAAAACTAAACCCTATAAATATAATAGCCATAGGCTTATTTTTGGGGAGCTTTAGTTATAGAGTAGTTTTAAAATGAGGTATCCAATATTTTAACGATATCCAATGTGTCATAATAATTGAAGGACACATCCATGAAATCAACTCGTTTCATTGACTCGCTAAAATGGATTACAATATTATATATTATATGGATTGTTCGTATTATATATTTCAGATACTTATTATTACTATTTGTAATAAATTTATGTTGTAGCAGCACTTAGTGAAATCACCAATTTCACATAATAGATACGAAGTAAGGTTAGGGTTAGTTCTAAAAAACGGTAGTATCCATATTCCCAGCCAAAAAGAGGAGAACGAGAAGGTTTTAACAACACAGAGATGCAAGACCGTACTCAACCATTTTTCAAGGGGGTGGGGGTAAGATAATTTCATTCTTCAATTTTTAATTGCACTTTCTGAGTAGTGCAAAATTATGGTTTGTGAAATGTTTTCTTTTGTATGTATATGTAATTTAGTAACCTAAAAAAGATTAAAAAATGTTTATTTTGTGACATTTTATATTACATAGTGATTATGATAATTGACCTATAAAAACCAAGGGGGAAAATTCCCCTATTGCCCGCGGACGTCCTTGAAGAGATGTAGGTTATAGGAGAATAATCATAAGACATTACATAATATAATCTAAAAATTATGTAAGAAAATATAAACTCATTAAAATTAAATTTTAATAAATTTAAATTTAAAAATGTAATTTTCAAAACCAATTATATATGTATATCAGTATTTCAAATAACGTATCATTGAAAATTTACATTAAATTTTACATATGATTATTATACCTATTCAAATTAATATTTATAACAAATTATTGTTGCTATAGATATTTTTGCAAAACACTTGAAATTTATTCAGTATATCGTTTATTTTTCTTGTCATTATTTTTACTTATTAAGGATTTTGAATATTATATCTCTTTCCCGAACAAGTCTTTACCCCTAAACTCTTATTCGATGTGAGCAGTGATTATTCATATTTGTAACTTGCGTTTCAGTAACTATATTTCACTATTTTGGCGCAATATTTATTATGAACCTATTGTAATGGTTTTTTTATAATTGTTATAATGTATCAATGATTTTTACAATATTATAAAATGTTCAATGTATAAAATTTTATAAAATATGCCACGGAATGGTTACTTTTTTGAAATTATATCCTATTTTTCTATATAGTTAAAGTTATTAAAACAATTTCAACATTATGTATAATGTTTATTCATTCAAAAAACTTCTTTTTGTTATACTGAATATTTGTCACGCGTGTTATGGACAGTCATCGTTAATAAATGATCTGGAAGATAGTTCAATTTGTGGACTTTCAAAAAAGCAAATAATAGATGCATTATCTGATTCAGTAAAATGTATTGCTATAGATCAAAAGTGTTTAGAAGATCAATCCTTCAAGAATGATCGATGTATAAAAGAACAGCAAAAATTGATAGAATGTCTTCATAAAGAACAATTTATAACTAATGGTAAGAATCAAATTCTAATATAATATCTATATTAATTATAGGTATAATGTGTATAAGGTATGATGAGTAAAAATTTAAACAATATATGCAGGTACCTATAAATAATAACTGATAAATAATATAATAATTAAATTATGTTCGCGGATTTTCTATCAATTAACCTTTACGTGATAAAAAAACACTTATATAATTAACAGAACAATTAAATGATGTAATTGAGGACACCACTCCACAAGTGGACGCAAAACTTAAATTTCAAAAAATGAAGGAACATAGCCTACAGTTGATTTCAGAAGCAAATGATAATTTAAATTTAGTAGTCAAAGACTATCAAGAAACTATTGTACAACATTTAAAATCGATGGACTGTTTAACAGAGAAAATAATTTGTGTCGACGATACTACATTTAAGTTGATAAACGCGAAAGCCGAATTGGCCACAGCACTACGGCAACGAGTATTGGATAACATTAAAGCAAGTAGATTTGGTGTATATCGTGCAGAATGCATGAAACTTAATTGCACACAAATAAACATGCAATTTAATGATATTAAAATTTAAATTAAAAATATAAAAATATGTTTTGCTTCATTATTATATATTATTTAAATCGATTACATTTATTGTTTATAATATAATTGATCTTTAAGGTACCTAACTAGTAACTACCTACTATACCATTGTTAATTGTCAATAGGAGAAAGAAACAGGTAGTTATTACCTATTGTTATAACGTGTGACCTAACATACCTAATAATACGTTATATCAGACATTATTATATAATATTATATATAAATATATATTAAGATTATAATATTTATAGCAGGTATCTATTCTATTTTTTAAATTAATAATTTATTTTCTATTCCTGTATTTTTTTCTGTCAACATCTCATAACACATTCCATTAGTCTCTTAATTATTCTATTAATTGCATTTTATGTCCTGATCCTTCCAAAGTCTTAAAATTTCATACTTTTGTTTTATTATTACCTTCTGTTTATTATTAAAGTAACAATTGATCATATTATAATTTTATCGAACGTTGTTATTTCAAATTACTTATTTTAGCATATAGCACAGTGCTACAATGGCATAATACATAAACAATAGCAAGAATAACTATTGAAGGGGGGTTATATAGGTGTGCGGTTGAACCCTTTACTTTTAAAGTTGTCCCAATTGACCAGTTAAAATAATTTACTAGTAATAATATAGGTACCTAATTAAAATTAAATTATATTTTTATATTATGTGAATAATGGTGCGATTACCACAAATTCCGTACTAAATATCATCTAATCTGGTACTTAAATTAGCTCATTTTTCGAATTTCTCAAAAGTAATTTCTTAGGAGAAGAAAAGCTACCAAAAAATAACGAAAAATCGGAAAAATTACGTCTTTCGTTATTTTAAATTTCTTGTTTCATGATAATTTATACAATTTAAAACGTAGGTACTTTTTTTTTAAGTATTCACGTAAGGTAGTTTAAACACGAAGTAAAGTTTTGGAACGGCTTATCAGTATAATATATTGCGTTTCGCTCGGAATCGTATTTTTTAATGTAATATTATTATTACAATCTTAATTTTTACTATTTATGTTGATACTATATGAATAGTAAGTACAATATAAGGAGATGAAATTAAAAAATGGCCAGCTTGAATTTGATTGTGGGTGAGTAAGCAATACCAATCCCCGGCCCCAGATTTTTTTTAATTCTTCAGAAAAACGAAAATCCAACACATTCATTGATTCAGTGATAAAATAGGTAGATACTATTATTAATCGTTGTCCCGACATTGTTAATTTTTATAAAATGGACGATTGATATTCCACAGACATTTATTTGTTTTTTGTATTCTTCAAAAAATATTAATGTGGTACTGGCACATTCTATTTATTTGACATTATTAATAAAGAATAATTTATCAGTTAATCTTAATTCATTATTTATTGAATTTAAAATCATGTCCATTATGTCAATCCATTATGTATGGACCATTCATACAATTGTATGGCTTATGAACTTGTTCTGGGACACAAATTTGTAAGATTCTTTTTTTTATTTATTAAGTTAGTCTTAATCGACGTTCGAATATCCAGAAATTAAATTATATAGAAGGCATCTTTTCTCAATATAAATTAATTTTTCCGAACACAATGATGGTACCTATGTTATAATATATGACAATTGACAGTATCCAAATTGATTAATAATACATAATGTACATTAATTAATGGTACCTATCAGTATGACAATTATTAACAATTAAATAGGTATTATAATTAGTTCGATACAAATAAACTTGTAGATAATAAAATAAAAATAGTTTTGGTAATAATTAAAATTTTTAATTGATAACAGAAATAGGTGAGTAATTTCATTTGCTGAAATAGATACGTATAACATTCTAGAAATAATATTTAGAATTTAATAGATGTATGGCTGTATCAGTTATAAGAAAAAAAAAATTGATACAGCATAATTAATGTTATTTATTTCCTTTCATAGTTAATATTGTACACCAGCTTTATTATTTTAAATTTTATGATAAAACTACTTAATTGTTCTCACCACTTACTGACAACTGAGGAACATTTCAACATTTCACTAATGTTTTTTTTCTCTATTGTTCTATACTTAACCAGCCATAAATCCATATAATCGGTAGTCAGTAATTTATTCTGAACAATAAGATTCTGTTGCAATCAGTCGTTAGTTCGCTAAATCGCTACTGATGACGCTATCTAGCGATTTTTGTCATTGTTAATAGTTAACTACTATCACGTACCTACTACTTTTAATTAATCTTTAATTCATAATATTTGTTATTATATTAATTATTTTTGTTAATAAAATTAAAATAAATTCTGATATTACATGGGTTATTTAAGTTTTTTAATATGAACTAATTGAAATTTCGCGTATGGAATATGGATACTCTGAAATCTAAATTGTTTTTTTGTATATATTTATGTTATCACCTAACCAAAATTGATAAAGCCCCTTCGATGTTATTTTGCTGTCTCATTGTTGTATACTCGTCGCCGCACGCTAGAATATTACAAGCACGAGATCTGTTCAAGTGTATTAGTTTTATTTGAACGGACCATTGGTATGTATAAAACTAAAATACGTTTAGTCAATAGTTAGATAAGCAATTATAAATAACATATTAAACATAAGATATTGTGTTGTTAATAATATTTTAAGTTTATAAAAGTTTTTTATTCGGCGTACAGGTACTTTTGAAGTTTGGACGTGTCCGCAACAGTTTTTTGATTGTTTCAACATGGTTCGTATTTTTAATCTATATTTTATTATAACCAGTGCTCGGAATGGACCGAAACGTCATTCCGGTTCATCATGTTATATTAGCCTTTGCTTCCGCTCCGATTTATAAAGTTATAAGTTAAAAATTAAAAACAACTAATTAGTGATGTGTTACTATTTAATAATTTAAATATTTTAACGAAATAATGATTTGTTTATTTCAATTTTTGTAGGTAAAACATAAAATTATGAATATTATTATTTATTGAAATTTGTTAATATTGTGTAAAATTTGTCCCAGTAGGTATAGGTTAGTATTCTTAGGTATAGCTCTTTGGCTAGTAATAGCATTGTTACTATTTCCTAATTAAAAATATAAGAATTTTCAATTTCGGAAACCATACGACCAAGACGCGATAACTATATTTCAGTCATAACTCATTATTATCGACAACAAATAATCAAAAATAAATTATCAGTTATTACGATTGACGATCATTATAATTTAGAATTTTATCCCAAAATATGTCAGAATGTAGTTAGCTAAAGGAAGACATTCAACTGATGATACTGTAAGTCGCAAACTTCAAAAAAAAAAAAAAAAAAATTAAAAACAATATAAGGCACCCTGGAAATTATTATAAGTTATAAATTATTAATTAAATTGTAATTATTATAATTAATGTATTACATACATATTTTTTAATGTTTTTAAATTCATTTATTAAATGTATACATATTATGTAAATAAAAGAGGTTAGGTTAGGTTAGGTTAGGTTAGGTTAGGTTAGGTTAGGTTAG